>BMAU01007955.1:860000-1460000 GCA_019973935.1 Trichonephila clavipes
ATTAAATTATTTTTTAAAAAATAATAAAATTAACGTAAAATTTGGCGTATAGTGTGCACCTATGATTTCAAGCTGCATTTTTTTAGGTGTGTTCGCAGTATAACGCGTGCTCTCTTTTATAAAAAAGAAGACTAAAATGAACGTGCTTGATGCTCTCATATTTTGAAGTCATTTATTCGAGATATTATCCCAAGCTTTAGAATAAACCGTATAATTCCAGAACTACTAACCTGTGATTTAATACCTGTAATTTTTTTCCTATGCTTATTTTTTTTATTCTTAAAGCTCTCTTTTTTATACCTGGCATATAATGCACATCCATAAAATCCAATCATATGTTTTGTGTTAAAGTGCGAGTTATATGTTGAGTTTTTAGGTATGTACATTTCATGTGCTTTTCAAGCTTTGAATTTAGTGATCACAACAATTCGTGATTCCTTACCTAAAACAAGTATATTCGTTTCGCGTGACATAGTTATTTTATCAAATCTTGTTTTTTTATAACTAGTACTACTTAACTGATTTTAGAGTTTATAGTTTGATGAATTTAACTTAACTGACGTATATATATATATATATATATATATATATATATATATATATATATATATATATATATATATATATATAAATACAATTATAAATGAACACAGTCCACGTTCACTTTACAGAATGCACGCCACGTTCTTAGAAATGGCATCATCCTTTATAATGTAAAGCAGAATGTTCCAAAATTTTTTGTCTCATAGACCCCTTGCTATGTTTTCCGGTTTTGTATTGACCCTATACTCACACCTAATGTTTAATCTTTGCAAATTTATCAACTTAAATGCTTTTTGACAGCTGGTATAGCACTACTTACTTAAAAAATTTAATATTCTAACTGTGTAGTTAAGTAGTGTTTAAAACTTAGAAACACGTGAATTAATTAAATTAAAATTTAATTAATATATGATATAAATATTACTTAAAAAAACAAATGTTTTTAATGGAAGGAAGGATGAATCTTTTGCTTTAATAGTAAATGTTCTACAGTTGGCTGTAATTTTTTCAAGTTCAACGCTAAAACTCCTCGGTTGCTAGTTTATATTTTGGAGATTGGCAAGGGCGCTGAAACTCCTCTTCTCCGGGAAAAAGCAATTAAAAACCTTTCTGAGAAGTTCCATAATGCAGGATGAATAACAGGTATATCTTTTAAAGTCAAAATTGCTGACTTTCGTTTCTAAACTTTTCTTTAAGATCTTAGTTGTGTCTATTTTAACATCAGTTCCTTTTGTAAGCAGACATTTTTTAGAGTGGCAACATGAATTCATTGTTTAATGTGATATTACCACAGTCAAGGCATTCTGAAACCTAGTTTCAAAACCTGAATAAAAGGCATTTTAATGTTGAACATAGGTTAAAACGTCATTTTCCTGACATATTGTCCTGTGACAAATTGAGAAACTGTTAAAATTTGCGACGTCCAGTTTTGTATGCATTTAGCTTGATTCTGGCAAAAAACACCGAAATGATGGTCATTTTTTAATAAAATGTATGCTGTCTTCTTGTGACTTCAAATTAACACCACTTAACTTAGTAAACAAAGCTGTTAAATAGGTAAATCTGGTTTACACTTGAATAAATTTTCTTTTAATTTCACACGATCTGGTTTTGGTTATCGTAGACCCCCATTTACACCTCATGGACCCCAAAAGTATTTTATCGCTGACGTGGACCCCCTGAAAGTCGTCATAGACCCCTGGGGGTCCATATAGTTCACTTTGGGAATCACTGATGTAGAGTAACAACTTCTAGTTGCCTGTTCAACGTGTCAAAACACAAATCAATAGCATGCAATGTATGCCAACCAAGTGCACATTTGCGAAACAGTATGAATTTGTTCGCAGAAGAAGTAAACACAGTTGCCTCCTTCCAAGAAATTGCCTCAACACTTATAATGTATAGTAAACAACTCTGATTATGTGCTTAAAGTACAAAAACTAAAATTAAGAGTATACAATGCACATAAGTATACTCAGTACACATTTACATTATAGTATGCTATTTCAATTCATGTATCCTTTCCCGAAATTGCATTTTCAATTGTGATGTAAAGTAAAGAGTGTTCTAGTTATCTTACGAAAGTTGTAATGGAATTCTAAAGAAAAATAAGGAAAAAAATAGGTAATATCTTATTATTATATACCAACTTTATTTATTCCAAACACTAAAAGAAGAAAAATAGGAAAACATGTTTGAAATGTCTTTTTTTTTTTTTTTATTTTAAGTTATGTATACGCTTAAGAATTCTTCTAAAAGTACTTTAGTTTAAAATTTAAAATAAACAATATTTAGAAGTATGTTATATGGAAAAATTACTTTAATAAATGAGATCCCAAAAATTCCTTACGCAATTGATCTTAGATTCCTTTCTTATGTTTTATAGAAAGGATTTATGTTATTGATCAGAGTAGGTCATTAAATTTTGAAATGAAAGCAAACAATAATCTTGAAAGATCTTCCGAGAGTTCAATTTATTTTATTCATGTTCTGAGAGAGAACAAATTGCATATTTGCGTGCCAAACTTAAGTTGTTGGTGTTTTCGCAAGTGTTTGATGGATTGGTTGCAAACTAAGAGCACAGATTTTAAATATGGACAATATTTTTTATTAAGTTCCACCTCTTTTAAGTTTTGTCTTATGTAAATAAATTTATTCTTATCACACACATAATTTTTGTGAAACAATAAAAATCCTTCTTCTTCTTTTAGCCGTAAGAATATTATAAATTATTTACGATCATTACTTTTTATATGACAATTGATTACTGTTAAAGTTTTATCTATTTACCACTTGTATAAGTTTTTAATTAAAAATAAAAGGATTTCATTATACAATTATATTTCGAATAAAATTATTTACAGAGTTATACAAACTTTGTATGTTTTTTCTCTACTAATTAACACATTTTTTTACCATGATCACAATGTCAATTTCAGTTTACACACATGTAAATAATGAATAAATAATATATATTTACTATAGGTCGCATTTTATAATGACCATGTACACAGCCATGCATTTTATTTTAAGTATTTAGTTTTATATAAAGAAAGTTTGTAAGCTCTTAAAGGGTTTTATTTAAGTCAACAGAAATATGTATGCTGAGCAATTTAAAATAATAGTACTTTTCTTTATAAAGTATATGAAAACGTTTGAAAACTAAAGTATGTAAAAATTTTGAAAAGAAAACAAAAGGACATGGGATTCGAGATTTAGTGAGCGACTGAGTTGCGAGCCAAGCATGTAACAAACGGAAATTTTTCACAAAGCTTGAAAGCTTAACTGCAAAAAGACTCCCTTTTAAATTCTTTTAAAGTAAAATCTTGAAGTTATATCCTCCTCCTCTTTATAAAGGAATAATTACTTAAAATTTGAAAGATTTTTATGAAACATATTACTTTTTCAAACTCATTGCAATAAATTAGGGGTGGGCTTTAATTCGATCGTGATCGACCGGGGGATTACTAAGACATTTTTTGGAGGGTGACACCTTTACTAAAAACTAAGATGCGTGTTCTAAAAGAAACATATCTGTAGAACATCGATGCCAGCTAGAATAGAGATGGGGTATCACCTTGAAAACGTTAGAAGTAGCCTCCCTGGAAAAGTCTGCTCACATCTGCAATGTGTGAATGCTTAGCTTGGTTACTGAAGCATATACCTATGCTTAGTATAAAGCATGGATTGTGAATCATTGGCACGCGTGCCATTCATGGCACGCTTATGAATATTTTGGGCACGCCATCCACCAAAATGGTTTGCATTTTATTTTAAAATAGCAAAGTTCACTATGAAGTATTACGGACAAACGCGAGTGATCGGTCGCGGTGCGAAAGGGAGCACACTCATTTGTTATTGTCTTCATTTAGTTACGTCGTGGACTGCAAGTGCTTATGATACAAAGTTTATCCATGCATAGCATAGTTTCATTATCAATTTCATTGACATAACTGTGTTTTAAAGTTTGTTTGTGTTATATTTATGATTTTTAAGTGTTATTTAACATGGCTAGTTCAACAAAAGAATAAGAAAGGTAACAGGTAATTTCAAATTTGGCGAATCTAGAAATGTTGTATTATTAAAAAAGGCGACAAAGCGGCGTGTGTTTCATCTTCAGTAATAGTGGTATGTAGAACATATTCTGTAAAACTGCATTTTGAAACAAATCACAAATCCTCTTGTCAAAAAAGTAAACCACAGCAAAAATAATTAATTGATTAAAAACCGATTGGCAGATGACACCAATTCAGCATGCATTCCTTACTAAAAGTTTATCTTACAAACTTAATGTATGTTATTTGCCATCCAATCTGTAACAACAGAAATCCCACTAATGTCACTTTAATATGAAATACACGTATAACAAAAACATTTACAGCTATGCAGTGCAAAAGACATTTTTTCGTAGTAAATAAAGAGTTTTGTGTTCTTATTATTTAGTTTTATTATTTTCCCAATAATCACAAGTCAAAATTATTTGAAGGCACGCTTATACCTCATTATGGTATCCTACTACCTTCGGAACCGTAATTATTTTGAAAGCGCATAAATGGATAACTTTCATGATGCTTAGTGTCACTTAGATTAGAATAAATATACACTGCTGGACAATTGCTAAAGGACGGATCACAAATTGCTATGTTGCATAACATTAGGCGAGACATGAGGCCTAGTAGGATAAAATATAGTTGCCACACTGTTCAGACATTAGAATAAAGAATATTTATTGTTCTGGAAAGTACAAAAAAGCTGTGAAACATCTGAAAAAAAAAAAATGTTCATTTGATCTGCGTACGGAGAAATGGAACAATGCATCTAAAAGTCAGCAAGCACCTTAAAGAAAGGTATCAGTACGGGATATGTCCACCGTGGAGTGTGATGTAACATTCCACACGTCGTACCATACTTTGCACAACATTATCCAGCAGCTGTTGAGGCAATTTATCCCATTCCTCTGTGAGTGCACGTATGAGGGTGTTCTTGTTTGTCGGAGGATAGTTTCGACCAGCAACTTGCCTCCCCAAAGCATCCCACACATTTTCAATGGGGTTTAGATCTGGAGAACACGCTGGCGATACGAGACGTTGAATACCCTCGCTGTCTAGACAATCCTGAACAGCGAGTTTTCGATGACATGTTGCATTGTCGTCCATAAAAACAAATTTATCACTGACAGCACCACGGAAAAGACGAATATGAGGAAGTAGAACTTCATCAATGTATCGTTGGCCCGTCATAGTCCCATTCGCAACCACATGTAGGCGCGTGCGGCCATTGATCATGTTGCCGGCCCACACCATGATACTGTATTTTGGATATCGGTCCTTTTCCTGGATATTTTCTGGAAGATAAGCAGTACCACTCTCGCGCCAGATCAGTTGGCGTCTACAATCCGATGACAGACTGAACCTACTCTCATCTGAGAATAGTACGCATGCCCAGTCCTGTTCAGTCCAATTGTGATGCTCACGACACCATTGCAAACGGGCAGTACCGTGCTGTCTGGTCAATGGGACACACACTTCAGGTCTGCGTGTGTATAGTCCTCCTCCCCTCAAACGTTTGGCAACAGTTTTTCGGGAGATCTGCTTTCCTGAGGCAGCAAGAAACTGATTTGACTCCTGCTGAGCTGTGGTGCGCTTGTTTTTTTTGCTGATATAGGACGATATATCTGTCTTCTGCAGGCGTCGTACTTCTAACACGACCTCCCCGTGCCGTCTACTACACATTCCAGTAGTTTTAAATGACTTCCACAGCCGTGAAACAACGTTGTGAGCGATGTCGAACTCTCTGGCAACATCGGTTATTTTTCGCCCTTCTTCGATCTTTCCAATAATTCGGCCACGCATAAAATCATCTATGTGATGTCGGAAATACATGCCAAAAATTTTAAGTTCGTCTATTAAATCTTTCCTGTAAAACTTTGACTTGAAACAACAACTGTCCACACGCATCAAAACCTTTAAAGCTCTTATGAACGCTATCACGTGATGAACAGACGTGGGAAAAAAATTTGCATACTCATATTTCTTCTTACTAATATCCCGAACTTATTCTAATTTTCCACATTTTCCTTCCTTTCATTTTGTGGTTGCTATGGATGATAGTGTTAACCGTCCTTAGCAATTCTCCAGCAGTGTATAAAAGTGTTTTAAGGACATTGTGACAAAAATAATTATTTAAATAAAATATTTTGGCAAAAATGAACTTAGAATAACCTTTTTTCAAAATGTTCTCCTTTCACGAAAAATGCTTCTTTAGTAATAATATTTTCCTTATATAAAGCAAAGACTTCTCCAAAGTGTGTGAACTCGGAGTTTTGAAAAATTTCTATTATTTTCAGAGTTACCACGAATTAAAATAATTATCGACGTTTTTTTCTTAAAACTTCTCCCCTCTTTTGCCGTAAAATATGCATAAACCCACTTCTAAACTATATGTTTCAAAAATTCTAGTTCAACCTCTGTACAGATGTCTGAGGTATTTACAGTCAACATATTATAAAAATAGAAGCATTTTTCATAAAAAGGAGACTGTTTTGAAACTTGGTCGTTCTATGTTCAGTTTTAGTCTAAATATTGTACTTAAATAATTTTTTTATTTTAATAATTTTCTTAAAACAATTTTATATACGTTTTTCAATCTAAGCGACACTAAATATCATAAATATTATCCATTTATACGCTTTTGCAAGATCACTGATCCAAACGTAGTCGGATACCTTAAACACTTCTTTATAAAAAATGGCACGTTGATCCAAAAAAGGTTTGCACCCCGGGTATAGAGTAAATTGAGCATTTATTTCTGATACCAAGTTAATTAAGTTCTAGGAATTATTTCAAACTCTTTTACAACATTTCTTTAAAAACTGGTAATAATACTTGTTATCGCACTTAAATTCAATTTTTTTAATAGTTTTAATTCTGTTCAATATATACAGGGTACAGTAAATGATTCAAATTGAAAATCACTGCCTTTTAGTAAAACATTTGAAATACGAGTAAAATAAATAAAGTAGTAACCAAAAGTAAAAAAAAAGCGCTGAATGTAGTAGTAGCTAAAAAAAGGAGGAATTGGATTGCTAGATACGGGAATTACCCCAAAACAGAAAGGGATTTATTCTAACAGAGTAATTGCTGCTCATTATTAGGATTTTACGCTACATTTAACTGAGCCAATCTATATCCATTCAATAAATTCTTCTGCTCTAGAACTTAGGCCAGTGCTGCTCAAAGTTTCAATATTCAATCAAATTTTTCTTCGTGCCCCCCTCCCCCAATACAATAACAATGTATTTAATTCAATACTATATTTTGACGCCAAAGCTACTATACGACTTAAGGGAACAAGGACATGCTCGAAAGAGTAAAATGCCAAAATTAAGACCCTTTGTTTATGAGACATATATCATTTGCAATTTCCAATAGAGCTTAGATTTTTAACGTTCTTAATAAAGATAATTTAATTATTCTGTAGAACTACAAAAATAACTTTTTACTCCAAAAGGTTTTTTTACTACTTAATTAAAATAATACATAATTTTTGAGAACTCGTAATATATACTTGTGTTTAGGTACCGTTTTTTAAAAAAGTATCCTTTTTTTATGCAAAATATATTTTACAAATATATATAACAATACATAGAATACAGTGAACCCATTTTTTTAGTAAAATGTTAGTATAGTTTCTTTAAAAAAATTATGAAACTTTGAAATTTGAAATTTTTTCATTTTTCTGCTTTTTTATGAATAAAACTATTTTTAAAAAATTAGGCACTATCTTAATAGAAAAAATAGGTTGACTATATGCATAGGCATCTTGTATAGAAGTATAAAAAATCTGGAATCATATAGTGCAATAGTTTTTTTAAAAAATGTACCTAAATGCAAGATGATATGCTTTTGAGAAAAAGGGAAAAAATTAAAAAAAACAATATTTTCACATATTATACACTTGATTAGTATTTGCTGGCCTATTTTTATATGACTAATAATAATCTTTAATCATTTTCTAGAGTTACAAAAGTAATTTTAAATTCATATGTCTTTTTTCCCTTTGTTTTAGTTAACATGAGCATAATCTTCGAGATCTTGTAATACATATTTTCATGTATTTCTTACAAAAATATTCTTTGAATATACAAAAAAATTTACACATATATTTAGAGCAACATATCAAACATAATGGACCAGTTTTTTAACAAATTAATTACGTAATTTCTTTAAAATAATCATAACACCTTAAAATAATGAAAATCTTAATTTTTTTTGCACATATAAATTTATTTTTTAAAATTTAGACATTACATACTAAAAGATATTTTGTTCACTATACAGAATGTTTCTATAGATCAAACACAGGGGAAACTACATATTTAAAGTTCAAAAAGGTGCGTGAAAAAGGGCGTGGTCATTTGTTTACATTTTTATTTTTCATATTTTAGGGCTATTTTATCAACAAACATATAAGTATTATACATTTTTAGAATAAAAATGCACTATTAGAAAAATAAGCACTATTTTTTAGAACTAAAATTGAAAAATCGATTTTTTCGAAGTATACGATGTCCCTGTTTTCTTTAACCTCTGAAGTTCCAATGGCGTATATAAACGTCTCGCTCAGTCAAGGCATTAATTTTCTGAACGTATATATACGTATTTCTCCGAAGTACAAATTTTCCATGCGCTGCTATCCATAAAATTATTCCATAGGCTTTGAAGTGCCATAAAAGGACCTGCCAATGGAAAAGGATTGACGATGTTTGCAAAGGATTTACTTATTTTAGATTATTTGCTTCTTTATCCCCCCCCTCCCAATACATCACATACGCGCACCTACGTGGAAAACGGTTAGCATTGGGAAGTGAATCACATAACTTTTAATCGGCGCAGCTAAGGGATTATTTATAAACCTTACAAAATATCAAGATAATTGTTGAATAGGCGTTTTCCTTTGGGCGTCTGGACTGTAAAAACAGTCCTCAATCCCATATCGTGAAATTCTATGATGCTGGGCTTGGCAAAAGTGGTGTTTTCCATTCTGCTGAGTGGCATGATGGTGATTGGTCGAACGATGGAATCCGGGAGGAGTGGCTATTGTGCTTCATCTGGGTGGAAAGTTTTTTTGAGTTTTTTTTTTTTTTACTTGGCTGAGAGCTTAGAGGTTGCTCTCTGATTGGATGCTGGGTACAGTGAACATTGACTCAATTGGCTGCCCTGGGGGCTGGTCAAGATAAGTGTTAATTTTTGTACATCATTTTATGTATGACAATCCCATGGGATAACTGGTAATTACTAAACTTGTTCTTAATTTAGAATTGTTAAATTAATTATTAAATATATTGTGTAGCACTGATACATTTATAAGTGCAACATAACAGTGTAAATGTATATTTATTTTTTTATTATGTCAGAATGTATTTTGCTGGTTTATTTTCAGTAAATTAATAATTTTTCTTTAAATAATATTTTGTTTACCACTTTTCCATATGTTCGCGCTTCCTTCGTGGTGTTGTCACGCCCACCAAGAGGAGAGTGGCCCACAGTTTGAAAAACGCTGACTTACGCATTTCTTTTGGCATTTTCCCCCATTCGTGTGGTGTGGTAGTTAGGAGAGGGGGGTGCCAGCTCAGGTGTCGTCCACGTCACTTGACCATGGCTCAAAATTACGTGGTCCGTCGCCAAAAGCCCTCATGTAGCTGAACAGTGCGACGTTAAATTCAATCAATCATCGGCATTTTTTTTAAATCATAGTATATGTTATTTTGTTCATTAAATTATGCTGACATCGACAATATTTAGCTGACATGCCATGTAACTTTGACTTAATGTAACATTTCTATTATAATGCGGGTAATATAATGGAATCCCGTAATCCATGAGATAAATTTTGAGGAATAGTGTTATGCTTCTCTATGAAAATATTTTTTTGAATAGGAATATATTGGTTGAAGTGATGCAAAGAGATAAATGTACCGCCCTTTCTAAAAAAAAAAGTTAAAATGAGAAATAATTGCTTATTTACAATATATAAAGCCTTTGCCTATGCAACGTTTATAAAAATGTTCAAAACGACCAAAACCATAAGTACCAACAGTAAGATAAGAATATCAGGGAAATGATTGATGAACAGAATCAAAGATGTTAGAAAAAAAGGCGAAGCAAACGAATAATTTCTCTCTGAGAGGGATGTTCAACCAATACTTTTGTAGCACAGAGTATGTTTCAGTCAGATATACCAGATTATATAATATTTACGTCTAAAAGCTGTTTTCCACACGAACAGATTTTTAGTATATAGTATTCATGCACCTATCTTCTACTAACCACCTCTTCTCTCCTATGCACCTATTTTCTACTAACTTGACGGTTAATTTTATCACATTTTGGGGAGATTTTACCAAAATTGCTATTATGTCTACCGATTTACATTCGTAATCAAATATGCTTTTAGCATAATGTTGCATTGGTCGATTTTAGTATTAGTGACCACAATTATTTGGTTGTCAATTTGGGGGCGTAGAGGATTGTACTAAGAGGATGATTTTGGTGACCACACATATCGATAGCCAAATTTATTGAACTGATCTATCTTAGTGGAACGTATGCGGGCTCTCAATTTTGAAATTCCTATGAACTCGCCGTAAGGGATACGGCGTTGAACTATCCACGACGTGCAATAAAACTATGATATGTTCGCCTATAACTCAACTGATATTGCCCAACTTTTATTACAATTGACGGTCCTAAGTTAAAACGTTTATTGTAACTATTGCTGTAAAATCATTCTGAGAGTGTTGTAAGCAAATAATATGTCTGTTAAACCAGTGCTTTTCAAACTTTCAATATTTGTGAACCAAGATTCAATCATAATATCTATCGCAATCCCACCTTCTTATACAATAACAATGTATTGAATGCAATGGTAATGCACTTAGATGTAAAGCAGCACTTCTCAAACTGTGGGGCGCGAGTGTATGGAAAAGTCGAAAACAGAAGATTATTTAAAAAAAAAATATTAATTTACTGAAAGTAAATAAACAAAATACATTCTGACATAGTAAAAAATAAAATACTCATTTACACTGATATATAATACTGATAAATGCTTCAGTACTAGACATTGTATTTTACGATTAATTTAGCAATACTAAGTTAAGAATTAGTTTGTTAATTACCAGTGAATCCTTGGGTTTGTCACATATATAATTAAAAAAATAACATCTTGATAATTTGTGCAATTTATAATTCTTTTCTTAACTGCCGATTGAAAGTTACGCGATTATCTTCCCAATGCCAACCATTTTCCTCGTAGTTCCACGTATGTGATGTATTGAGGAGGAGAGGGGGAGGAATAAAGAAGAGCAAACAATCTGAAGTAAGTAGATCCTTCACAAACACTGTTAATGTCTTTTTATAGCATTCCAAAGCCTTCAGAATAATTTTATGGATAGCACTGCACAGAAAATATCGTACTTCGAAAAGACGTATATATACGTTCGTGAAAATAAATTGTCTGAGACGTTTATATACGGCGAAGGTGCTTAAGAAGTTAAAGTCGTTTCGTAGTTTTAGCGTCAAAGTACATTATTATTGAATTCAAAACATAGTTATTGTATGAAGAGGGGGCGATGAAAATTAAGATAGAATATTGGGCCACGAATATTGCAACTTTAAGAAGCACTGATGTAAAGTATAATACGACCTTAATTATAAACTGTGCAAATTATCAAGAAAAATGTTGAGCTTTGTATATGTTACTTTCAAGTAATAGATAGTTTAACTAAGTTACTTTTAAGTAACAGTATTTACGTTGTGTTACTTTTCCTTTCTAATTTTAAAACTGGAGGAGGCTGCAAAGTAATTTTTAATTAAACTAAACATTTATTTCCTCAAAAATATATTTCTAAAGTATGATCCATTTCCAACATTATACCTTTGTGAAACTGAATTTTCCGTCGTGGTTCTTTGAAGACAAAATAAAGATCTCAGCTTCATATGGAAAAAGAACTTAGAACAGTGCTTCTTAAAGTTCCAATGTTTGGGGCACAATATTCAATCATAACTTTCATCGTTCTCCCTTCCATACAATAAAATTGCATTTAATTCAATAATACTAGACTTTGACGCTAAAGCTACAATACGACTTTAACCTCTTAGGGGCCACCGACGTATATACACGTCTCGCTCAGCCAAAACATTAAGTTTCCGGACGTATATATACGTCTTTCCGAAGTACGATCTATTCTGAGCCCTGATATCCATAAAATTATTCCGAAGGCTTTTGAATTCAAAAAAAGAAATTTGCAGGGTTTGCGAAAGATTTACTCATTTCATAGGATTTGCTTATTTATTCCTTTCTCGGTGACATTGGGGAGTGAATCGCGTAAATTTAATCGACAGTTAAGAGATTAATTGTCAAGATATGTTTTACGAAGGTAACGCTAAGGGTTAACTTTTGTATATAATTTTATATATGACAAACCCTTGTGGTCACTGGTACTTATTAATGTTGTTCTTAGTATTGTTAAATTAATCATAAAATACATGATGCAGTACTGATGCATTTATAAGTGTATTATATCAGAGTAAATGTGTTTAATTTTTTATTGTGTCAGAATGTATTTTTTTAATGTTTACTTTGAGAAGATTAATAATTTTTTAGATAATCTTCTGTTTTGGACTTTTCAATATGCTCGCGCCCCACACTTTGAGAAACGCTACCTTAGAGTGTCAATATCTAATATTAAACCTTTCTTTAAAAAACTGCTTTGCAAGACAAACCCATGAGAGTCACTAGTTAGTTTTAAATTGTTCTTAATTTAGTGATGAAGTAAAAATGAACAAAATAAATTCTGACATAATAAAAAATAAAATAAGTTACACTGATATATTATACAGAGTGTTTTTTTTCCAGGTATAGAAGTTTAAGTTGGCATTACTTTCCAAGATGACGACAGATTTAACAGCTGTCAAGTGATTTATTCTCAGTTATATTTGGCAATTCATCATGAATAGACTCACGCCTGTACAACGCTTTCAAATTGTGCAATTTTATTTCGAAAATAATGGTCGATTTTCATAAGCAAATTTTGTTTAGCGATGAAGCGCACTTCTGGTTGAATGGCTACGTCAACAAACAAAACTGCCGTATTTGGAGTGAAGCTAATCCACAAGTGTACGTCGAAACACCGTTACATCCAGAAAAACTGACTGTTTGGTACGCTTTATGGGCTGGTGGAATCCTTCTTTAAAAACGATGAAGGCCACAACGTTACTGTCAATGGTGATTGGTATAGAACCATGATTACTAACTTTTACATTCCTGAATTGAACAATCCTGATGTCCAAGAGCTGTGGTTCCAACAACGACGGCGCAACATGTCACACAGCTCGTGTCACAATCGATTTATTGAAAGTCTTGTTTGGTGACCGTCTAATTTCACGTTTTGGATCTGTGAATTGGCCTCCAAGATCTTGTGATTTAGCACTGCTAGACTATTTTCTGTGGGGCTATGTAAAGTCATTGGTATATGCGGATAAGCCACAAACGTTTGACCATTTGGAAGACAACATTCGCCGTGTTATTGCCGATATACGGCCACAAATGTTGGAAAAAGTCATCGAAAATTGGACGTCCAGATTGGACTACATCTGAGCCAGTCGTGGCAGTCCTATGCCAGAAATCACATTTAAAATGTAATGCCACAAGATTATCTTTCGAATAAAAAAAATTCATGTCAATCGAATAATACATCGTTGTTTTATTGCAATTTAAAGTTCTATACCTCTCAAAAAAACACCCTTTACTTATAAATGTATCAGTGCCATACAATGTTTATATAATTAATTTAACAATACTAACATAAAAACAAATTTTTTAATTACCATTGACCCCATGGGACTCTGTCAAATATAAAATCATATACAGAAATTAATACTTATCTTGATAATTTTTGAACGGTTTATAACAAGAAATCCTTAACTGCCGATTAAAGTAACGCAATTCGCTTCCCAATGTCAACCGTTTTTAACGTAGGTGCGAGTATGTGATGTATTGAGGGGAGGAATATAGAAGCAATTAATCTGAAATAAGTATATCCTTCACAAACATTGATAAGGTCCTTTAATTGTATTCCAAAGCCTTCGGGATAATTTTATGGAAAGCAGTGCACAGAAATTTCTTACTTTGGACAGACGTATGTATGCGTCTCGGGAAATTGATGTTTTGGCTAAGCGAGCGAGACGTTTATATACGCCAAGGACACTTAAGAGGTTAAACTTGGGTCGTAGCTTTAGAGCCAAAGTATAATATTATAGAATTCAGTACATTGCTATTGTTTGAGGAGGGTGCGTCTAAAATTATGATTGAATATTGGGTCACGAATATTGAAACTTTGAGAAGCACTGAATTAGATATTTTTATTCGAGTATTGTGTAAATACTCTTATGAATTGTTTATAAAATCATTTACCTCAATACATTGCAACGTGTTCTCCCTTGGGAATTCGGGGAATGTCTAGATGGTATTTGACCTCCTATCGAGTGTTTTTGTGGCTTGTTTTCTGTTATGGTAACTGTTTCTCTAAACATTTTATACCTTGACTTCATTGGTTTTGCATCAGAAAACCGATGTACCATGATGTCTCTAAGGAAATCGAAATTTACTCGGAACATTAATGGACGAATTCGGTTCATGAAACCAAAGCACACATTGCGCTTTCTCTTCAATCGACGCTATTTCGGCAAAAAATGTCTTCCTTACATATCTTCTTCCAAGTCATTCTTGAAGGAGTACTCATGTCATTTTTACTGCCCCAAAAAATATGTGAGAACTCCCCTGGGTTCCACCCTGGACACTAAGATTGAATTGAGGCAAATAATTACCAGTCGCCATTTGTATAATAACAAATTATATTTATTCAATAGATCAATTAGAAACCTTCTAATTACAAATATTAAACAATCTGTCTACGTCAAAGGGATTTACCTTTAATATTACTTTAAATCACAAAATATGATATTAATCAACTACCAAGCTCAATATCGAACGGGTTTACCGGAATAAGAGGACCGAGAAATACACGCAACTTGAATTATACCACATTCATTAAATTTTGACTAACTTTCTTACATATGAACTCATGTGGTCAGAGAAACTGAGTTATAATATATATCACTTGGCTGTAATGTCGATCTCTCCAGGTAGATTAATCCTTCTAAGGCTACTTCGCTGAATAATAACAGCAATACTCTAATCTCGTAATCCACTTGAATCGTCCTAACCTCGTCACTACTGTTCCTGGCTCAAGCGCCTTCTTAAAGATAACTTACAACGCTCACCCTAAATACCTTATTTGATTTGCATATCCCATTTTCTTTTTTTAGAGCTGATTGGAAATATACGCGAATTTACAATCCCCAATGACGCCTAAGAGTATTAGTGGAAAAGTGCCGTAAAGATTCGTCACAAATAAACTGACCTATCTCATGATAGAAATGTTACGGTGTTTTATTAAACGGTTTTTAGTGCTTAATTTTTATATTCAGGGCAAGACTTTTGGTTCTCCCTATATTTTCTTTACCTGTCAATCAATTGTATTTGTACTAGTACGTATGTGTCACTTAAAACTATATATTCTCACACCAAGAAAGAATTTTACTCAGCTGAACAACCTTTAAAATTTATTATACGGCAACTGTTCTTAAACTATAGTTCAAGGAACCTAGGGCTCCCAAGCTTATTTCTAGTGGTTCGCCCGGAGTCTTTCATATAACATTAAGACTTTTCTCTTTTACAGACTATAAAAGACCTCGTGAGAAAATTGAAAGGTTTACCATTCTAGACTAGTTCACTAAATTGCCACCCAATGAAAGAACTCTACTAGAACATGTATTTTGATCAAAAGAATATTAGGTCAGGATGGGATGTTCAAAATCTTGGGGGTCTGCAATGTTAGGGTGAAATATAAAAAGGGGGGGGTGATGATTGAAAGTTTAAGAACCACTGTCCCATGGTATTAAATTCACCTTCTATGACACATGAGGTTGGACATTATAAATAAAGATTATACTATGACTAAAATATGTCTTTTGAGACAAAACTATAAGGAGAACTCTTCTGGAGCTGAAGTTTCATGATAAATTATCATAAAATATTGTAATTTAGCTACAAAATAAGTTATCAATACATTTAAACGAAAATATTATTTTGAAGGTAAAAAGATATTTAACCCTTGCTCGGGCTATATTTTCTAGCGTTGGTGTGTTAAATATTTTGGGAATGAGATTGATTTAAGAAAATTAATTAATTTAGGGTATTAGGCAAACTTATTATGATTTTTAAGACCCCTCTTTTTAGTGGGGACGTGTTTTTCCCCAACTCACTGCATGCTATTGGAACGAAAGGTGTTGTATAAAATACAAATTTAAAAAAAATTCTTTTGATTTGCATTTAGGTAAAAAAAAAGGCATTTAGATTTCTAATACAAAGTACATATACTTGACAGAATAGATACATTGGGTAAACAGTACACAAAAAGAACTTACAAAACATCTTTTTTTTTTCCTTTCACGGAGTTATAGGTATCAAATAACATTTAGAGAAAAGGTTTCTGAGAAAACTCAATGGTACTTTCACAATATCAAATGGATTATTTTTTATTTTATGTTTTATAGAGAAAACAGAGCCTGAACAATGAAAATTTTCAGTCACTTTTATATACTCCTCAGATTCTTTCACCCTACTAAAGTACTTCGATATTTTTTTTTGAAAAAAAATGATAACATTGTCCTTTTTAAAAGAGAAACAAAGTTTTCAATGGTATATCAAGAAGAATATTTTTCTTTTACGTTATATGGAATAAAAAAATAACTTATATTGACAATGCACTTTGAATTTTCAAGTCAGATGGAATAGTATTTCAAAATATATTTATTTCAACCTATGGGAATGTACAAGTACAAGCTTTTAAAGAAATTCCTCAAAGGTACATTTCGCAAATATCAATTATAAGTAAAAAAAATAATGAAAAGAACTGCTTTTTATCCCCCTTTTTTTCTAAATTAGAAGTATGAAGTTCTCCTACTTTAGCAACTGAATCATATGGTGACGAAAATCCCCACCTAATGCCATTTAAAAGTTAAAAGAATATTATTATTTTATTAATTTTCATGTAATTAAAAATAAGGAAAACTGTTTGCATGACTGTATTGTATAGATTTTGAGGAGTACTAATTCGTCACAAATTGAATAAAATAGAGCATGTGGAATGATGCTTAGGTATAGCATGATGCTTAGGTATAGCATACTGCTTAGGATAATTAGGCTAAGACCATAAAAATGTAATACTTAGTTTTCATACTTATTTTATATTAGAAGAATTTTTGCATACCGCATCCTATGAGAAATTCAATAACTCATATTTTTTTAGAAAAAATATTTCCCTTTTCCATAATAACATTTGAGAATAAAAGATATGAAAAAGGATTAGATATTTTTCTAGCTGCATTAACTTGGGTTTGACATTTGTATTTTCTAACCAATTACTAATTCATAGGTTTACTTTGAATGTCTTAGGTTTCAAACTTATTAACATTAGGATTTTAATTTTTGAAAAAAAAAAAATATATATATATATATATATATATATATATATATATATATCAGTAACTAAATTAAAAAGAAGACTAATAAATCCTAAAACATCTTAAGATCAAACCGAAAGAACCAAGAACATGGAACCATTACAAACCAAAAAAGAGAAATTTAGCTAGAGTGGAAAAAACTATTATGATTTCCCCAGCTGTCACTGGCATAGGACAGTGAAACAGGGTTAAAAACAGTGTTTTGTGAGATCTCAACCTTCCCCTACAGCGAAAATTTTCCACATAATAGCATATGAGTTTAACCAAGGCAAAGGCCCAAAAACCCACGTGGGTGAATATAATATCAATATAATAGAATTGGAATATTAAATTACTATAGGAATCCGGGTGAAATAGACAAATATAAATATGTATAAACAAAAATATTTGCAAAATAGGTTAAAAATGATTATGACCATAAATAATAATAATGAAAATGTGCGAAGAAACTAAAACCTTACCCGATGTATACAGATTCCATGAGTGTACTGACACCAAGCACACACACACACACACACACACACATATATATATATATATATATATATATATATATATATATATATATATATGAGATTTTTATATTATTAATCGTAGGAAAAAATATCCCATTCTTTTCTCTAATGCTCGAGTTTAACTTCTTAAATTTCTGTACTGTTATAAGTATTCCAGAAAAATATTTTCTTGTGAATATACTTTATCTTATAAATGAATTAATCGGGCTGGAAAGAAACATCTAAATTTCTTGAAATATGCAATTGGCAATGTTTCACATTAAATCTATACAATAAGTTACCGCCTGCCCCTGATTTTCAATGTAATGATGTTAATTATAAATAACGATCCACAATAATTTTTTAAAAAAAAGGTGTTTTACGTTAAAGTAGCAGACTGTTAGAATGTATTTCAATTATAAGCATGGTTCAACATTCCATTTATATGATCTCAAATAATCAAAACAAAGAATACCTGACGTATTTCAAAAAAGTTAATTATTATCGAATTATGACCGTACAATTAACATTGTTTCCATGTGAAGCATGTTTCATATATTTTGGAAATTCTAGATCGTATATATCATATATTTATAAATTCAATAAAATACTTTTTTTATCAATTCATAGCATCTATGTGTCATTGATTTGGTAAATTCTAATTTTGCAAATGAATATTTTAATTTACATATAGTTCCAAATAATCTTTAATCACAAGAGAAACAATAAATTCTGAATAAACATTACTTTAACTGTTCAATTTACAATAAATATAATGGACGATATTCTTCTTAGTGTTAATTATTTTTTAAAAGACGAAAGTCACATTCACATTTAAAATCAACTAATTAGTTCAGTCAATTAGAGGAGACAATGCAGATGTGGATTCAGGTACATATACATGCAAGTCGAAAAAATATTACACGAGGGTTAATATTTACTTGCTTTAATTTTAAAGAAAGAAACGTGTTGCAACAATTTTTCAATATTTTTGCTTCAATATGGAACTAATTTTTATCTGATTCTGCATTATAATTCTTGTATATATAAGGTGGAATAAAATTACATTATTTTTCATCATACATCATCATTTTAACTTCTCTAAGAATTTTCAAAAAATATTTATGTAACTCTAATAAAGAAAGCATTAAATTTATCTATAGATTCATTAGATTATTAAATAAAGCATTTGGGAGGTATTTATGAGAGCCCATTTACGGGCGTTTTTTATTTTATTCTAAAGATAATGAGAATAACTACTATTGAAAATAAGCTACCAATTATTAGGTATATAAATCATTTTTAAAAAAACGCATGCTATATCATAATTAATGAAAGTCTATTACCAAACAAAGCACACATAATCCAATAAATTCTGTCTCGTTGAAGATAATAGCGGTAATATGTTTTTCTAAGAGAAGATTGGATGATATTAAATTAACCAAATTAAATAAAAATCGATTTGCCATTTTTTAAAAAAAAACTTATAGGATATCATACTTAGGCTGATAACTATTCGACACTGCTGCTCTAAATTCATGATTACTAAGAGCTATAAATCAAGCAAATTTTATCATGAATCAAAATTGAATAATAAAATGCTGAAATAAAATACCCGCAGCAAACAATTTAATTGAATTCGTCTATTTTAATTAAAAATATAGTTAACAAAGTCACTGAAAGAAATTTAATATATAACAATTTAGATGGAGTAGAAGAGGATTATTTATTTATGGTTCAGAGTAACAGTAATAGGGAAGAAGTAAATAAATAAACACTATTCTGAATTCACTAAATACATTCTGCATGTATGCATGCATACATGCAGAAATAACTGCTCAACTTTTCTTTATTTTTAAAGCTGGCATATTTTTATATATCTGACTTATTAAGAGATTCCCTAAATCTTTAAAATATGCACTTTATCCGCCGGAATATAAGGTATATGAGTGTAGCTGTGTCATTTACTCTTGAATTTTGCCCGTAAGAATTTAATAATTAAATCAATAAAGATTAGTAAAGCTTTATTAAAAACGAAAATAGTAATATAAGAATAAATCATAAATAAATCATCAATGCGTTACATATTTATAAATAATGGAGCTAAACACATTTCAGAAAATTAAATTTAAAAAAAGATGATAAAAAAGTGCAGTTTCCAAGAAAGAACTCACAATAAAGTCTAATTTTTCTTAGCATCAAAATTATTTTTCTTCTTGCTCACATCAAAAGTATTTTTCGTCTTGCTCACATCAAATCAAAGAGGTGTGTTATCTGTAATAAGCTTGATGTAGAATGTAGTACCTCTATGCTATATGCCAGTTCAGTAAAACAATTCATGTTGACTACCTTTGATGAGGACAGAGTGATTGATCAAGGTTGCAAGATCCCATGACTATCATGTTCAACCGATCTCACTCCAGTCTACTTCTGGTTGTGGTGCTATTTGATATCAATTTTGTACCATTTATTCCTATTAATATTAACTGATCTCAAAGATTGTACCTGTCGTAAATTTTTTTGTAATTCATTTCGTTGTGTTATGTTCAGCTGTAACAGGCGTTGAGAGCTACCTTAGTTCCGTCGTTGAATGTTCTGGAGGTCATGTCAAACAATGGTTAATAATATTCAACTGCCAGAATAAATAAATAGAGCCCGGAGTTGTTCTGTATGTTGTGTTTCAGAATGTCATCACCTTCTACCGGTGATATTTTTAACTAATATTTTTAACTTATTTATGATCATTTTATCACTAAAGAAATCTACTTTCTTGCCAAATGCACTTATTTATGATTATTTTTTTCACGAATTTTTAAAGTTTGAACGAACTTTTGTCTCACCCGGTGTATATATATATATTTGTAGTTTAGAAAAAACAGAAATAATAAATAACTATAAAGAATTTCCTAAATATTACTTAAATCAGAAATACCCTTTTAATTTTACACATGAATGTTTGAAAAATTATCAATTTTGACTTTCTTACATTTTTTAAAAGTTAAAATATTTCTGCTTAAAATGCTATAAGATATATAAAAATTCGTAAATTAGAAGTATTTTTATTTATTTTTTAAAAGGAAACCACTCTCATTGACAAGTTACAAATTCCTACTTTAAAGCCTGTTTTCCTCAAAATGCAATATTTTTCCCTTTATGTACCTTTTTCTCAAAAACTAATTAATGTAGGATCCTAAAATTTTCAATTAGCCTACTTTTAACATGTTTACACATTTTAATGGAGAGAACAAGATATATCTAGCTTACTGGTTTAGATCATGTATTTTTAAACTAAATTTAAAAAAATGGCATCTTTTTAAAAAAATCATATTATTTTAATTTTTAACATAAAAACAAAACTCTACATTAAAGTCTTATTGATAGTACATGTAACCTACTGTACAATTTTTCATCTATTAGTAGCAAGAAGCTTCTGAGAAAAAAGTACATAAACTTACATAATTTAACATGGCCTCCTATGGAAGTGCCGGAACCCGTTAATAGTTATTGGAATAAAGCAATTATAAATAGTAAGAATTAAAATTCCTTAGAATAATAATAATAGTTTTTTTATTACTATAAATTTATTATTTTTCCTAGTTATAGTTACCCCCTTATTTTAATATTAGATAAAACTACTAATGATTATTTAATTCATATATAACTAGTGTCACTAAAGTTGTGGTAGCATGTAAACTCTTTTTAATTTTTGTTCCTATTATTTTAATAATTTTGCTAAGTGCTACATTTCAGCCATTCACATACTCTGAATCTTCATTTGGGTCCAGAATCAAAAAATAACTTATTTATTGCACTCAGAAATAGCGCGGGCTCTGCATTTTTAAGTCCAATTTTTAGGTAAGTTACCTCTATCTTGTAATGGATTTAGATTTTACTATCCATTATTTTCAATAGGTTTTTGCTCCGTATTATTAACATAAAGGTGGACGGTTGGCTAGCCACAAAACATGTTCAACCTCACTTTTATAAAAATTAATTTTTATATATAAGCTGTCCTAAGTCAGCAATGTTTATAATACTGCATCATTCATTTTTTTTAAAATTTCGATTGCTCATGTGTATTTCCTTGTGTGGTTTTATTACTTTCTCTGTATTTTTCGATTTTTATTGAAAGATGTTCATCTCTTTTTTGTAGAGAGTTAGACTATATATATATAGTTATTCTTCACTTTTATTTTATTATACTATATATATATATATATATATATATATATATATATATATATGATTAAAAATAAATTTTTAAAATTTGAAGGAATCCTGCATTAATCACTTCTATATAAATTTAAAATTATTACATTACAAGTTATTTAACGTTTTAAGAATATTAAATAACTGACAACCAAGTAATTTTACATAAGCAACCCCCATAAACCCTTTTTCTCATTAACTATTTGAAAATATCATGAAACCCTCTGCAAACTATACATTATTTTAATAGTTATCAAACTATGCGTAAAACATATCACCTTAATAAATTTCAGGAAGAATGCGTTTTATTTCCATCTCAAGAAATATTTGGTATTGATTTTCACATTCCTTAATACTCTTAGGTGAAATTTAATTAAACTTCTTTCAGGGGAAGTGTTCGATTTCAAATGAAGAAATGGTGAAAATTTATTGTAGAATTAACTTAGTTCGATTCGCAGAAATTAAATAAATGAATTTGTTTTATTATTTATAATCGTTTTAATGATTTTACAAGTTTAAAGATATTTAGAGTTACTGTAGGAACTAACAGCGTGTTTTTAAAGCTTTCCCAAACTCTTTAAGTAATTGAATATGACAGTATGCATGGTTATTGTGCCTTTAGATATAGCTGACAATAATTTATTTTACGCAATATTCTTATTTGAGCAATTTTATGTTCCTTCACGTTTATTATGGTTTAATGAATTTTTTTATTATTTTAAATGCTTCCATGCAAAATTTATTCAGATTTTGAAACATCTATCTTTTATTATATTTTTGGACTAGCGTGTTTTATCAATTTGTGTGTGTGTGTGTGACATAATAACTAATTATTTTCAATATATAATTTATGTAAGTTTTTAACCTGTTTGTGAGAAAATTGATCTAAAACTGTGTTTAATACATTATAAATTTTCTTTATGTTGTTGAATGCTCTCAGAATGTTGAATATTGAATCCTGTTTCTTTGCGAGAGAATATAAATAGAATTTTAATATTATATCTGATTGTAAATGCTATATTTACATGAATAATAGTACCAAAAATTAGACTAAAAAAATTCTATTTCTGCATTCTCTGCATTTGCTAATAACGTAAATATTATTTAAATACTTAAAGTTTTCTATCTCTATGTACAATATAATAACAATAATAATACATGTGCATACAATTGGAATGAAAATTCAAAACTGATTCCACTGGGGAATTTTTTGTCAAAATCTCTACGCTGCTCATCATTTTTGTTTAACTAATCATTGAAAAAATCCTCAGCTATTTAGTAAGCTTTAAAATAACTTTTATCTCAAATTCTAGTATAAGAAAAATGGAAGGCAATTACTGTGTTCATGTGATTTCTGTTTCTCGCTTTAATATTTAAATAAGAAGTTTTTTAGAAACAATTTTTTTTAATCATATTACTCTTCAGAAATGTATTCAACAAAAATGCAAAGTTTAATAAACGTTTTTCTGTCAAAGGTCACAATGCAAACATACTTAATTTTTTTTCACTGAAATGGAAAGCAGTACCGACTGAGACGATTTAAAACTACGATTCGGTAGCAAATTTTAAGATAATAGGATAAAATTTTCCAATTTAAATGCGAGAAAAATTGCTTGGAAGATTTGTTCTTTTATTTTTTTTTGGTAATATAGGCGAGAATTTCTATAGTAATTTGAATATTTTTATCATAAACAAATAATATTTGTAAGCATTCTATGAAAATGCATTTTAAAACTTTCTTATGAATAAAAGAAGGAAACAGCTGCAATAAATATGCATTGCTATATAAAACATCATTTTTCCTCTTATATGAAAATTTAAAGAACAAAAACGGCAAGAAACGCAGCCTCAGATTTATTTATTGTATAATACTAGTTAACATCTAATAAAGTATAGTTATTTAGTTTTATTAGATTTTGTAACACACACACACCAAAAGTTTTTTTAGCTTACATAAAAAAATGTCTAATCATCACTGTTTTTTTTTTATCTTTTTTATTTCATTTTAGTTTTGGTTAATATACATAAATATTGATTCTGTTTAATTGTCTGATATAATTCAATAGGCTACCGAAAAAAAATGTTATTGACGAAATTTTGTACAATTAATACACCATTAGCTTTAATTGAATGCAATTACATATTTTCATTATTTAAGTTAAAGTTTGATAGAGAGTTATGAGTAAATATAAGTGCAAGCTCTTCGAGAAGTAAGCTTAAGCAAATTAAATTGTGTTTCAAGAAAAATATTGTACTATCAACCTGGTACTTTTCAATTTAAAAAAAAATCCCAGTTTTTTAGTCTGAGTTTTTGAAAGAAAATATTTGATATTCATAAAGTAAAACCTCAATTTGTATGCAAATAATTATTTTTCTCTTTGATATTTTTTCACTATTATCTTCTAGCGTGCTTACCTGAAAAACTTCATATAAGTAATATATTTAGATAAATTAACCATGTATATGATTTCTGTTGATTACTTAGTCATCTGAATTTCTTATTTATCAGTAAAACTATCAAAAATAGAATGGTTTTTATTAATATTAAATATTTTAAATTTATCAATACTTTTGAGAATTTATAGGTACATGTATCATTGATACTATGGAATTTTTTTTTATTTTCTTAAAACAAAATTCGTACAATTTTTTTAAATTAAAGTATTACTACTCTTTAAGAAATTAAATTTAAATTTCCTGCATTATTTTTAATTTTTTTCTTCTAAATTGACGTGATATTAACAAATCTCATTTTAAATTTAACATCCACAATCTCCATGAATACATGATAAAATTATAGATTTAAGCAAATTTGTAAATATTATGGAATACATTGAATCTTATTTTCAAAGAATATTTTCTCAAAATAATTTAAATCAGATATTCTAAGCTAGTTGAGCATAAGTTATTTTTTTTTTATTTTACAGTTAAAAGAAAAACTCTTCTAGTTAGAATCTCAAACTACGAAACAAGTTAAGTTTCGCAAATTGATAACATTTATATATTTTCCTATTTTAATGGGAAAAAATATTTTTTCAAAAATGCCCTGTGTAACAGGCGTTAAGTATGAGTTTGAAAAAGATCAATACAAAAAGATCATTTTGTTTCATAAATTTAACACGAGTTAAATATATAAATAATAATGATTGAGGGGAAATTCTAATTATTATCGATCACTAAAATATATACTGACTTTTCTAATCTATGTTAAAATGAAATTTAATAAGCTTTTATGTGATCAAAATAATACACATAATATAGCTTACAATAATATAGATAACTGAGAGTAGAGAATATTCCAAATGCTTGGGAAACTTAAATGCATAAATTCACTCATTATATCATTTAAGAAATAAGACATTTAAATTGCTTTAATCAATTCTTGGAACAAATATATATGCGAAAGTAAACAAGAGTAAAGATAAATTTTAAAAAGTCATAGGTTTTTTTTAAAATTATTTTAATTCTTATTAATTTTGGATAGTTAATGAATCAGGTAATGAGTTGATTTTTTCCGAAAATGATTATTCTCGCAAACAGGAAAAAAATATATAGTTGCTTATTTCGACTTTAAGTTCTTTTCAAATACGATAGAATTTTAAAGAAACTCAGCAGATTTTTGCAAAGATTCATTAAAAAATTAAATAAAGAAAAGTTACAAGCCTCTAATAAATTATTTTAACTTTGCTTTCATTTAAAAATTAACCAAGTGATTTATCATTTACATTAAACATTTAAAATTACTAGAAATTAAACATTTAAACCATACATATTAAATCTATCTGATAAAATTTGATTTCAATACATTTAATATACAAGTAATTATATAATATATATTCAATTAAATATGGAATGATCGAAACTCTTTGCCAAATATTCCATGTATCTTAAATAAGAACTCAAAACAGAAATATTCTTCGCAATAATGAGAGCTATATTTGCAGGATTCGTTTAAAGGTTATTAGTTTATGTAGCTCAAAACATATATGCAATCTACATTAGCCAGATTTAAAGTCGGTGTTAATTTTGATACAGAGACCCCAACCATTTTAATACAAACATTTTACTAAAATAGGAATGATACACTAGTTCAATAATCAGGCGTAGAAAATGGATGATATAAAAATATATTTAAAAAGAGGGTTCGAAATAATTTTTACGTATGATACAATTTAGTCCAACAAAATATTGTATCTATGTATTGTAGTACTCATGCTCATGCCAAAAATATTTTGATTTGTTAAGAGAAATTATAGTCGCTTAAAATGTGAAGCAATTAATAAATATTAAATTAAAGTATAATGTAAATGTGAATTACTTTATATTATTTTTTAAGAAACCGTAATTATTTTTATTACTTTTCTTGTATTTAAATGCATATGTGCCCTATATCTGTGGAAATGTTTTCATTGATATAGTGCATAATATATAAATTATATAAATAATATTTACTTCACACAGAATTGAATATACTTCAGATAAGGAGTAACTTTAAAAATTAACAATATATTAATTTAACATAGAAGATAAATTCGTTTTCGACGTAAAAAAAGTTAAATTATTGAACAAAAAATATTACAAAGATTATTTTATTCTTAAAAAATATAACTAAAACCCTTTTAAAATTTAACATATTATTTATAATATTAAAAACAGAAAATAGAGCTGTAAAAAAATTCATAAGGAACACTTTTATTTCTTGAACTCAAATGAACAAATTTAACATTTTAATTAAACAAAATATAACCGGTAACAATACCATGCATGTTTTATCAGGACATCTATACTTTGAAAAAACTTCCCCTCTAGTCTTGCAAAAATGAGAAAAAAATAAATAAACTTAAATAAAAATTTGAAAATTGAATTATTTCTAATTAAAGTATCGAATGTAGGTAATGTAAGCCTTTTGGACACTAACGGTTATGAAAAACACCTACCTTCCGAATTCAAAGTTGAGAGGAACAGAGTTGACTAGACAGAGGGGTTCTTTCAGCACAGAATGCAGACAAAAACCACCAACATGGTGAGCAGCCTTTTTCTTCCTTCTTTTAGCATGATAGGTGAGGACTCTGCGTAGCTTGCTGACTTCAGCTGCTGGCGTGGATTCCTCCTTTTGCAACTCTATCAAATCTTGGGCAGACCCACTCGGACCCCTATACCATGGCATCATTTGGAACACTTAGTGATATCTACGATTCGTATCTCACCAGAAAAATTACCTTTTTGAAATCTTGATACTGAATGCGGTAAGTAATCGACTAATCACACATCAAAGATAAAGTCTAAGTACTTCAATAAAGCATTGACTGAACAACAACTGGAATAATAGTAGTCAAAATATTTCGTAATGGTATTGAAACTGACTGGTCAAACTTCAACCACTTCCTTTTGAACAGCAACAGTAACAGCAATAAACATTTAAATATGCAACGTTCTTTCTTATGAACAATATCCAAGTCTTTCCTTGAAGAGTTATTATATATTCACCAAAATGTATAATTTTGTATGCAACTTCTTTCCTAAATTTTCTCAATCCAAGAAATGGTTCTTGAATTAAAAAAGCGATGAGATTCTTTACGAATCAATATATTGTTTAAACATACATCTGAAAGTACAGGTAAGCGTAACTATTAAGTTCGTATTGTTCGTACCTGAATCTAGTTTTTTCGTAAATCTGATTTTGTCGATGTTTTTGAATTCTTTCACAAGTGGAATTTAATAAGTGCAATTAAATTTTACTTTGAACAGGAAAGCTCGGTTACGATATTTTCGATACGATTAGAAGCAACAATTCTCATAGTTCAACAATCTTTTTTAAAATGTCTTTAAAATACAAACATTTGGATAATAGCATTGTACCAGCTACTTTGATATATATTTGCACCAATAACCATTGATTTTCAAAAATTGAATTTTGGACAAATATATATATTTTTTTATTTTGATTTAAATTTATGTCCAAAAAGATTTAAAGTTCTATTAAAAGTTCGGTTAAATCTTATAAAAATTTAACCAATATTTTATAGATGTTACTATTTTTCCGCTAATTTTAACAGATATATTCTGTACTTTAATAAGTACTCTTTTTGTCTATTTATCCGATAAAAAAATCGGTTATCCAAAGTTTTTAAGTCTTAGAATATTTTTTTCTGATATGAAGTCGAAGCCTTTTGCAATGACTATTTCAACTTGTACAGTTCACTTATTTGACGAGAAATAAAGCTTTACTTATATGTACACACAGCTATTCGTTAATTAGATATGCAAACAGGGGATAGGATGATTATTAATTTTACAGGTTTATTGACGAAATAGGAATAAAGATATGGTTTAAATGTCAAGAAACATTTTTTTCACAATAATTAGCACCTTTTATCAGACAACAATCTATAAAGAACATTTATATCTATGCCAACACGTTATCAAACATTTCAACAATAACTTTACTTTCTCGGATGCTCAACGGCTGCACAATTCAACGCAGAATAAATCTGTGGTAATCTTCTCTAAATATTCCAAACGATTTTCATTTATTCTTTTTATCCAAACTTTCCATTCATAGAAACACTTTTTTCATTAGAAATTAAAAACAATAAAAAAACAGCACAAACGGGAAAAAAACAGAATATAAATTCAGCAGACGATACTTAGAATTTCGAAGATCCCAGCGGGTGCTTCAAAACACCGAAGAACAATCCGTTCCGCCAAAATGATAAATAAACGAAATTTCAGGTGCGTCCACACACAAACATGGAATTTTTCATCTTCGAAAAGAGGAATCGAAAATAGATTCGAGGCGATGATATCATTCGATTTTACTTCGCCAAACGATAATAAAGTGATACAACATGACCGAGGGGGGTGGACCACCACTCAAAGGTGCGTCCGCTTACTCACGCACACGAGTTTCAGAGCGTGTGATTCTCGAGCGTGTAAGCGCTCTTCTACCAAACGATCTGGATAGGTGGAGGAAGCGAAGAGAAGGGGTGGGAGCGTAGTGGCGGATGGGGCAGCCTCGATCCCAGCAGTGCAGGTGGAAAAGGAATCCTCTGCTGAAAAGAGGAAATAGTTCTACGGAAGGCATATATCGTTTGACAAGATTGTGGAACAGAATGAAAATGTGTAACGCTTTCTTTGTTGTGGGGAAAAATCGTTTGCACATCTTGGTGGAGTCAAGATGATTTTTTTATCAGGTTTAAAATATTTTTTCCGCAGTTTTTACACTGTTTGGTAAAAAGAAAGGAAAAGGAAAAAAAAAAATTTCTCGCAAAAAGAAAAGAGTTTCTGATGTTGGAAAAGACGTTTCACATTGAAACCTGCATTGTTTAAATATTAACAATTTTCCATATTCTAGAAAATATGAATCCCAATTCAAATGTTCTTTTCCAAAAATTTAAGAACAAAAATGAATGAGTTTTTGAAAGAGGAAAACGCGTTAACTGTTGTAGTCTTTTATCCACTGAGATTAAAATGTAAATGAACATCTAAGGTTTTATTTCAAGTTTATAAATATCAATACAGATGTTGGCTTAAAAATGTCACTGAAGAAATTAAACCAAAATAATAATATCTCAAATCCCGCAGAGATTAGGCATATTTGTGTTTAAATACTTAGAAAAAGTCTTCATCTAGAATTGTTTGTTTGTTAAACTTGTAATCGTAATTATTTATTGTAATAAATCATTCACAAAGTGTTTTTTTTTCTTTCAGAATACGTAGTAGTATTTAAATTATAGTAACAAAAATTATACATATTCTAATTTTTACAATCCTTTAAAACAGTTTTTGGCAATGAATTTCTTACGTAAGTTTATTTGCATTAAAAATGCGTTATTTTTCATCAAGAGAACTATAAAGGTAAAAAAAGAAAAAAGAAAAAAAAACTCATCAATGTTTATCGTAAAAATACGCAAATCCTTTAATTTAAAAAAATTATCTATTCTCTTATATCGGGACACATTTTTTAAACAGACATTTGCATTTAAAAACCTGATGCATAAAGAAAAATCAATTTATACATTTTTTATTTGAGAAAAGGAAATTATTTAAGGAAACAATAATACTATACTAAAAAGAGAATTTTTCCTATCAGACAAAAATTAAATTACTTGTTTAATTTATTTTTGATGAAATGTTTTGCATAGTTTTAATTATTTCGTTAAACTAAAAGACAACTACTATAAAAACAGTCAATATCAATATTATTAATTTAAAAATTAAAATCCTTAAAAAAATTTCATTATAAAGTAAACTGAATTTAAAAACAGCATTTGCTTTTTATTGCTTTACAAAACCTTTAATGAAATAATCTATTTAGCATTTATTTCTTTTTACCATTTAATTATGAAAAATTAACCGAAAGAATAATTCAAATAAATTAATTTAATAACTCCACATTTAACTTCAAAAATAATACCTCAAAACCTATTTTTTAAACATGCTAATGAATGTGAAATAGGATGTTATTGTATGAAACATAGTTAGTTAAATAATTAAATGAATGTAATGATTAATATTTTCTTATAATATATTTTTAGCTTATTTTTCTTTATATAAAATCTGTTAAATAAGATATGTTTTGCTGTTTAAAAAAGATAAGGGGAATATTTTGATTACTGATTAAGGAAAAAAATATAAAAAACCAAAAGAAGAAGCATAGGAAACATTTAAATTTTTTGAGATTTATTTACCCCCGTATTCTTACAAGCCAATTATATAACTAAATTCATTTGAAGCGATTATATTAAAAATATGTATTCAAATTATACTATTGAAATCTTTTCAAATGCGTACTTAAAACAATTTTTTAGTTTTAACTAGATTTTTCACAGAAATTTTATTTAAGGGGAAACTGAAATTATTTTTACAAATTTTAACGTTATTATAATTTTAATGATTTTATATTTATATGGTTAGTTAGATACGGTTTAAAGTTACTCTTATTATAATGTTTAGAAACTAGTATGCACAATTTGATAGTGAGAGTATTAATGCAAAGTTATTTAAAGGGAGACAGTGTGATTCAATTGACAATAATCTGTCAAAAATTCAATTAAAATTTGTTAAGCTTAAATTATATTTTTTTAAAATATATATTATAAAAATAAATTTCTATAACCTTACAAAATTTGAAAGTTCTAAGTTAAAACAATTTTTAACATTTACAGAACTAGTACACACATTTCCCTGGAACTGGTATCACTTTAAAACAATTTACAATTTTGATAACTTTTATGATCGTCTTTACTCACATCGCAATGGTAAATAAAAGCTTCAAGCGGATTTATATTAAAAAGAAAGAAATAACTAGTTTATTTTCATTTAAAATACTGAGATCTAATTTTTTGTTGTTGTTCAATATTTTTCTATTTCTACTATTACATTTAACAAAAATTGGTATCCATTTTAGAACCAAATCAATATTTATTTTATAAAAATAGTTGAATTTAGAATTTACACATTTTTTAATACATGTTCAATAAGCATTCAAAAAAAAGTAGCTTACAAATATCAATCATACTAGCTGAAAAAACGTACCAACTTTTATTATACATAGCTTGACGTATTATTAAATCAAATTTCATTATATTTTGGAGGAGTAACATATTAAAACCCCTTCATACATTCTAAAACCTCTTGCCAAAAAAAAATAAATGGTTATTCAATTGTAGTATTTTGAACATAAAAACAGTTTTACATAATCCATACATATTAGTTACAAGCAAAGAAATAGTAAAAAATATTAAATCTAAGATTTTTGTTCAAATCGTACTACGTCCCCTTAATTAAAAAACTATGTGTGATTGATAACGCATTTGTGCATTATAATTATACATTTTAAATCTGTGTCCAGGAGGCCGTATGTGGCCAGGCAGCCTTTTCTGAACGAACTGGTTATGGCAAATTCCACTAAAAATTAAATTATTTAAGAATAATATGCTAAAAAATTAGCGAAAAATTCCATCTATAAAGCAATCAAATCTATCAATTTTTCTAAAAATTTACGTTCTCAATTCCTACTATTAGCTCACACTCTATATATTTATCTAGGTGGGAATTTCAGTCGTTAATAAAATACATTTTAAAGTGCTCAATTGAACTGAAATTTTATTTTAATGATTTTTTGGATGACAATACAGTAATTTAATTATAATTAATTAAAAGTAATTGATTAAAACTAATTATTCAAAGAATTACAAGTACAGCCATGTTGATATCATTTCTGGTGACTTAGCGACCGTTTTGGTGACTTGTGCCAAAACTTGAAAAGTTTTTTTTCTCACATTTTAAAGCGCTCATTTCAGCTGCAATATTCTATGCAGTATTGTTTTGGGTAAAAATACGATAATTTAGTTATAATAAATTAAAATTAATTGTGACTGAAACTAATTATTTAAAGTAAATGACAGATACGGCCAACTTGGTTTCATTTTTAGCGACTTGGGTCTAAACTTTAAAAGATTTTTTTCTCACGTTTTAAAGCATTTAGTTGAACTGAAATTTTATATACACGATTGTTTTGGATGATAATACGATACTTTACTGATAATTAAAGAAAATTAATTACCACTTAATGTTGTGTTTTTGTCATATGTATATATATATATATATATATATATATATATGCATATTTATATTAATTGTAGCTATTTCATAAACTGTAGCTAATATAAAATTTTTCTTTGTTAATCAAGTAGGAATTGACTTATATTTTTTATATTATTTGTTTCTCCTCTTGTTGCGGTCCACGTGAATAGCCCGCAGTTTTAGTATATATTAATGGTAGAACAGAATTTTAAACATACAGTGAAATATGTTAAAGGTGAAAAGGCATAAGACAAAATATCTGTTAACACGAAATACTAAATCTGTTCCGACAAACTACCTTGCATTTTCATGCATTTTGTTTCCCTTACCACGGAACGAAAATTGCATAACATGAAAATATTGGGAATGAACTAATTTCGGAAAACAGGAGCCGGATTGTACTGTCGTACTGTATCTTTTGAAGAATCGGGCCATGATATTCGGCTCACAAAGTATCATTGATGCAAATTCTGACGATGAAAATTAAAAGAATAATGTACAACTCCTGTTTCCAGATCATTCCAAATGGGGAACCTCATGAAAAATATACGCAGCTATTTAGACGCACATTTAAATGGGGAAATGAATAAAAAATTAATGATTTCGAACAATTTGTTGACAATTTAATACTAAAGAAAATTTAAATAAAATATCAAAATAGTTTCCAAAAACTCAATCAATGTCTTGTTTTTTAAAATAACTTCAAAATGTTTTATTAAATTTCATTGAGTTCTTGTGAATTTTTTTTTGTTACATTAATTTTTTTACTTAATACATGCATATATATGTATCTATGCAAGTAAAGCGTACTTTAACACACATTTTTGTTTATAAATGTTTTTTTCTGTTTTTTTTCAATATCCTTCAATCTAAAAAACATATTCTGTCTCTTCAGTTTCATGTTAAGACAGTTCTTCTCAAACTTTCAATACTCAGGACACAATATTCAATCATCATTTTCATCGCACCCTCCATATAATAAAATCGTATTGAATTCAATAATACTATACTTTAACATTTAAGCTATAGTGTACGACTTTAACCTCTTATATGCCATCGACGTATATAAACGTCTCGCTCAGCCAAATCATTAATCTTCTGGACGTATATATACGTCTTTCCGAAGTACGATCTTTTCTTGCACTGCTATCCATAAATATTCCTTTTCTCCACCCCCTCCCCGAAAAAAACCCATCAAAATACGCGCATCTGCGTGGAAAACCGTTGCTATGGGAACCAAACCGCGTAACTTTTCATCGGCAGTTAAGGAATTAATTATAAACCGTACAAATCATTAAGATAAGTGTTAATACAAGCCCATGGGGTCACCGGTAATTATCAAAATTGTTCTTAACTTAGTATTGTTAAATTAATAATAGAATACATTGTACAGTACAGATACTTTTAGGAGTGTATATCAGTGTAATGTGCATTTTATATCTTATTATGTTTGAAAGTATTTTGTTTGCTTAGTTTCAATAAATTAGTATTTTGAATAATTTTTAGTTTTCAACTTTTCAATATGCTCGCGCCCCCCCCCCTTGCAGAGTTATCACGCCCCTCAAGGGGGGCGCACCCCACAGTTTGAGAAACGCTGTGTTAAGGTATCCGACTACTTGCGACAACTTTTTTTTTAAAAAAAAGGAGATATGGAGATCTTTTTGAGATTTTTATATTTATTTAGTATATTTTAAGAAAAAAATCCTAAAATTGGTAAAAAAAAAATTATTATTATTAAAATGGGAAAAAACTAGTAAAAATGTACAAAAAATTACATAAACGGGGCCCGCTCTCTACAAAGATTTTATGAACAAATTCTCAATTTTTCAATTTGAAGTGATCTTCATGATAAGAGATATTTTAATTTTTACAAAAACTAGAGCACTTTAAGTCATTATACGAAATTGCTTAAAAAAACATTGACTTTATGCACATAAAGAACTGCAAATTTTGAAATAAAACAGTTATTGATAAATCTGAAGATCAAAACACTTCTACTGTTATGCAGAACACAAGCAAAAAATTTCAGCTAATTATTTTCAAAACTTTTTGAGCAATCGTGGTCCCCGTTTGAGTTTTTCGAAAAAAACACATTTCGAGTAAAACGCATTTTAAAGTTTGACATCTTGTGTAAAGTTATGGCATTTGATTTTACTAAAACGCTTGTAGTTATTGTTCCAGTGGAGGGAAAATAAAGTACTTGGAATTGTTATTAAGTTAATAAAATGGTCTATAACATAAAGTCATAAAAAAATTTGCCAATTTTTGAAAAAAAACATGGTTTTAGGGTAGTCGGATACCTTAAGAGATTTTTCACTGCATTTAAAATTTAATTTACAATACTGATTAGTACTAAAATTAAATACAATTATCAGTCAAAATGTATCAAATGTAATTTTTAAGTTACTGTTATAAAGAAATAGTCTAATAATATTTAAATAAGTCACGAAGGTTACATTTTACATTTATCAAAATATTAAAAGGAGAAAAACTTAAACTTTCAGAATATATAACTCTAAATTAAGTTTACTCAATTTTGTGAGTCAAATATAAGAATCAAAACTCAATTATTCTCTCACAACATTTTTCAAGAAATATGTTTTACGAGAGCTCATAATTAACTTTTTTCGTGCCGACAGAAAGCGCCAAGCTGGAAAATCTCAGAAAACTGCACTTTTGGAAAACTACCAGAAAGTTTCGGTGAGAATAATAGTAAAAAAAATTCTACTCCAGTACCATTTACTTTAATTGTACTATTCTTAAAAATTATTTTGAATTCTAAGTAATTATAATAAAGTGGCTCGGATTTTGAAACTAATTTTACATTTGAGAGATTACTTTAAGAACTGTAAGTTTTAATAGCTTTAATTATTTTATGAAAAATAATGAGAACGAGAAATGTAGATGTCATTTTTTAATACTTATCAAAAACAGACTAGTATTTTTCGTATGAAGATTCAAAATATGTTAATATCCAAGAAGTTCCCTGAAAAGTTACTGCAATGCACAATTGCTAATTAATTTGTAGGAAAAAATATATTCTCAAGATATATAATTACCTCTAACGTAATTCCGTTTGTTAATTCTTATTTATTTAAATACTAGACTGAAAACGAGTAATTTAATTAAAAGTTCTTTAAGCAAATGTAATATCCTAATCTTTATTTTTTAGTTAGCTACTTAATTGTAAGCCAGAGTATATAAACATATAATTCAATGCCATAGTGAAACATAAGGCTTTGATAAATATAAGATTTCTTCATTTTTATGATTTAAATTACAAATCAAAAGGTAATACGTTTTTTTTACAGATTAAGAAATTGCTATTATAATTATTTATAGAACTTCTATAATCATATAACATATAACATTTATTTTTAATTGAAGTAATATTTTTCTTATTTTAACACCTTTAAAAATTAGAAGTTTTTCAAAGTCAGCTTCTGTAAGCTTTAAAACTCTGTGGTGTATACTATATACTATACCATAAGTTAGGTAAATAAGAAAATTGTGCCACATAATATTTATACCAGGGAGTTTCTAAGCTCAATTTTATATACATATATAAATATAATAATTCACCCTTTGAATTTTCTGTCGAAGGATTATATTTAACTATTTGTCTTCTTAAGCCATCCAAGATGTAGTGTGATAATTAAATTTTAGTTTACTCACTTAATGAGAAATATATTTTTAACCACAACTTTGTCACAAAAAATGCCATGTTCTCACTTTTCAAAATAACGTGATGCAATATTGCATCATCGAATTCTTCTGACCAATCACGGTATTCTTTACTGGAAATCGTATGATTCTCAAAGCTTCCGATTGAGAAAGCTATAAAGGCTGATATCTCTGTATCGACCAAAAACGTATTTGTGTATTGTCTAAATATCCGAGTGCGTGATTCATGTCTGCTTGCTCATTTTGTTATTTTTTGTTTGTTTGTTTAAATTAATAAATGTGCAAACAAAATATTAACAGGTTTCTTCAGCCTTTCAACGATAGCTATAAAAATATACATTAAAATGTTTTAATGCGCGTGAAATCATCCGAAATATACCATATAATGTATTATTGCAGTTGTAAAAAAAGCAATTAGCTGTAAAGGAATCAAAGATGAAGGTATTTATTTACGTATTTTTGACGCTAGAAGTATAGCTTACTAATGCGAAACTTGCTTCATGTACAGTCTCTAAAAGTGCAGAATAATCAACAAAATATTTGCGAATAAGAAAAAAAAACATCGACAGGGAATATAATGAAAGTATTATAATTATGTGTACACATGAATGGAAATACTATTTATTCTTAGAAAATGCGTAGGTGGTTTTAGGGAGACTCGGCTACATGCAATGAATAAATTACGACACTAGTAAGCCTTTAATACAGTGTTTGTCAAACTTTCAATGCGCGTGACCCCAAATTTAATCACAACTTTCTTCGCCCCCTTAATACAATAACGATGTATTGATTGCAATAAAATGATACTTTGACTCTAAGGCTACAATATGACTTTAACCTCTCCGCCATTTGCAGATATAACCGTCTATCTCAGCCAGTGAATAAATTGTCGTGGACGTATAAATACGTCCTTCCGAAATACAATTTTTTTCTGCTCACTGCTATTCATAAAATTATTCGGAATGCAATAAAATGACCTTAACAGTATTTTCGAAGGTTTTACTTATATATGTATACTTATATATATATATATATATATATATATATATATATCAGAGAATTTTCATGTTTTTCTTTTTCTCTCTTCTCCCCAAATACACCACATACGTGTACATACATGCAAAACGGTGCCATTGTGGAGTAAATCGCGTAACTTTTAATCCTGTTAAGTGATTAATTATAAACCGTACAAATTATCAAGATAAATGTTAATTTTTGCATATAATTCTATAAATATGACAAGCCTGTGGGTTCACTTGCAATTATTTAACTTGTTTTTAACTTAGTATTGATAAATTAATTATCAAATGCATTGTGTACTAATGATACTGTTAAAAGTATATTGTATCAGTGTAAATGTTTTTTTTCCATCATGTTAGAATATATTTTATATGTGTGTTTACTTTCAACAAATTAATAATTTTTTTAAATAATCTTTTGTTTTCTGCTTTTCAATAAGCTCGTGCCCTCCTCCTAGGGTCATCACGCCTCCCAAAGGGGGCGCGCCCCACAGTTTGAGAAGCACTGTTTTAATATATTTTTATTCGAGTAATCCTGAATAAATTTGTCAAAATATGGGGTTTAATCCATTTAATAAGGGGAAAAAGTAAGACTAGTGTTTATAAAATTTTTTAAACATAATCAAAATTTAAAGAAAAATATACAAGATTTGAATTTAAATTAATAATAATTGCGACTATATATATATATATATATATATATATATATATATATATATATATATATATATATATATATATATATATATATATATATATATAAGCAGTGTTTACAGCTTTCCCTATTCCTTTCCCTATTCCTTTCAAAATGTTTCCCTATTTTCTCTAGAATGTATACTTAATTAGTTAAATTTATTGATTTCATACATTGATCTAAGAATACCCTACTTATATTAAACAATGCATTGATTGTAAAAAAAAAAAATGTCTAATTTTTCTTCACAATTACCGTAAAATAAGGCGTATAACGCACACCTGTACTTAACAGTTGCATTTTTTTAATTTCAAGGTATGTTCGCCGTATAACGCGCACCTCTTTTGCTAAGAAGACACCTGAAATGTATAAGTGCAATAATTTTATGATTTAGAGTCATTTATTCGAAGCATTATTCCAGACTCTTAAATAAATAGGATTTTTCTAGACTTACAATCCTTAAATTCATACGGTATGTCATTTCTTTTAAATAATTATCATTTAGATACATGTAGAAGTCTTGTGTTCACCTTTTTTTACTTTTAAATCTAGCATTTTCATAACGCGCATATAACGCGTATCCCTAAATTTCTACCTTTTTTGTGTTCAAAGTGCGTATTATACGCCAGGCGGTAAATAAATTTATCAAGCATGGCAGAACATTATATATTAATCTACATAAGAGTCTTTTAGGCACCAACAAGCGCAAAACCAATTTATACTATGTATATTAATGTACGTTTTAACTTCTGAAATTACTTTAAGCTAGCTATATAGACAGATATTCTGCATTGAGTATTTTTGAAGTAATGCAAAATGCTAAATAAGTTGAAATAATATATTAATGTATATGCTGTCAAAATAATTAAGCTTTATGACAAAAGTACTTCTTAGTTATAAATTATGTAGTCTTTTTAAAGCTTTGTTTACTTGAAAGCGGGTCGATTAGTTTGCAAATCGAAGAAATTCTTTACCGATTAATTATAATTGTACTTTCCTACTTTAAATAAATCACGTAATTAACTAATACGTGATTCGATTATTACTTGACCAAGTCACTCGACTTTGGAGTTAAAGGTACCAAATACATCATTAACCTATTAACGTTATTCTTCAGAATAATGACTTCTACGTGAAATATTAAGTTTACGTGCTACGTTAACATTAGTTGGAAAGACAGCAAAGAAAATGGCTTCGGTGTATTTGAATTTTTACTAGAGATGCAGACATTACTTCGAAAGGAAAATGCACTTAGGAAATCTTATGGCTATGTATTAGAATTTGCGTCCATTTGCTTTCAGTAATTAAATTGCTCGTACGTGAAAGGTTAAAGAGAAAACAATCTTTTAAATAAATCATGGAATAAAGCATTGTGTTTTAAATTTTATGAATTATTATCTTTTTAAATTTGCAAGCATTGTTAAGCACCATTTCACACAACATTCTTTTCACTTTAAATCTAACAAATTTGCTCACATAAATTTTAAAAAAAAAAATTTTTTTTTCAAAATAAAAATAAAAAAAAAGAAAAAAAATACTAGTGAGATTTTTAGTTGCTATTTCATTGAAAAAAGTAATAATTATATAATTATTGAACTTAATTATAATAATAAAAAAGTGTTCCTAAGATAATAATAGTTATGATTATAACATTTAATTTTAGTTATATGATCAGTTAAAGTTATTTTTAAGAAACACATTTATATACAGAACTGTATATAACGTAAAGGCAGGGGAAAAAATAACGCAATACAGATTTCAAATTAAGCGGGAAAAAGTGTCATGCTAGAAAATTAAATTGGCTATGATTGCCTTAGGAATTTTACTAATGAATCGATTACAATAAATTACAACCTAAAAAGATTCTGTCTAAGCTAATATATTCCAATGTAATTATAATTAGTCTAATTTTTTGCTGAAATTAAAAATGGTCAATAGCAACAGCTTTTCTAACATGAATATCAAATACCGTCAGAAATATATATATATATATATATATATATATATATATATATATATATATATATATATAAGTTATTACACAACATTTTAATAAAATTCAACGTAAGAAATAAGGGCTAAAACGATATAAAATTTTATCGAATAAGCATTCATTGCTTTTACTTTAAGGACAGGATGATAAAGATGTAAAACAAAATCTTCTCCAAAATGCCGCCAAGTAGCTAATATAAATTGGGTTATTTTAAACTAATTTTAACATTACATCCACTGAAGAAACAAGCATAAACATATCGTAACAGTGTTTGATTAATTACTGTTAATTATCTGTCAAACTAATAGTGTTTGTTATTTAACTATAATTTGTTAGTAGGAAGCCAGTAAAACCAAATTTCAACTACAAGTGAGAAAGTGACAAAAGTTCTCTAATATTAAGATGATTTTGATAAACGTAATTTCCTGATATTAAGCTATATTGTGATACATTTTTATTCTTAATTTCGTTGAAGGAAATATAACATTAATTTTTTTATGAAGATTAAATAAAATATTAAATCTAATTTTTGGCTTTATTAGCTAGTTTACATTTACTGAAATAGGGATTAACAATTGTTTTAGCTTAAGGTACCCAATCACATTTTTCTACTATTTCTTTGAAATCAGGAGTGATATTTTCTGTTTAAATTTTCATTAAAGCCTTCAAGTTAATATCGGACAGCATGCATCTATATTTACTCTTATTCATATTAATGCAAGAAAAACTTAGTTCACAAATATATGTTCACCCCTAAAAAACAGAATTTTTTCTACCTATTTAAGTTTCTGACTGGTTTGTGATTTCTGGGCCACTGCTTGCATACCCCTGTACTAAAACAATAAAAAATAGTCAGATATTCTTAATTTGAAAAATATTTGATTTTCAAACATCATAGAAATGAAACTTAATTTTAGAGTTCTTTAATGCTTTTTTGAATTAATTTATCAAAGGAATTGTATCGAGTTCATAATTATGAGTGATTTGATAATATAAAATATATAATATCGGTAATATAACCATTTTATTTCTAATCACATCAATGAAAACCTTTTAATACTGTGAAGATAATGTATTGTACACGTTCTAGTGCTACTTTTTAATATAAATTCATAAGTTAGTTAAAAAGAATTATTAAGAAAAAAAAAGATGTCAAATATTTAAATTTTATTTATTCTTTATAAGTTTGTAACTCGGTGAGTAATGATTATACTAAAAAAATTATGTCATTACATCATGTATCAACTATTTAATTTTTTTTTCTTTTTTGAAGTTGAAATATTGCAGTTTGACTCAAAAGTCAACTTATTAAATATTTTCTAAAGCAAGGGTTATTATATTTTCATGCTGTGATGCAGATTGGAAAGTAGGTGGAAAATGGGTAAATGCAGAAAAAATATTTATTATAAAGAGTGTTTATTTCCAGGTAAAGAAGTTTAAGTTGGCATTACTTTCCAAGATGGCGACCGATTTAACAGCTGTCAAGTGATTTATTCTCAGTTTGGTTTGGCAATTCATCAAAACGATCATCAAGCAAGGCGTAGATTCGTCGAATGGGCCCAAAACGAGATTGACGTTGTTACCGATTTTCATAAGCGAATTTTGTTTAGCGATGAAGCGCACTTCTGGTTGAATGGCTACGTCAACAAACAAAACTGCCGCATTTGGAGTGAAGCTAATCCACAAGTGTATGTCGAAACACCGTTACATCCAGAAAAACTGACTGTTTGGTGCGCTTTATGGGCTGGTGGAATCATTGGTCCGTATTTCTTCAAAAACGATGATGGCCACAATGTTACAGTCAATGGTGATCGGTATAGAGCCATGATTACTAACTTTTTCATTCCTGAATTGAACAATCATGATGTCCAGGAGATGTGGTTCCAAGAAGATGGCGCAACATGTCACACAGCTCGTGCCACAATCGAGTTATTGAAAGACACGTTTGGTGACCACCTAATTTCACGTTTTGGACCTGTGAATTGGCCTCCGAGATCTTGTGATTTAACACCGCTAGACTATTTTCTGTGGGGTTATGTAAAGTCATTGGTCTATGCGGATAAGCAACAAACGCTTGACCATTTGGAAGACAACATTCGCCGTGTTATTGCCGATATACGGCCACAAATGTTGGAAAAAAGTCATCGAAAATTGGACGTCCAGATTGACTACATCCGAGCCAGCCGTGGTAGTCATATGCCAGAAATCATATTTAAAATGTAATGCCACAAGATTATCTTTCGAATAAGAAAAAAAAATTTTTCAATCGAATAATACATCGTTGTTTTATTGCAATTTAATGTTCTATACCTCTAAAAAACACCCTTTATTAATCAGAATCTACCTATATGCGGAAAAGATATTATATGGTATGAAAATCAAAACAAAAATAATTTTAAAAAATAATTTCAAAATTTAATATTGCCGCAAAATGGTTGAATTTTTGAAACAAATGAAAAATAACTTAATTTTAATTAGATGACATTGGACTCAAAATTAGTATTGTTCTCCACTATAAATAACAAAAAATAACTATTACTGATAAGTCAGCACTGAACAGTGAGTATTACAACATTACACAACTTCATAACAAAGCTCTCTCTCTGTCTGCCTGCCCCACATAATCAATCCAACAAAATATCTCCCCGCCCGTCTTCCACTTTATCATGCACTGTAATTTCAAGAGCAGGTTTTTTTTTTTAAAAAAATCAATGCTAAAGGAGCTTTTAAATGTACTTGATGTTCCCTTCTTCTAACTATTCAGTAGGTGCCCTCTCATTGCAATAAATTTTAACTACTAAACAAAAATACCGGTTTTCATTAACAAGAATCCCTAAATTTTTACCACAATATAGCTCAAATCCGTAATCGTTATCGCCCGTTCGCTAGTATTTAACCTAAAAAAAAATATTTTTCAATTTATTTTATTTTTTCCTTTATTTATATACAATAACATCTTTTCCACATAGGTAGGTTTTGAAATACAGAAAACAAAAATCAATTCCTCCTATTGAATAGGTGTATTTACATTAACCCATTCATAATATTTTTCTTAGTATGAAAATGACGCACAATTGTTGTGAGAAGAAAACATTAAAAACATTATCTTATGTCAAAAACATCAGGTCAGTACAGGGAGAAAACAGTTCAATGTATCCAGTTAAGTGTATCAATAAATATACTCCAACACAATGATAGCATCGATTTATTTAAAACTGCCAAGTTCAAAAGTAGGTCAGATAGATTAGTACAGAACAGACAAAGGACTAAAGAAATCACAGGTGAAATATTGGTTTTTCGTTTTCTTGCAACATTCTTGAGAAGTCATATCGAATAATAGTACATTAAAAGTTATGAATAATACACAGAACTGTAATAAATACCAAAAGAGAGGTTCAGGTTGGTCATAATGTAACTTCTTATCAGGAATTTATATGAAGTATATTTATTATTATATATTCACATAAAAAAGGTGATGCACTCGTAGTACTTTTATGTTAATTGCATTTTAGATTTATAAAAAGTAAATGTGAGAAAAAATAAAAAATTGCATTGTGGTAAAATATAATTTGTCTTCGAAGTCATTGCACCAGTGTTTCTCAAACTGTGGGGCGCACCCCCCCTAGGAGGTCGTGATAGCTCTACGACAGGGACCCCAGCATCTTAAAAAGTCGAAAACAAAAGATTATTTAAAAACACTTATTAATTTACTGAAAGTAAACAAACAAAATACATTCTGACATAATACACTTCTAAATGTATTAGTTCTGGACAACGCACTTTATAATAAATTTAACTATACTTAGTTAAGGACAACATTAATAATTACCGATGACCCGATGGGATTGTCATCTATAAAATTATATACAAAACTAAAAACTTATCTTGATAATTTGTACGGTTTATAATTAATCCCTTAACTGCGATTAAAAGTTACGCGATTCGCTCCCCAATGCTACCGTTTTCCACGTAGGGGAGCATATGCGATGTATTGGGGGGTCCTTCTATTGCATTCTAAAACCTTCGGAACAATTTTATGGATAGCAGTGAACATGAAAGATCATACTTTGGAAAGACGTATATATACGCCCGGGGCAATTAACTTTTATTGGGGAGGTCCTTTTATTGCATTCTAAAACTTTCAGAACAATTTTATGGATAGCAGTAAACATGAAAGATCATACTTTGGAAAGACGTATATATACGTCCGGAGCAATTAACGTTTATTGGGGGTCCTTTATTGCATTCTAAAACCTTCGGAACAATTTTATGGATATCAGTGAACATGAAAGATCATACTTTGGTAAGACGTATATATACGCCCGGGGCAATTAAAGTTTTGGCCGAGCAAGATATATATACGCCGGTGGCAAGAGATTAAAGTCATATTGTAGTTTTAGCGTCAGAATACAGTTTTTTTAAAAAAAAATAAATACATTGTTATAGTATGGGGGGCGCGATGAAAATTATGATTGAATATTGGGTCGCAAATATTGAAACTTTGAGAAGCACTGTAGTACACGATTTTTATCTTTATATACTACAAAATAATTATGAATGTGATGATAAATATACTATTGCCAAGCAACTATATTTTTTACAATTATAACTATAAAGTCAGAATTATTTTTCAGGAAGAATATAGGAGTTAATTAAATACGAATTTTTGACAAATTGTGATGCCTTATATTTAAGGAGTAATTCACTAAATTCAATTTCAAGAGGCTTTAACATTATGTTTTTTTAGATAATTTATTGTGTTAGTGTCTTATGATAATTCTCTCAATTTTGACTTTGATAAATATGATCAAAGAATAGTCATTATACTTTGTCATTTAAAGAGAAAACTTCCGCAATGAACTATTTTGCTTCAATTTTAACCAATTTCTTTAAGCCCTAAAGAATGTTACAAATGTCCTCTGAAAATCGTATTTTACGTCCATTTTATAAGTAGTGTTTAATTTAAAATTAACTTTTTTATAAATGTTATACTTATGTTTAATACACCTAGTTTATAACTGTTTTAGTGCAAATCATTTTATACTTATTGCTATGCTAAAATTCGGCCAGTAAATTACGTATTTGAGTCTATATTCGATGCAAGGAATCTGACGATAATTTGTTTATTTTACATATATTACTCTTGGTCTAAATATATATATAGATTTAGACTCTCTATCAATTACCTTCAATAGTATTTCACTCAATATTATAAATGGAAAGAAAAAAAAATTGTTTTCTTTCTGACATTTCAATGTGCATGAACCTCTCTATAAGACGGATATCATTAGTACTCCATCCCACAACTCGACAGAAACAGCACCAGCCACAAGTTAGCGACTATAATTGAAACTCAATATACATATTCCTATTTGTGGTATTCAGTTCGACAATGAATAGTAGTTTTGTCTAGCTCAGTATTAAAACAAAAAATAAAAAAAAATCTATACACACACACACACACACACACACACACACACACACACACACACACACACACACACACACACACATATATATATATATATATACTTTCAGCATGGCTCTATTTTCTTTTTTCTATTATGACGAAATTTTCTGCTGTACGGGGAAGGTGGATCCATAAGGCATTTCCTAACCCTAAATCACTGACCTAATTCAGCTACAAATTTAGAAATCGTAATAGGTCTGCCTTTTAGTCGAATTTTTTTTGTATCTACATTTGTTGTGTCTCATGAACTCCAATTTCTCTCTTCTTTGGCATTGTAGGTTTTAGAACTTTTTCACTATTATTTTATTATACTGTATATATATATATATATATATATATATATATATACAAATGCATTACTTTATAGCTTTTATAAATTAATTAATATCCTTTTTACAAATGCATTACTTCAGTGTTTCTCAAACTTTGAATACTGGCGACCCAATTTTCAATCAGAATTTTTGTCGCCCCCTGTACAACAATAATATATTTACTGCAATAAAAATGCACTTTGAGAGAGAGACGCTAAAGTTACAATAAGATTTTATTATAAACCGTACAAATTAATACAATAAGTGTATTAAATTTTGTACATGTAACTTTTGAATAATATATACTTTAAGAAAATTACTTAAAATATATATTAGTTACTTATTATTATTTTATTTTTCTTTCTCTAATTTTTAAAATGGAACAGATCGTTAAATGATATATTTAATTAAAGATTTATTTCCTTCAGCATTCATTTCTCAAAGTACAAATGTCATTAGAAAAATAGTCTAAGCTATGTTGCTCTCTATCATATCCATCACATCTGGCATTAAAGGGTACGTTTGCGTGAGTCTGGGCAACCTATCGGACGTCTGCGCAAAACATGTAAAAATGCTTTTCCTCGTACAATTCCAGTCAGTTTTGGTTGACTCGATACTCTTATAGCTACCGAACCTAGCTTGAATGTACATTTTTTAATTTACACGTTAACTGTAATTCACGGTAATTAAGTATTTACGGCAGTATATTAAAACAAAATCATACATACATTTTTAAGTCGTAAGCAAACATTCGATGATAATAAAAAATCAACAAGTACACAGACGAGCATGGTTCCGAAAATTAAATCAAGGCGATATTCTCAAAAATACTTAAATTTTGGATTTACCACTACTGAAGTAAATGATGGGGAAAAAAGCCCCAGCTCGTTATGTGTGAAAACTTACAAATCTGAAGAACAACATGTGAAAGTTGATTTTAAAACATGTAAAATCATTTAGCTATGTTGGCAAAGAATTTTAAAAAGTATTTTCTGGATAAGGACAAGTTGGTAGCAAGTTACGAGTGGATTAGGGATCTATTTCAAGATACTCCAGAAGTGCTCTCAACTTCCGAAGAAGAAATCTTCATAGATTTCACATCCAGTGGAAAATTAAAACGCAATTTTGTAATAAATCGCTCTTTGAATTTGGGGTAGAGGAGGATGAGGAATTATCTGTACTGAAAACTAAAGCACTTTGTATACTATTACCATTTTCAACATCCTACCTTTGTTAAACCGGATTTTCTGAGATGGTTGTTTTGAAGAAAAATATAGATCTCAGCTAAATATAGAAAAAAAGACTTCAAAATGTTTTAACCCGGGAGCAGTCGCGCATTCGATACTAACGCTAATGGTAGTGCGGGGGGACTCAGTCACTCCAAATATTTGTTTATAATTATTTTTACTGTACACGATACAAATCGGAATTCCAGTGAATAATATTTTAAGAGAAAGTATACTTACCGGCTTTCAAGGACTATTCAATTTTTCTGTGACGATTTGAAAAAAAATCCAATAAAACTGAACTAAAATGATTCAAACGTGCAAGACCATAATAAAGGTCGCAAATCAGAGACACTTTTCACAAATATTACAGAAATGTTAAATCAAACAATTTTTTTCGAAATATAGTAAAACTCTTTATTATTTATATTTCCCTAAGCGAAAAGCAAACGCATAAAAGATGGGACGGAACTCTAATGTAGAACTAACCATACCATAAGTTTGAAGGTCAATCAAATGATTAGCAAATGTATTATGCAGCCTCACTGAAAAGTGAATCATGTCTTCCTTTTCTTTTTCTACAACTAATGTACAGTATTTCAATAATAATTACAGTGATGAATTGTTTATCTTAGAATTTTTCTCAGGATCTGGATTTCGATTTTTCTTTTAACGAGTAGTATTTTATGTTAAAACGTAATAAAGAAATCTCTCATTGAGGAAATAACAGCAAATTAAACAAAACCTTTTTTTTTCTTTAATTTGGTTTTGGGATCAAAGATAGCTATTTGATGACAGAAAAACGCCAGAGGATAAACATAAATTATATCAGTGTTGCTGTGTATTTTTTTACTATTATGGAAGAAAGTATTTTGTTTTACTTCTCTTTCCGGTTATTTTTTTTTAAAAAAAATCTTTAAAATTTCAATATTCTCGCGCCCCCCTTGTAAGGTTATCGCGCCCCACACTTTGAGAAACACTGCATTACTTAGAAAAGGGCAATTAGTACTTCAATCAAAACATTTTAGCATTTTAATATCCTTGAATATTCATTGAAGTAAATATAGTAGAAAAAAGTTCACTAATAAATATTTTTGTATTTTATAATTACATTAATCCTATATAAAATTAATTAAACAATTAATATAAATCTTATAACATGAATCAAAAATTTAAAAAGATATATTTTTCTGACTGACTTACATTTTGATACTTTTTTATTTCTTTCGGAAACGTTTCTGTAAAGTTCTTTTTAAATAATAATTTTCATACAATGGTTTGTAAAATAGTAAGTTGAATTTGAATGATGTGTGCAAATTAGTTTATTTTGTTCATCAACTCAATATGCAACAAATTTTTTTACTAAAATATATGCAATTTTTAATAGTATTTAAGTTGTTTAATTTTTTATCAAGTCTGTTTCAAATGATATATATTTTGTAATTAATTTATATCCTTTGCTGAATTGCTTAAGTTTGACTTAAAAACAATTTTTTTTTTTACTGTAACACAGTCTGCAAAAAAATACATACAGTTTTATTTCAAATTTAAATCCAGAAAATTTGTTTTTGCATTCAATGTTTGCTTTTAAATATATATATATATCACAATTTTTTAAAATATTTTAACGCTTATCGATTTCTTCACAAATTGCACATGTAACTACTAAAGGCGATTTTTCCTTGAAAATGTCGTTTTTGGTCTACATAAGGTATTTTTTTTTATTTCAAAATCTTATAGTTTGAACAGTTTTCTTCCCAAAACAGTTTTTTTTTCAGATTTTTAAAAAAATATCACTTTATGCTCAAGGGCAGTGAGATAAAGCTTTAAATGAGTTTTTCTCAAAATTATGTTTTTGAAAGAAACACTTTACCAGATACTTGATATCTTAAGAACCAAACCAGATAATGTTTTGAAATTTTGTGGGAATGCTTATTATACTATTTTTCATAAAGTGTAGGTTCATTTTGTTGTAGGTAAAATATTTTTTTTTCGTTTAAGGTAGCTTTGTATAAAGAAAGAACTTAAAAAGTACCAAAATTTTCATACTATTATGTATAATTGTCTGTAATTAATTTTTATTTTAATATTTCTCTTAGATTTTGGTTAATTTTGAAGAGCACCATATAATATGTACGTAGCGTATAAAGAAAATTATAATAATTGCATCAGAAATTTTTATACAGTGTTATCCTTTTTAGTAAACATTTGGTAAAATTTCTTGAAAACAGCCAATTTTTCTAAAAGTACGAAATTAATTTAAAAAGTTTAGTGTATTTACATATTTTTTTTTTATATTTTTCTTCTTAAAAACACTCAATTTGTTTCAAAAACTTGTTTTTATAAATAAAAAAAATTGGGTCCAAAGGTAGTCAGCCACCTTAAATGTAAATTTTTCCTGCCGGTACTTTTTTTCTAACTTTAGTCTACAAAGAAATGCGTTAACATTATTTGAAAATTAAATTTTAGAAAATTAGTTTTGGGAAAAAAGTTTACTTTTTTTTAGGATCAATTTATTTACCATACGGTTGCGACCTATGGCATAAACTTCAGCAAATATCCCTTCTTTGCACAAACATGGTGTTTAAATTCTAGTCAGGTACCAGACAAGGAACGAAACAAAATAAAACGTTTAACGAGGAATAAATAATCCTCTTCGAGTGTTGGACCAACAGAGGAAATATTACATGATCTGCATACTGTTCTCACGCATTTTAATCGTCTTTCTTGAGCCAAAAAAGGAATTTTAACTGAACATTTTTCGATAACTAAATATTTAATTGCATGTTTCGGATATTTTGAACTGCCAAGGAAATTTTGTGAAAGCTCGGTGTTTTACAGGGAATTAATTTACAGAAAAAGTATTTTAGATTTATGGTGTATTAAGACTTCCTTTTAATTATAAGATCATAAAATAAGGATTCGAATAATTCTCAAAGTCTTTCAAAGATGCATATAAAATCATATTACATCAATTCAATATAGAATAACACATGTGAAAAAGTTTCTAATGTATTTAAATATATATCTGCATTACACAGCATGAATTTATTGATTTTGATAAGTACTACGCCCGTACTTCAGATTTAAAAAATTGCATGCAAGTGCATTTTCATATCTAAATATAATTAATGGTAGTTTGGACGAGAATAAAATATTAAAACTGTTAATGGACAGATGGAAAAATGATGCTTACCTAGTACATGACTCACACATTTCGTCAAATCAAAAATCGTTGCCAAACGCTGTGATATACTGCCAATAGTTGGAATGTTCACTCTCCGTTATAATAAAGAGGACATCATTTGGCGTCATTTTTTGGAATTGGTAACGTCTTTTGATTTAGCAAAATCGGATCATGGTATAACAAATAATACCCCAGAAACATACTTTTTTGTCTTTCAACATTATCTGTATTTTATTTAATCTAATCGAAAATTTTGTGACCATTCCTCTTCCATTTCAACATTTAAGGTATCCGACAATCCTCAAATTGTAAATTTTGCCAAAAACTGACAAATTTTTAATGATTTTATTTTATTGGCCATCTTATTAGTAATATAAAAATACCATGTTTATTATTTTCCATTCACTAGATAGAAAGCTGCAAGCATTTCAGTAAAAACAAACGCTAATATACGCAAGATGCCATACTTTAAAATGCGGTTTAATTGAAATGTGTTTTTTTGAAAATGCTCAAACAGGGACAATGATTGTTAAAACTGTTTTGAAAATAATTAGCTGAATTTTTTTTCTATATGATATGTATACAAGTAGAAGTGTTTTAACCTTTTCAGATTTATCAAGTACTGTTTTATTACAAAATTTGCAGTCCCTTATGTGAACGCAATCACTGTTTTTTTAAGCAATTTCATATAGTAACTAAGATAAAGTGCTCTAGTTTTTGTAAAACTTAAAATATCTCTTATCCTGAAGGTCATTTCAAAAATGAATGTCAGAGTAACACTTCAAAGTTGAAAAATGGAAAATTTGTTCATAAACTTTTCGTACAGAATGGGCCCTGTTTATGTATTTTTTTGTAAATTTTTACAATATTTTTTTCCTTTTTTAGTAATAATTTATTTTTCTTTTCTTAATTTTAGCATATTTTTCTTAAAAGGTACTAAGAAAATCTAAAATGCACACAGGGCCGAGGGTAGCCTAGAGGCTAGAGCATCGGACTCCAGACCGGCAGGCCTGGTTTCGATGCCAAATGCCACCAAATACCCTACGAGTACACGCGGAGTACGCGCTCGCTAAATCATTGATTCCAAATTCTTGTGGGTTGAGTCACGAACGCAGGGACGGGAGAATATTTCCCTCCCCTTCAGTTCAATGCAGTAAGTGTGGAGGTGGAGATAGGTGGTGTCGCCTTCTACCATCCCTTCGGGGAATTTCGCCGAGTTAAATTGTACTGTCACCTGTATGGTGCTCAAGGCCAACGACAGGCATACTTAGCCCCTAGCCACGATGACTTTCTTGGGCCTCGATCTGACTACGTCAGACAGGTAGCATTAGAAACAACAACAACAAAAAGCACACAAAAAAAATCCCCGTTTCTCCATTTTTTTAAGAAAAAAAAAGCCGTCACAAATAGTCGAATACCTTATCTGAACAGTGTTTCGATATATGCAGAAGTCTAATTTTTTTTTTCAAAACTCATTGTTTTCTACTTTTATTTTTAAATCTGTATATTTTATACCCGTGGTATAAAAAACCCATCGTACACGTGAATTTTGATCTTATTTTTTACTTTAAAAGTGCGCTCTATACGATGGATTTTACGGTGATTCAAATTTTCCCTTTCTTAACAGATATTATGCGAAATTCATTTTTTGTGTTCATAGTTTATTTAATTCATTTCTTTAAGGCCGAGAGCCTTACTTATATGTTCTTGATTTACACGTAGACACACACTCAGAAAGAAAACTTTACTTTTGTCGGGAAACATTATAAGTTAAATTGGGGTACATAATATAATTTTTTTTTAATTTTTACGTGTTGTAAAGTTCATTACATCCCGTTAAATCGAGTAAATTTTCAAGCAAATGTTCAATTGTATGATAGGAATAAGAAAACTAAAAAAAAAAGTATATCGTTTCGTTGCGAGATACTTTCAGGAAATATTTTAAAACCGATTCCTCTTCTAAATATTTTCCAACGCATTCCACATCACATTCATTTAAATCCAGACATTTCCATGACCGCAATCAAAATTCCAGACATCCTCAAAATGATTGCTCTCAGACACTCAGTAAAAATATTAATAATGCACTTCACTGCGGACCAATTCTTTTTAAAACACAAGACACTTATTTCAAAATTCAAAGAACTGTCAGTTGATTGTATCCTTCCCTAGAATAAATATTTAAGGGATATATTTCATTAATTTGAGGGGGAAATGTTATCTCTAAGGCTATAAATCTGCTTCTAAGGTTCGAAATTACTTTTTAGAGTCTTGTCAATAATGAATTGATTATTAATATAATCGGCTTAGGTAAATATTATTTTGTCTTTCAAATTGTTTTGTCGACTTCACACACATGTGTTCCAATATATTGAGACCTTAAGAAAATCTAATGTAATAAATTGAGTAATAATTGTTTAAATTAAAAATATAAATTGAGAGTCCTTTACTTGATTAATAATATAAAATTAAATAATACAAAACAATCATGTAATTCAATGACAAAATATAATACGTTTTTTAACTCTGCGGTGGTGTGATATCTGTATAAACTTGTACCAAACATCACGCGATGACGATCGTTTTGGCGTGGTCGATAAAGTACTCGCTTACGGAACGGAAGGAGCTCAGATCGAATCAATCGTTTCTACAATGGTGACCCTGATCGTGCAAAGTGAACCACACGCGCTGCAGTCGTGGCGCTATCTATCCACCGCGAATGCAACTAAGCCGTCAGGCACAAATGACGTAATTAAGCCTTCACACTAAGCCGTCAGACACAAATGATGTAATTCTCAAGCCGTCACGCATGCATGCCGCAACCCACGAAGTGAAGCAATTGCTCACATGCCCACCACGAATATGGTATCGTTCATTCGCGTATTTGCCGAATCACTGACGCAGGGGTATTTAACAATGTGATATCTATATCAAATGGTACCAAACATCACGCGATGACGATCGTTTAGGCGTGGTCGATAAAGTACTCGCGTACGAAACGAAAGTTGCTCAGATCAAATCCTTCCTTGCTACAACTCCTAGAAATATTTGTAAATCTCTGAGATGAACCTTTCACTAACTCTATATACGTCTATATATTTAAACTGTTTGTCTCTCTCCATATAATATAAACATACATGGGTACGATTTTCGTACCCAGAAAATCTATCGACTGCAGTTGGGATCCAACATGCAATCTTAGGCTTACGAAATGGGTGTGCTACCTTTGAGCCACAGAGCTGATAAAATTGCAAGAATTTCGCATTTTGTGGTAAAAGCTTCTACTGATTATAAGTACAGTAGAACCCGTTTTTGTGCGGTCCTTTTTTATGTGCGGTCTTTTTTTATACGGTGTATGAATTTCAGAGGCTTTGACGCCACTGTAGTGTTTTCTATATAATTACCAGTGGCATAACGGAAAATGTTAGAACCCCCTCCCCACGCTAAAAGTCAGATTTCGCATTTAATATTTTATAAATTGGGTAAATACATATTTAGCGTTATTCAGGCCTTGGACCCTTAGAGTCCTGCCCTCCCCAATGATGCGTGGGTGCACGTTACGCCACTGAAATGTAGAGACATCAAGGCGCTCTGTTCTTTTGCTATAAACAGTCTCCGGACAATGCGCATTCAGTTGCTTTCTCTCAACGCTCCAGCAGCCCGTGATTGATTGAAAACGAAACTTTGACAATGATATTATCAATAATTTGTTAGATTATAAAGATGGACAAAAAAAAAAACCGGATTCTTTGAGAACGGATAAAAATATGCAGGGATCCGGCTTTCCAAAAAACTGGAAAAGAATTTCTTAAAATAGATACCAATTATATATATATATATAAGAAACGAATATAAAATTCCCAAAAGGGCTTTAATCATGTATATCTGGTTATTGTGACATTTACAAGCAATTGACCACTCGACCTTGGTCACAAAAACTTGTCTTAAAAAGATAAATCAATTGAAATTGTGTGTGTGTACCTTCAAGTGATGAAAGTGATTTTTAACTTCTTCAGCACAGATCTTTGGATTGCAATTAGTAGCAATGAATTATGTATGTGCATTTTGAAAACTTATTCATGTATACAATGAGAAACTATATGTTTCCATGTGTAATATTCAATTATTTATTTTGTTTTGGAAGTACTCTTACATAAATTTCGTAAATAATTGTCATATTATCATGTTATCCTTATCCACCGTATAAAAAATATGTAATATTTCCACGAATTAGTTTGTTATATATAAGAATTTAAGAAATTTCTGAATATTTTTTGTGTTCATTTTTATACCGTACCTATCAAACGCACAAAAGCAGGTCAAACTGTAGTACTTCCTCATTATAATCTAATTACAATGCTTGATACAAAAGTTAAATATGAAACAGTGAATAATCCGTTTCTCAAAATGATTTATCTAGTTATTATAAGTGCATTTGACTTTATTCATTGTAAATATGTTTAAATTTACTCATTATGACCCTAAAAAATACAATGCCACCTACGAAAAAATAATCCTACTTCCACCTTTTTTTACTTACGTTTTATTCTTTTCTCCTATTAGTGTCATTTTTTAATCACGAACCACGCATAAGGCTTACAAAAAGATTTTTTTTTAAAAAAAACAAGAGACTGCCCTGAAGAATTTCCAAGAAAAAGAAAAAATAAAAAAGATTTTAGGTAGAAAAAAATAAGCTGTAAAGACAAAAGATCGTATATATTTTGAAAAATAGTTGTCTAAAAACGGTTTAAGGTTTCTGTTTTTTGTCTTCTTAAACAAAAACTCCTGAAATATTTCTAAAAAATAAAACTCCCTCATGCACCTTTTCCACTGAAAAAGGATGAAGATTTTAGAAATCGCAGATGGAATCCTGTTGGCATTATTTCTTAGCCTTTACAACGATGGATACAAATATATTTGCAAATTACCCTGCAGCCAGTAAAACAGAACAAAAAGAAGAAGAAAGAAAAGTAACTTTTTACTCTGTTCATGCTAATGGTAATTAGTGTTCCTGTTTTCTGTTTTCTTGTAGAAGCCAGGAAAATATTTTTTTTTTTTTTTTTGCTTTCTTAATATATAAAAACTTCAATTTCTTTACAAAGAAAAATTGAGATAGGGAAGAAAACAAAAGGTAGAGAAAAAAAATTAGCGGAAATATTTTCTGTCATCAAACATGAGATGAAAAACCAAAGTATTGGAAAGGCTTGATTAAAAAAAGTCATTAGTTTTTTTTTTCGATAATGATTAAAATTTTTTTAAAAAACCTGTATTTTTTAAAAAGAAATACTCAGATTGAAAATTTTTTTAGAGAAGATTATAACTTGTGGTTTATCTTCTCTTGACAAATTTATTTTTTGGAAGAATTTTTAATATATGCTTTGCGATTTTAGTTACTTCTTCGATTACTCTATTTTAATTTCTTAAGTCTTTGATGAAAGATGATCAGAATATTTTCACATTAAAATTTATCCATAAAAGCATAACACAAAGAAACAAAAGCACAATATTTGTTATTTATAGATTTTATGTAGATGTTAATTATGAAATCGAACATGTTTCTAAGCTAAATTTCCTCCATAATATATATCCGATGAAATAAAGAATGAAAACTATTGTTTATCAATATTAGTGGGAAAGAGTTGAAAAATAAGGAAATTTCTACACTTTAATCGTATAAATATCTTCCTTAAACAATAAATATAGTATTCTTATTTAGGTTAGGAATTTATCTAATAATTGTTATTTAATTCCCATTGGATATATAAGATAAAATTTCTGGCCGGTAGAGTTTGAAGTATAAATAAGGCTGAGAGAGAGAGAAATAAACCATCCTATGAAGTTTTGATTTCAAATAGAATTCGAATATTTTCTGGGACTCAAAGTCTTATCTTATTTTATCTCCCTTAAAAATAAACATATTCCTCTTAATTATACAAGCATTTTATCTAATTACTGTAAGTTCTCTTTTATCCGGTATATAAAATGAATGCATGTAGTTTCTGACTGGTAGCATTTGAAGCAAAAGGTAAAAAAAAAATGTACCAATGAAGTCTCGATCTCAAATCATTTTCCAAAACAATTCTTCTGAGATTAAAAAAATCAACAAGCCTCTGAAGAAATCGTTCGTTTATCTGTTAAGGTTATGTGTTGTCTTGGAGATTATACATAATCGATAAAATAAAGTAATTTCGTGTTACAAATTCAGATCGTAGAAAAAATGACAGGGCATCATTATCTTAGTATATTTTATTCCTCAAAATGTTTATTTTAACTCATTTGAATGCTCAGTTTAACGTTAACCAGGTAAATATATTCGTTAAACTATATTTAATGCATTTAATTCCTTGCAGAACAGAAACTTGTTGAAGAGAAATACATTATTTACAAAATAACAGCAAAAAATCATAAAGAACGATGCAAAAACGAACCATCTGAAAAGTTTAATTTCAATTTATGAATATTTATATATAATTTATATGGGAGAAAGACTACAATCTCTGTAAGAATAATGAAGTGTGAAGTATTTAAAGATGTATTAAACACTAAAGGAGAACGTCTTTCTCTTATGTCTATAGCTTAGCACCTCTAACGTCTGTTTGCGTCATTTCCCGTATCGTCCTTTAGTCGGACATTCGTGGTGGGGTGTGACGTCAGTGGGGACTACTCCACTCGAAGAAACAGGCGGAAAGAATGTGACAGTGCCCACATCTATCCCTACATTTATATATAATATGTAATTTATGAATATAAATGTACATTCATGTCCTTCAAATTTAAGGATGGTTTAATAGAAGATTTTTGGAAGGTAAAATATAAGTAACTCTGAAGTTTATTTCAAAAATTGTTTTCTTAGATAATTTAGACGTATTACGTATTGAACAAACATCAGAACGACACCGCTTAGAGTATTTTGCACACAAATAATTTTTTATATCGGGCACACACACAACACTAACCATTTGTTTGCAGGTGCATCTACGAGTTTCGTTATACAGGTGGTTCCAAAGAATAGCACTTCACGGTCAAAGTTCCTCGATGGACATTCATAAAAAGTGCCCAAAAAACTAACTGTAACCGCACGATCCACAGTTTACAAGAAAAATATGAAAAATAAAGTATGATTCCACAGCCGTACTGGACACACCTCATTTGCAGTATTTTAAAATATTTATATAAACAAATTTACAAAGTGTTTACGTGCATATCGAGGCAGGACTGAGCACTCCCTACACTGAATGAGTACTTACGTAGAGGCAATGAGGGTTCCATAGAAGTACAAACAGCATTCAGAAAAGCAGCATTGTCCGTTTGTGTAATCACTTTGTTTCATTACACCAATTTCTTGCGATGGTTTCACAGTTAAAAAATCCAACAACGTGAGATCTGGTGATCATAAAGGCCCCGTGCCTTATCTAGTGGTCAATATATACCATATGCAGCCAATCAAGCAAAGTAATGCAGAATTACGCTGGAGCCTCATCATGCTTTAAGAATCCTTCATTATCATTTACGGTTTTTTCTCGTAAATTACAGATCGTACAGGTAGTTCTTTGGGCATTTTAAAATATTCTCAACGAGGAATCGGGCCATGCAGATTTAGGGAGCTTTTACGGGGAAACCCTCTATGGAAAATGAGAAAACGCTGTTTATCTTTGCTCTAATCACATCTACGAAAATGATTTAATTGTTGTTGTTGTTGTTGTGGCTAATGCCACCTGTCTGACGTAGTCAGAACGAGGCCCACGAAATTCATCGTGGCATGGGCAGGAGGTACGCAGTCGTTAGCCTTGAGCACCATACAGGTGACAGTGCGATTTAAGCTCAGAAAAACTTCCCGAAGGGACGATAGATGGCGACACGACCTCTATCTCCACCTCCACAATTTCTGCAAGTGAACTGAAGGGAGGGAAATATTCTCCAGTTCCTGCGCTAGTGAATAAGCCCACAAGGCTACGGACCCACTGATTTAACGAGCACGGACTCCGTGTGCACTCGGAGGGTATTTGGTGACATCGAGCATCGAACCCAGCCCTTCCGGTCTGGAGTCCTATGCTCTAACCACTAGGCTACCCACGGCCCATGATTTAATTAAAGTATAGAATAGGAGGCCCCTTGGCGAAGTCAGTTTTTTTTCTACCGGAAACGGTCGCCAAGCAACATTTTATAAATATATTTAAGTAACTTTTTAATAGTTTATAATTTTATTGCTACTATTTCAATTCTACTTTGTAAATTTCTTTGTTGAACACCTACCTCTAAATTAAGTTGCTTGGCGAACGAATCAGGCTGTGAAAAAATTGACTTCGCCAAGGAGATCCCTATTCTAGACTTTAACCAATACTTGAGCATGTAATTAACGAAACACAATATTAAATCAAATATCCAAAAATGAAGTATAAATATTATGATAAAATTGATATAATAGATTGAATTTATAACCACAAAAACTAGAAACCAAATAAGAGATACTATCTAAAAGTTCTAATTATGCACTTTTACAAAATTTAGAGGTAAGACATGCAGAAATCATTGGTTGTGGATCCTTCAAAATGGAATAATCTAAATGATGATCACCTCTTTTTTTATCGAAGTAATAATGCTCAAGTAATTAAAAATAATAATGGTAGGTAAAATATGAAATATTTCACAAATACAGACATGTCTTAATCCAGGAGAAGTCACGCAGTCGATACTAACATCAGTGGTTGCGCAGGGGGACGAAGTCATTCTAATTCTTTTTTTTTTTTACATAATTTTTTATTGCACATACAAAAATTGTAAACCCAGTGAATAACTTAAGGAAGAGAAAGTATACTTACCCACTTTTATGGACTTTTCAATTTTTTTTCTTTTAATAATTTAAGGAAAAATCCACTAAAAATAAAATAAAATGTTTCAAATGTGCGTGATTTTAATAAATGACTCCAATCCCAGAGACTACTGGCTAACATTATAGAAATTATATATGACGGGAAAATTGTCATATTTTGTTCAAGTTTTTGCAGTTTTATTGTCCTTGGATGATCGACAAATAGCGTGTTGAACCATTTTTTTTTGCTTGTGTCTTTTTGACGAGGCATAGTATGTCTTGTGGTAAACATGGGGCTTTATATCTTTTTTGGTGGAGTTTTTTAGGTAACATTTGAAAGGCTTCCATTCGACTCAAACGTTTCATCTTCATAGTTTTTCTCAAATTTACTTTGGTTATCATGATTAATATCAATTACTTCATCAGTTTTTTTCCTTGCTTGATCAATTTTTTTCCGAAGTTACAACGTCATCCAATAGAGACAGGTCGCAGAAAGAGATGGCGATCTAAGATCGATTAATCGAAAAATCGATTTCTCTGGCCCAAAAAAAACAATTTTTTAAATCGATATGTAACACTGAATCGATTCAGTGAATCAATATTTTATCCTAGAAAATCGACATTCAATTTTTTTTCCGTTTTGGTAAAAAATATAAGAAACGAAGGATTGGAAGACTATTTATCGCAGGCAGTTATGCACCTGAAGTATGATCCTATACTTCACTGGCAAGAACATAAAAACTCTATTTATTATCACGTTCACTCAATAGCCTTGATGTATATATGAATATTTTGGGATCATCTGTTCCTTGTGAGCGCCTTTTTTCAATTGCCGGCAAAATCACAGGTGATGAGTGGAACCACTTGGAGACCAGTAGACTTGAAAGACTGTTGTTTTTAAAAAGTTTAGATATTAAGCATTGAAAAATATAAGCTATATAATCTATTTTTGAAACTATTTAGTGCAACAAATACATTCAGAAAATTATACCTTCTTTTTATACCTGATACTTTGATTGGTAATAGAAATAATTGTAATTGTTGAATTCCCTGAACTAAAAAAATTCCTGATTTTACTGATAAGAGATCGTTTATTATGGACTTTTTCTTGTTTTTCATAAAATGGAATTATATTTACATTGCAAATGCAAACTTGAAAAATAAATTCATTTTTTAGCAATCTATCTTTAAGACCTCGATATTTTGTGAATTGATTCATCAGGTTACGATTCGAATCAATTTAAAAATCGATGTTTTGGGGGGATAATTGCCATCGCTAATGGCAGATGCCCATTGCTCCTTACATTCTGTTCACTTACATTCATAAACCATAATGAGTCGTGTAACACAGAAACCAAAACATTCAGTTGTTCACTAGGAAAAATTAAACTTGTTCATGGAAAATATTTTGGAACAAAACGGGCGCATAGGGAACTCAGTCATCCCCTGTACCATAAGATTGTAAAAAACTTTTGCCATTCCAAAAAAAAGGAAAATATGTGATAAATACATTTTAATTCCCATTAAAACTGGAACATAGAGGGACACTGACAAGATCATTTGTAACAAATAAACAATTTTACCAAAATTAAAGAATTCGTGAGCTTGGGGTGACTCTGCGCCCCTATGAGCATTCCCGGGATGAGAGAGATATCTGATTGTTATTATGTACGTTTCAATAATTTTTTCAGTATTAAGAAGTGTTGGAAACCTAAAATCTACTTAATATGACAGTTAAAAAATTTCGCATTTTCAAATTGTATAGATTTTAACTTTTCTAAAAATACCTACTTTAACACCTATAGGGTAATTAGAATCCTTTAAGACATATTTTTAAATAATCATTGAAACCGGGCCACGCCGATTTAAATGGTGGAAAATGTAAAGAAAGTATTTTGTTTATGCTTAAAAGATGAATGAGTAATGGAAATGAAAACATTTAATACAGATTTGGTAAAAAGTGTTTACATGGAGGTGCACATGTAATGCATGTTTACATGCAAGGGTAAACAACGTAATGTGGTCTCGTATAGCGAAGAAAATATTTGTACAAATAGAAGTATTATCATTGGGTACATATAATGCAATTTCATCATTTAATGTGGAAAATATATAAAAACACGAAATTTTGAGAAAACTTAATATTGAGCGTGCTGATTACACGGTACAGACAATGAAGCGCCTCGACAAACAGAGACTGTTAACTGCTGAATACTTATGTTTACAAAAGAGGAAGTTTGAAAAGAAAAAAGACTTAAAAAGAATAGAGAGGATGATGATATTCAAAAAAAAAATGTAGATCATTTGGAATATAGCGAGGAATGTATTAATAAGAAAATAATTATACCTTAAAGTTCATTTATCACAAAATGTAAATTTTTGATGTTCGATGTACCTTTTCTGGAATATAATGTTTATAGGTATATCAGTTTCTTATGACATATTTATAATGATGGCTAATATATACTGATATATATATATATATATATATATATATATGACGTGGATATGCACTTTTCAATTATATTAATAGATTGTGCTGCTGAGTTATAGGTGGCATTTTTTAATGCATTCTTATCCAAGCAAAGTGTATAAAACCTGTAAGTGATAGTCAAATGAAGTAAAAGCATCTGCCGTAATCGTAAAATTCGAAATTTTATTCCTATCGAAGATTACATCAACAAGATTTCAATTCATGTGAGAGGAAATACTCAACACATACGATATTTTCCAATAAAATATGCAAATAAAATACTGTATCTTTCGCGATATATATATATATATTTATAAATCCATTTCTTATTTCCAAAATGAAAAAGTAGCAGCAATTTCCAATGCAAATAAGTTTATGAAGAGTATAAAAATGAATCTTTGAGAACTAGGTGATTGTAAAAGTAGATTTAATTTGCATTGCAAAACATGTGTCTGAATAAGAAATTAGAATAATAAAACTGGTATCAACTCACACGTATCATAATCATACAAATGTTTCTTTCAGGCATTTTTCTTTCTCCGAGTTACTTTTTTGAACGCTATCTGTTTCTAATGATACAATAAGAAACCAGCAACATTTTATTTCGCTTGAGATATTTCACTAAAATCATAATGCGAATTTATAGACTGTACCTAGAAATAAAAGATTCAATTGCGAATCTGATGTATATGAAAAAAATAAATCTATATCAAATGCTTACACATTTCTTTGTGTAGAATATCTTCGGTTAAATATAAATAGTAAAAGGCGATAAATTGTATTTACAAAGTTGATTTGAAGTTTACAAATAACAGATAAGGAAGAAATATTTTGAATTAGAGAAATTTATTGCATTACGAATAATGTCTTTTACAGGTTTGATCTTTAAAGTTTATACACAAATTCTAACAAGTCCGCTGGCATATAATATCGTAAGTTATATGATTTAAACTGAAATTAAGAAACAAACGTACTACTGTATTTTAAAGAATTTTTTTTAAAAAAAATACATATTGTTATTAAATGTTTATCTAGTTGCATAATTTAGATAAAAAAGTGACACTATAGTTTCTAAAAGTGTTAAAGACTCATAGGAATTATATACAAATATATATATATATATATATATATATATATATATATATATATATATATATATATATTTATATATAACCCAACATAAATTTTTATATATATATATAGTGTAGATATTGCAATATATAGTACATAAGAATAATACTTATAACTGCATAAGTTTCCTGAGAATGTGAGATCTATTATTACACTCTGTCGCAAAAAAAATATATGCACCCAGAAGAAATCAAGCTACAATCACGAAACTCGGCAAGAATGTAGTCTGGTAAGAGATATGCAAATGATTAAAATTTCGAAGCCAATGAGACAAGGCTAAGTGTGCTATGCGCATATTAGTTGCGCAACTGGGAGAGTTTAAAAGCATGAGTACGAGCGCCGTACGGCTATCCAAACGAATCTGATGACTTTGATAGACGATATTGAGACTTAGGATGGCTCTAAGACGTAACCGGCGGCAGTACGAGCAGCTGTCGGACTTTGATAGGGGCCGTATAATAGGCCTCAGAGAAGCAGGTTGGTCGAATAGACGTATCGGCCGCCACCTCGGTCGGAGCGATATGGTAGTTGCTCGGTGTTGGCAACAGTGGATCACAGAAGGTAGAGTGTACCGTCGCGGAGGGTCAGGACGTCCCAGGAACACAAATGATCACGAGGATCGTGCAATCAGAAGAGTGGCCACTTCGGCACCAACAACGTCGCTAGCATCGATTCAACGCCACTTACCTCCTTCCAGACATCCAGTGCCATCAAGAGAAACCATAAGGAGACAACTGACCGAAGTTGGCTTGAGGAGCCGACGTCCGCTAAGACGCTTACCACTGACCCCACATCATAGGCAGTGTCGACTGGATTTTTGCCGACCTCGGGCAACTTGAGTGTGACAGACTGGAGACGTGTCATCTTCAGTGATGAATCCTGATTCAGTCTCAGTGCTGATGACCACCGCACACGTGTCTGGAGGCGCACCGGCCAGCGGTCCGATCCGGCATTTATTGTCGAGCGGCATACAGCAATTTCACAAGGTGTGACAGTGTGGGGAGCAATTTCTTGGGACACACGATCATCTTTAGTGGTCCTTCAAGGCACTTTGACAGCTCGCAGATACGTGGACGATATCTTAACGCCGATTGTGCTACCCATGCTATCAAGTCGCCCAGGTGCCATTTATCAACAGGATAATGCTCGTCCACATACTGCGCGACTCTCCCAACAATGTCTTCAAGGATATGACGTCCTACCATGGCCTGCCAGGTCACCAGATCTTTCGCCAATAGAGCATGTCTGGACGCGCTGGGAAGGCAACTGCAGCCGTCCCGAGATACAGGAGAATTAACTGCGCAGATGCAAAGAATATGGCAGGATCTTCCACAGGGGGTCATAAGTGATCTAATTGAATCGATGCCACGCCGAATTTCGGCTTGTATAGCTGCCAGAGGTGGCTTTACTACTTACTGATTTTTAACCTTTTGCAAGCTGTAACCGCTTAATAAAATGATATTTTGTTCTGAATTTTTAATCATTTGTTTATTTTCATATACACTACATGCATACCAAATTTCGTGAATGTAGCTCAATTTCTTCTGGGTGCATATATTTTTTTGCGACAGAGTGTATTTTTATTATTGAAAACAATTGTAAAATCCATGTTTACCTCAAACTATCGCACGGGGCTCACAAAATAATGTATTAATCACACATTACAAAGAAAAGAAGGGGGGGGTGAGGTTATGAAGGATTGCATAACCACAAATTAATGTTACAGTATAAAGCAATAGGAGGGCTGTTAGCGATGGGCCTCGCCATTGTGAGCTTCAGTCAAGCCCCCTTACTAACTTACCATAGCAACGGGATGACTCTGAGTCCTGACAGATTCAATATATATCGGAACCCTATATCATGCAAGCCTTGAGTGATGATGTATTATTAAATACTGTACATTTATTTTGCATGAAATATTTTTGCATTTTACTTCCCATTACCATAAACATATTGTACAATTAGAATATAATTTATATTTTATTCATTAGCTTTCTAGGAATCTTTTCCATTCGATGCTTTTTTTCAGATTTATTTAGTCATATGCAGTCCCATTCAGACTTGTTTGTTTTTAGGTAAACTGACTGACTGATTGACCTACAAATTTATTTTTAATTATAGGTGATTAAAACAGAGTATATTTGTGTAGTAAATATAACAGTAAACAAGACAGGGCTAACAGTAAACAAGACAAGACAATCATTTTAATATAGAAGGTGAATTTTAATCAAGTTTTTTGCTCCATAATTTACTTTTAAATCATTAAGTTATCCGACTAGGCGTTCGTAACCGTGATTTTAAAAAAGTGCATAAATGGATAATTTGCGTGATATTTAGTATCACTTAGATTATAATACATGTATAAAATTGTTTTAAGGACATTTTGACAAAAAAATTATATGAATACAATATTTCGGCCAAAAATTAATTTAGAATAACCTTTATTTAAAATATTCTCCTTTTGAAAAAAAATGCTTCGATTATAATAATATTTTGCCTGTATATAGCTCAGACCTCTCTACAGAGGTTCAGTTATGATATTTGAAAAATTCACTTATTTTCAGAGTTACAACCCATTGAAATAATAATTGAATAATTGAAATACAGGCAAAATATTGTTATAATAGAAGCATTTTTCACAAAAGGAGAACATTTTGAAAATGGGTCTTTCTATGTGCATTTTTTGTCAAAATATTTTACTTAAATAATTTTTTATTGTAATACTATTCTTAAGACAATTTTATATAGATTTTCTAATCTAAGTGACACTAAATATCATAAATGTTATCCATTTATACGATTTTGAAAATTCACGGTTCCGAACGCAGTCGGATTGCTTAAGCTTTTTAAAGTAATGCTTAATATTCATGAATGAAGCAAAAAAAAAAAAAAAAAAAACCTTTTGGAGTACGGTTTAATATGCTTTTTTTTAAAACATAAATTTTTATTGTATATATAAATTGTTATAGTCTTACGTTTTCGGTTCATCCACTTAGAAGTAGCGTGCTCGCCTCGAAGGCTCAAGGTTGTGGGTTCAATATCGGCTTTAGTCGATACATTTTATGGACACGAAAATAGTAGACGCGCATATCATATGATTTTGTGACATGTAGAAGATTTACTGAGTATCAATTTGGCTCTGGTACTTTCAGCAAAAATAAATCACGGCAAAATTTATCATCTGACGAGAGCTGGAATTGAATACATTCAAGTGTCATAAAATTAGCAGCTGGAGCCACTACTAGATGGTGCCACCAAAGAAATGGCTCTCACACTTAGGAACTTGCCATGTCTGCAAAGGGTTTACTGACAAAAGGCAGCCCATTTGAAGAAAATAGTCTTCATTATGTCCCTTAGAATTGTGAATCCTGCATTAAATCATTTCGCTATTGCACTTAAAGTCCTCGTAGAAAGTCAGTTCACACTATTTCAATTCAAAGCGGTTAACTTCCTTAAAAAAAACTATGTTTTTAAGTTTTCGTTTTATCTCTCAATATAAGTTTGAATCTCTTCTTTCAGTAAGAAAATCAAACTAAAACAAGTGGCAAGGGTACACGTTCTAATTGTTGTAATCACGAAACATTTATCCTAAGTTTAATTTGGCATTCTTTTGATAAAATGCTGCATTGATGATTGGATGATATTCCTATTTTAGATGTGCTTTGATTCCTAAATAACCAGTTTTTAACTCTATTCACGACCATAAATATACGCTGCAGTAGGGCGAAATATGATTACTTTCATAAAAAAAAACTTAAAAAATGAATATGGTATCGTTGAGAGAAATTGGTTCGTTAAAAAGTATTAAATTATTACAAAACGAAATATATTTCACAACATTAGTAAAAATGCATAATACTTTTATCGAGCGTAAATATAATATGAGATGTAAAAACAAATATTAATCAATTTAATTTATTATTTACTTATTTTCATAAAATTGAGCTTGTAAGGATGTTGATATGTTTATGCGTTGGCTCATACGAATGCGAATTCTGTTTTCACATTAAGTTCTAAAATAAGAAATATTTCTTCAAAACTTGGAGTTTTTGACTTCATTTAATTTTATTAAAAATGATGGGCTAGAGGAGGGTACTAAAAATGATGAAAACGAAAAATAATCTTATTTTACGTATTCTAGGCAAATGTTTAGATAACGTCAATACATAAACTTTTGATTTATACGTTTGAATACAATGTTAATGTTTCCCCATTATTCAAACCTATTGAATGAAACATATACTGATGATTTGCAATTGAATTAAGACATTTTGCGCGATGCAATCAATTAATTATTTTCAGTCATTAAATGCGCTTTTATTTAGTTACGTAAAAATAAATCCAAACATAAAATACACAAATCAAGACAATAACGCGCGCGTTTTACATGACGTTCACAAAAGCAGTTTTTGTAGTCTTCCAAGAAGAGAGAGAGAGAGAGAGATCTCGTCTATTTCTAGTCATGTTCAACCGGAAGCTGTTAAAATCGCATCATTCCTAGCAAAGGCTTTTCTGATTGGACGGCATACGTGGGTGATGCAAAATTGCTTCATCTTGATTTAAGAATGCTGAAGTTTTAGTTTTGGGGAAGTAAGGTTATAAAGCTACTTCCGGTCAAGCGCTAGAAATAAAATCAATCAAGAAGAATTTAAATAAAATCAATCAAGAAGAATTTAAGCGAATTATTACACACATATATATATATATATATATATATATATATATATATACAAATCATGCTTATAAATTTTTTATGTAAACATTTTGCAGAAATCAACATATGATGGCTTTACAAGGGCTGTGTTACTTACACTCTAATACATGAACAACTCTGACGATACATCCTTTTGCCAGAAGCAGAAGAGAAGATATTGAACTTGTTATTATAATTTGGACTTATTTAATCGGTGAATAGTTTTAGGTTTAATCCTTATACCTAATATAATGCTAGGTTCTTCTAAAATAGATGGCTGAAATTTGTTATGAGTTTTCTCTTTTATTAGTTTAACGGAAATTCAGTACAGATAGAGGTAAATGCATTAAGGTTATGATTAAATGTAATTTGATAAGAGTTTGGTTTTAAAAACGTGGCAACACATTTAAAAAATGTAGTATTTTCCAATCAAGCAAAAGTTATTTTTGGTCAAGATAAGGGTCATTTTTACTTCTCTCATTTTAGAGAGTTCAGGAGTTAAAGGAAAAAATAATAATTCTAAAACACTTCAGTTGAAAAAAAAAAAAAATATTTGAATTTCAAAAGATAATTCTCTCGTTTCAAATGCTGCCAAAACTTTTTAATGGAAAATTAGGCAACGTTTGAAGCCATGATCTTTATTATTTTTTTTCAATTCCTTCTGTTATTTTTATCTCTTTCTCTGCATGCTATATTAGATCTCAAAATGAAGAATAAGAATAATTCAAATACTTACACGGAATTGGAAAAAGTTGTTTTATAACTGAAATACAACTGTTTTCGTAAAAAGAATAATGGAAGATAATTTTAAGATTGAAAATGCTTTACATAGAACAATTCGGCTTTGAATTAGACTTTCATTCAGAATTCTACACACAACTTGTAAAAATTCACATGATCTGAATTTTAACTAAATATTGAAATTGAAGTAAAATAAAAACGTTAACATGACTTTTTTAAGTTGTTTTGGCGATTAACATATGAATAAAATTATTAATGTGAAATAACATCAGGAATATCAATTTAATTGTATATTTATAAGTATCCCAATTTTATATGAGCGTCTCATGAAATTCTCTTAGTAGAAATAACAAAGTAAATTTTATTTATGCAATGAAATTTCTTAAATAAACCGATTTAATATATTTTTCAGATCCCTGTTATACGTCTGGATAACTTTAATTTACCGTACTTAATAATAGAAATGTTGATAGGTAAATGCAAAATTAGTATTTAAATCAAATCCTAGAGAAGTCGACTGATGTACATATATTTTAGAAGCTCCAAATATTTTTTTTTTGCATCAAATGCTTCGGAAACTCTAAAAGAATTAGAAATATTTTTTAAAACATGTATAACTTAAAAATTTCTTGCTTAATTAAATGAAATTTTGGTTTTAAACTATTTTTTAATCACCTCAATCAAATAGTTCCCCCCTCAAACAGCCATAAACATTGATCACGAGTCAATTCATTTTTTAATTAAATAAATTCTGTGCTAATTAATTGAACCATTAATGTCATAATTTCTCCTTTTTTTAGCTATTCAAAATCGACCAAATTTGAGCTATTCAACAGCAATTCTCATTAATGATAATTTTGGAAATTATTGAATGTATTGCTTTTATACCAGCTGCATCACATTTATTGACTCAATTCCTTTATTGGAAAATCAATTTTTTTCACGGAGGAGTAACCAAATTAAGTAAAAGTCCGGAGAGGGGAGGCTATAAATCATATAACAGAAAAGGGAAAAAGGGTAAAATCTATTTAATATAAAAAGTGACGAGGTTACAATTAAAAAAAACTTTATAAATATGTACTAATATTTATTATTTTAAAACATTATCATATAATATTGTATGATTAGTGTCTATTACTCTAGATTTTTGGAAGTATCAGACTTCAGCTCAAAAGAACCAATCTTTATTAAGACCCAATCTTTAAGATTAAATTTGTATAAGATTCAAAACCCATTACTGAAAGCAAATGCCAACAATTAGCAAATAATTCAATTTTATGTAGATAATGCGTTAAGCATTTGCACTATTTTTTTCACTTAATATCAAATACTTAATGCATATTAGGAAAGAGAAAATCAGAATGTGTTCAATATTTTTAATTATTTAATATTTTGTACATAGAAATATGTAATTAATTGAAATTTTTGATAATTAGTTTTTTCGTTTTTCATTTCTAAACTGTGGATTAAATAAAAATTAAAGCTATTTTTTTCAGTGTCTGCGATATTTGACTCCTTTTATCGTATCTCAAATTTAATTAGATAATTAATTGAATTCTTTCTTTATGAGATATCAAATTTTGTTTTGTAGGTATTTTAAAATAAATATCTTTCCTCAAGGATAATGACTGGTGTAAGCTGTAAGTATTTTTAATATAAAATTAACGTGTAAGAGTTGGAATCTGTCAGTCTTATAACTACTGTTTTTCTTGATTTTAATGATCCGTTTTTACATTTATTATTGTTAATTTAAGTTGCGAATTTTGCTTTAAGTAATAAATGTCATAAGCTAATAATACATTAAGACCAATGTACAAGATTCCTGTTAAGGAAGTGGTTATAAAATGTGTGTGTGTGTGTGTGTTTGTCTCTTCTTTTTCAATATCAAAATAAGGAAACTTTTTTGATTTAAAACATTTTTTGTAACAAATACTACAAAACTAGTAATGTGCTTTTATTTTTAAAATTACATTTATTGACCAATTAGTATGGAATTTTCCTCAAATCATACATTCTTAAGCAGTTGAGTGCAAATAAATATATTAAATTAACTTATTTTTTGCATTGATTGTAAAAATTTAATAAAACTCCACAGAGCTTGAATATGGAAACAAAAATTATCAGATTATTAAAGATTATTAGAAGAAAACTAAGCTTTTCTTAAATATGTGATAAATTTTGGTTTCTTTTTTTATAATATAGATGAACCTCCATATTACGAACCTCTATATTACGACATTTTCGATATAGTGAAATTTTTCCTGGAACCTAGAACATTTCACGATTTTCTTCATAAGATGACCTCACAATACAAAAGTGCATTTTCTATATAACGAACATTTTCTCTTGTAATTCAATTTTTGTCTTCCTATTTTTAAAGTATTTCTGGACATTTCAAATGTTTCTCTGTTTTAAAACATTTTATGATGGTCATGAATCTTGAACTGGTTTTATTAAGGGTTTAACTCGCCGAGAGCAATATAATTCTGTATGTTTCATCCAAAAAATGTAACATTTAACTCCATCGTCCAGTTCACTGGAAACATCTTCGATATCCCCTTTCACACTCAGGAGAATTGTTTCTTGTTTCCGTGTTCTTTAACCAGTTTCCGTGCATTTGCAGTGTTGATTGGCCGTACTGATAACTTCGAAAATGCCAAAAGCGTAAGTACTTGAGCATCAAAGGGAAAAAAATATAATTTTTCAGAAAGTGCATAAACGCGTCAAGAAACTTTCCTTGGAGTATTTTTTTCAGTGGGTAAGATGTATAAAATAAACATATATTAATTTACGAAAAGGTGTGAATAATTGTTTTCTTAATATATAGTGTTTATGAATTTAAAATATATTTTATGGGATTTATATATATCTATATATATATATATATATATATATAAAGAAAATTGAAAGATGAACCACTGTATAACGAATTTTCCACATAGCCAACTTTTTTTCGGGATTTAGTGACTTCGTTATATAAAGGTCCGACCGTAATTAAGTAAATAGATATCTAGTTATTTATATTTATAACAGTTTATTTAAATATGAATCATTGTCGTTTTTTTTCCAATTAAACTTCATGCAAGATGTTATAAAGTCGTATTTTACATTTTTTAAGGGTGGAAAAAATTTCTTTACCCAACAAAAGCGAAAAATTTAAAACTGTTAAAATTAAGATATACGGAATTAATTGGAAGTACAGAATGAAACACTAATTTGCAGAAACTTTAGATTACAGGAGAAGTTAGAAATAGAGAAGAAAACTCTTAGAATATACATGTAAAAATGCGATATTGATCTATTTTGTTGATCCGTCATGTATGCTTTTCAAAACGTTTCAGAAAACAAAGAAAAAGGTTTTATGTTCCACCTCAAGAAAATATCGTCGAAAAGTTGTTTTTTTTTTCCAAAGTGTAGGATAGAAAAATTTTGAAAAATGGGAACAACAGGCTTTTTCACAAAAAAGAAAATTTTAAAAAGTTCAAATACTTTATATCACATTTTGGTCTTATGAATAGGTTATAAGTTGCAAAGAAAAGGTGCATCCAATTTATTCAAGATAAAAAATAGAATATCCACAATGCTTGTAAGCTAATATATTACACACGCGTATGTAGGACGACTGCATTTTATTTTATACATATTTATGGTAAAAAAAAAATGTCAGAAAAATTTCAATTGATAACATGGAAACACTCTTTTCACTCAAAATGTTATATTCAGGTCTTGGACTGAAAATCGATTTAATATAATCAATGTGAAATCTTCAAATATCACTTTTTATAGAGAAAATAATTTTAATATGTTTAACAGTTTCTTTAATTCCCATGCGACTATGCAAAAGGTATTGGCGATGACTTGTGTTTTCAAACATTTGTCTAAGTTTTTGTCATGAAATATGAAACAGTAATACTAAATTCAGTAAAATTGGTTAAATTTAAATTAAATAACGTTAGAAGTACACGATAGCATTTTGCAACATGTGATCTAAATCAAGCTATGTTTAAGTGCCAAGGATATCAAATTATTCAATATTTTCTTCTATTAATGAATGGTTTGAAATGCCATCTACTATTGTTAAATGAAAAAAGCAGGTGTTTTACATATGCAATATTTTAGCAACTATTGCCTGTTTAGTATCTATATTGGTTGCAATAAAAGCATTCTCATTTCTGCATTAATCTCATTTTAAGCTATTGAAATAATTTTATTATTATCATTTTTTCAAATAGCACATTTTCAACGAAATTATCACAAACAAGTTCTTAAGTATTTAGAAGTATAAAAATTTTGAAAGGAAAAATTTCACTATTTGTTTCTATTTACACTACAATTTTTTTTCCAATTACTAAATTTTAAATTATAAGTAAATATTTTCCTCATTTTTACAAACTTGGTTCCAAAAGGACGTAAACAAACTAACAGTTAAAATGGCAGCTAAGTTTCATTTAATCTACAGTTAATTGTGTATGATTAAATGAAATTTTGCTGAGGCTTTGCAAGGTCTCAGATTAAAAAAGTCAATATTTACACTTAATCTGTGAAAGTGGACGTAACCGGGGCAGCTGAAATTTTTAAAAGTCATTTTAAAATACTTTTAATTAATATAATGGCTTGTATGTTACATCATTGGAAAGGTAATGATTTTGGAGACTTTAGAAATATCAAAAACTCAAAATCGATTTTCAAAAAGTTTTTACCCTACTGACAGATCTTAACAATTTTCACAATATAAAACCGAAAAGTCTTTGTGATGATGCTGAACTTAGGTTAGACAAATCTAGTATGTAAGGTATTGGGAATATAGCAGTGGGGGGAATACAGATATGTTCTGAAACATCATAAGATATTAATGGAAGTAATTTGGCTGGAATTTTTAATCCTTGGGAAAAGGCGTCATTTTTTTAGGTTTTTTTGCATCTTGATACATTAAAATTGATTTTTTTGCCTTGATGGCAAGCAGAATAGAATATGCGTGATATATACATTTCTCTAATTAACTATCTTTAATCCAACGTAATGAGATATAAATGAGATTATCCAGCAACTTTTTTTTACAGGTGGCTTACAAATATTTGACACTTGATATTATTTCACTCTTTCCAAAACCTTTTTTTTATCTCACGCTATTTGATTAACTTTTCTGGTACCCGATTAATGCATCAAGTGCAGGAATAGCACAGGGTGCATTATTTTGAAGCGGTTGTAGCCCTTATATAACATATATTACTTGGTTAAATTCGGTTTCTGGGAGATTTATGGAGTATTTACTAATGTATAGAAACATCAGGGCACTGCAGACGGACTTCATAACAATGAATCCTGGTCAAGTGACAAGGAGGACACTTGAGCTGGCACATCCCGTCTTAACTACCACACCAGCAACGGAAAAATTTTGAGTCTGGACAGAATTAACGTGCATCAGCCAGTCTACATGGCGAGTCTTCATTGGAACTAGGGCAATCTCAATCCGTAAACATGATCACTAAGTTACTCAAACCACGAGGAAGACTTCTGTAAAATTGGTTTTTCTGATGAAAGAAATTTGAGTGACAGATAACGCAATAACTATTAAAGACTGTTCTCAAAGATTTTTTTTCTGTTCAATGCTTAGAATCCATCACCTAAACTACAAGATCCATCATCCAAAGCCCTCGTGCTGCTGAATAGTGCGACGTTAAGATTCACTCACTCACTCAGAATTCATACCCTACTAAGTCATTAGATTTAGAAAGCAATATTCTTGAAAAAGAGGTGAAAACAAATCACTCTTTGTCAGATGTAACAGTTATTCCGTCATCATCCAGGATAAAACCAAGTTTTTCTGCAAGCAATAATATAACAGGCAATGTTTTCCATTGGAAATAAAAGAAAACTCTAGCTAACTTTCTAAAACTCTTTGTTTGTCATCTTAAAAAAAAACTATTTTTACTGATTAACAATTTATGTATTTAAAACGTAAATTAAACTCCCAGAAAATATAAATTTATAGATATTTCAATGTGTACTGTCGTTCTTAGAACTCACTCAAAATTTGTTTATCTGCAATTAAAAGTATTGCAAATTTTTCTTTATAAAGAAATTTTAGTAAATTATTCATCAAAAAAGAACTATATTAACGGGTTTATACACTCAGGAACATTGAAAATAGCGACCCAAGAAGGAAGCTAAGTACAATTGCAAAGCTTTGCAAATAAGTACAGCGTAATGTGAAATACAAATGATCCAAGTTTTGTACCAATACGCAAGCTCATACACGCCGAGGTGGCGCTACAATCAGGAAAAGGGTGCTATATAAGCCAGCGCAAATTCGAAGATTCATAAATGTGACGATTACCCGCCGATTATAGGAATACTTTGGTAAGCGAAACATGCCAGGTAAACGTGATAGAAGACATTTCTCACAGTTAAGCGAGTTTGAGAGAGGCCTGATCATCGGGATGAAAACTGCAGGCTGGAAGACGCGCCGTGTTGCTGGCCAGGTGGATCGTTCGGAGTGTGCCGTTAGAAATTGTTGGGAGCAGTGGAAACGAGAAGGTACCCACGAGCGGAGAACCGGGTCTGGAGCGACCAGGAAGGCCACGAGCAGAGAGGATCGAAGGATCGTGCGGCAAGCACTTGTGGACCCCACAGTGACTTGTTCAACGATACGAGCAGACGTAGGCGTAGCAATTGTTCCAAAAGCCATTTCCAGACATCTTGCAGAAGCAAATCTTAAATCCAAGCGCCCTTTCCGTGCACTCCTTTTAACACCGAAACATCGGCAACTTTGTCTACAGTGGTGCCAAGCCAGATCAATGTGGAATGTCACAGATTGGCAAAAGGTTGTGTTTAGTGATGAATCCCGGTTTGTTTTGGGGACAGATGATAACCGTGTACGGATATGGAGGCGCCCTGGTGAGCGGGACATTTCCCCCCACACTGTTCTACGTCGCACTGCCCGCACAGCTGATGTAATGGTCTGGGAGCCATAGCCTATGATAGTCGGTCCACTTTAATTGTGATGCGTGGAACCTTAACGGGCCAACGTTACGTTGATGATATTCTTCAACCCCATGTAGGAACTTTCCTAAATGATCTCCCAGGGGCAATTTTCCAGCAAGATATTGCTCGTTCGCATACAGCAAGAGTTGCTCAAGATTTCCTACGTCATTTTCAGACTCTTCCATGGCCGGCCCGCTCCCCCGATTTGTCCCCTGTAGAGCACGTGTGGGATCAGCTAAAATGGCAGATGTCATCGTGTCACTGTACATGATTTAGAGTTGGCTGTTCAAGATTTGTGGGCTCACCTGCCTCAAGACAACATAAGTTGTCTAATCAACTCAATGCCGGACCGTGTGGCGGTATGTATTGCAGCTGGAGGTGGTCCAACGCGCTATTGAATTTGACCAGTATTTGTGTCGTTGCACACCCTGTATTCGTTTAATTGTCTTGTTTTTGGGATCAAGTGAATCTCTCATCTGTGTCATTATGTGTATTAAATTTCATTTCAATCCGATGCTTTCTTCTTGGGTCGCTATTTTCAATGCTTCTGAGTGTATATAAAAAAAAAGTCAAAACTCTTGTAGAAAGACGTAAAGTATTGCCTTACAAATTATATTATGGCACCCATTTCTGTCACAACATGGCCATTAACATGCCCCATCTTGGTGAGTTAAAGTTAAAAGTAATATTAATTTTCAATTGTAATAAATGACATTATTACGTCGTGTATACATGTATTTGTTTATCTGAGTTGAAGACAAGTATTGATTGGTAAGAATAAACGCATTTAGGACTACATAAGTAAAATTGATCATTGTTCTAGAAAAAAAAATTCTAATATTTCTATACATGCAACTCTGCATGTCATTGAGATGTGCTGCACAGTAAACTTTAAAACTGTACTTTATAAATGTAAATTTTTATTGTCGGTGGGATGAGCTAAATCTGGATCCTTTGTATGAAAAAAAAGATTTTTTAAGTTATGCATGTATTTATGTATTTGATACGTTTCAGGAAGCCTTAGTACATTTCTAATTTACCCCTTGTTAAATTATAAAGGCATATCTCAATGTAATAATCATCCTAAGTAATTCTTTATTTCAGCCAGATTCAAATTTCCTCGAGTCATTAGCTTCTGTGTACTTTTAGATCTGTCAAACCCTGGGTAAGAAGCTCATTATATTCTTAGGACTAGGATTTATGCTACGTGAGTGTCTTAACTCAAATTATATTTAATATGAATAATAGGCTGCGATTTCAATACCACTTTTAAGTACTTTTGAAATAGAAGAAGAAAGCGATTTCTAAAAGACAAATTATTTGCTTTTAAGGCATTATGTTTAACAATACTTCTATGGAATTATATAAATTGAACACTTTTCCGTGTGTGTAAGCAATAGAGAAAACTGAAGCTGTAATTGAAGAAAATTTAGTATAATTTTTATAGCTCTTTATATTTAACGCTTTATTCTAGAACCGTACAGTAGCGATTTTACAATATTAACTCCACATAGGATGAGTTTTTTTTTAAATATTTTAATAGCATAAAAAAAGATAAAATAACTAATGCTGTACTTAAAATGAACTGGGAATGTTTTCCCCTTGGAACAAAAAGGCTTTTAAGCATTTCTCTGCAGTAAATGCCCTTAATTCCTTTCAAAAACATATTGTTAACTGCAAGATCAAAGATATTTTATGATCCTTTCAAGACTGCAGAGGTCTGGAAAATAAAAGAATCTTTAGCGAAATTCATTCGATATTTAAGGCCTTGTTAAAACTCTTCGAACAGGATTAATTCTTTTCTGTTATCGAACTGAAGTAAGGTTGATTTTCAGTTTTGTTTTTCTTTTTCGTTTAAGAAGCTTACGTTTAATAAGACTTTATTTTTTTTTAACATTTTCAATTTCCTTTTTAAACTAAATTTTACTTTTGTGAAATCCTCTTTTCAGTATAGCAGACAATTATACAAGAAAAAAATTCCTTTTCTTGAATAGCAGAGTAATGTATTTTCATTAATACGTTATCAGGCCCAAGATGTGAAAAGAAACATAAATAATACGCAAAAAATGCTACACATATCTTTTTCATTCATTTTTATTTGTTTTCGTTTCAAATAATAACAATGGGATACTATTGTAAGAAAAACTATTAACTTATATTTGGTATAGGATCATATAACATCCAATTTTAAAAACTACTTTTAATAAAATGTTTGTTTTTTAACTTTAAAATGTATCTATCCTTCCAAAATATGCCTTTTCTGTTTCATTTAGTCAGAAAGAAGTGTTCACTCTTTTGAAAATAATAGCCTCCTTTTATTTTTGAGGGGGAAAATGTTATAATTTTACGTTTGAAGGAAAACACATTTGGAAAAATATATATTTTTCACACGTAAGGATATATATATATATATTAACATCAATGATCTTTTGGATAAAAACTTAAAAAAAATAATCTTTTAAAAAGTTTCCATCATTTTAAATGAATTAGATTTTTAATATGAATGTGTGTGATTCAAGGTATGTATACATAAAATATAGTGTACGTCTTAGAAGGTCTAGATTAAGAAAGAAAAATAACTTAATTGCATCTTTTTTAGATCAGAAAAGAAGCAAATATCTATTAACATTTAGCAAATTTCTGACTTACTGTTTTCGCAAGAGGACAAAGAGCTCAATATGGATTTTTAGCAACAACACAATTGAAAATCATACCACGAAATATACGCATGTATTTATTGTCGCACAAGAATTGTGTTTTAGCAATTTTAGCAGTAGGCCAAATGTACGGAGGATTATTTGTTTCAATTCAAAATGTTGGGCTTTCTGCCTTCATTGTAGCATAATGCACAGCCCCATAACTTGCCCACAATGTGTCTGCTCTAAGAAAGGTAGCTGGTATAAAACAGAATGCGCTACAATATAAGGATGCCAGTGTGGCAAGTCTCGTGTAAACACGCGTGGACTGATATATCTGCTAGAAAGAGTCGTCGGTTCTCCTCAGATGAGATTAAATGCGAATTTTTCCATACTTATCAGGACCTTTATCCACCAATTACCCATTAATAACATATAATCATGTTATCTGTTATAAAAATCCATTGATCCATCAGCACTTTTTGCAATCAACGTACACCAGTGCTTCTAACACCAGTGCTACGCTAAAGCTACAATACGATTTTTACCTCTTAAGTATCACTGACGTATATATACGTCTAACTTAGCCGGAAAAATTAATCATCTCGGACGCATATATACGTCTTTCCGAAGTACGATCTTTTCTGTGCACTGCTATCCATAAAACTATTTCGAAGGCTTTGGAATGCAATAAAAGGACTTTGACAGAGTTTGCGAAGGATTTACTTATTTCAGAGGAATTGCTTATTTATTCCTTTTCTTCCCCCCCACCGCTTCTTACAATACATCACATGCGTCACATAGGTCGTCTATGTGGAAAACGGTGTCATTGGACAGCGAATTGTTTAGCTTTTAATCAGCAGTTAAATGATTAATTATAAACAGTACACATTATCAAGATAGCAGTTAACTTTTTAAATAAATTAATGTATTGCAAGCCCATTGGGTCATTTGTAATTATGAAACTTGTTCTTAACTTCGTATTGCTAAATTAATTATAAAAACTTTGTGCAGTACTGTTACATTTATAAGTGTATTATATCAGTGTATATGTGTATTTTACTTATTTTTGTTTTGTTTTGTTTACTTTCAGAAAATTACTAATTTTTTTAGAATAATATTTTGTTTTTGACTCTCCAATATGCTCGCGCCCCCCTTGTAGAGTTATCTACCCCCCTAGGGGTCGCGCCTTTCATGTGAGAGAAACGCTGGCGTACACTACAGAGTGGAATTGCGTGATGTCCACCGAACAGTCACGCTCCCGTTTCATCAATGACAGTCTCGACGAACGAGTCTGTTCCAGATGTGGTATATGTGCAATTTCATTCCTTAGATTCAATGCCCGTTGTGTGGAACACTGCATTGCTGTAATGTGATATCACAGTTAGGTTAGCCGTCGCATATGATAGCTGGTTAACATTGGGCTGTGTTCGTGTTACTATGAAAGCCTTAAGTGCTGTAATAAATAGCACTAGCTTACCTTCATAGTGTAATCAAAACCATTGATGAATAGAATAATGAAAATGAAAAAGGATGCATTAAACCAGTGCTTCACAAAGTTGCAATATTCGCGACCCAATATTCAAACCTAATTTTCATCGCCCCCACCCATACGATAACAATGTACTGAAATCAATAATACTATACTTTGACGCTAATGCTACGACTCGACTTTAACCTCTTAAGTTCCCCTGGCGTATATAAACGTCTCGCTTAACCAAAGCATTAATTGTCCTGGACGTATATATACGTGTTTCCGATCTTTTCTGTGCACTGCTTTCCATAAAGTTATTCCGAAGACTTTGGAATGCAATAAAAGGACCTTGACAGTGTTTGTGAAGGATTTACTTATTCAAGATTATTTTTGCTTTTTTATTCCTCCCCCTCCCTCAATATATCAGTACGCGTGCCTACGTGGTAAACAGTTGACATTGGGAAACGAATTGCAAAACTTTTGATCAGCAGCCAAGGTTTAATTATAAACCGTACAAAAATTATCAAAATAAGTGCTAATTATTATAATTAATTATATATATGACATGCCCATGGAGTCACTGTTAATTAATAAACGTGTTTTTAACTTATATATAGTAAAACACAGAATACCTATTTTCTTACGTATATTATTTACAGTTAAATTTCTTTGACTTCATGTTTAAATATTTTTCCCTGATTACTATAAGTGATATTTAAATCATAATTCCTCCATTTTTGAATATTTATCTTTTGTAGACACCTTTTTAATGAGTTTATTTAAATGAACCTCATTAAAGATTTAAAAACAATATATAAATTTAATGTTATATCTACTCCAAGCATTATTTGATTTACTTTTGAATGTTTTCATGTTAAATAGAAACTTTCAAAGATGAAAACTTCTTGGAAATTTGCAAATATCTTTTTAACGTAACTTCCTGAAATATCCTGTAAAAGCTTAGGTTTTAAAAAAAAGACATTGCTGTGAAATATTCGTATTAAGATTTTGAAATATATCAAATATGAGTAGGCACAAGACCCAAATGTCTCAAAAATTAAGTTTAATAAAAGTATAATAAGTAGCTATTCTTCAAAAGAAAAAAAATTAACTCAAATTTTAAAATTTTTCTGTCAACTAGAGATTTTGTTTATGTTAATTAACGTAATATGTGCCAATAGTTCTTATTTTCCATTCTATTTTTAAAAAAAATATGATTTTTTTACTTTAAAACACAAAGGAAAATTTAAATCTATCTGAAAAACATCTCAAAGTATTTAATAAAAATACTAGGATTTTTCTTCCAAAATGCTCATGAGACAACCACAAGTACAAATATAAAACAATAGTTGTAATCAGTTTATACAAAAAAGACAAAATTACATATTTAAGCATTTTAATTATCTTGTCTCTCTACGAGGCTTTATTGAAACATTACATTGAGTGCTATTTTAAATGTAGATTTAACGTAGTATACCTTTAATTTTGATCATTACGTGCATAAATAACTCTAAGCAATATGCATACGTGTTATTCTCATTAATTTTTATTTTCCTTTGATTCAAATATTTGTGTTAGAATTTTAATGCACAATTACTACTCTTATTTTTCTTAAAGATTCAAGCATCAGATCTGAGAACAAATAAAACTATATTATGATATTAAACACTGAAATAGCATTGCATATTATAAATCCAAATTTTAATAAATATTTAATAAAATGTCCAAGGAATACAGCTTATATTAGATGAAATTACAGCCCAAAGAGGAAAATCTCAAGTTTTATTAAATTTTTATACTTCATCGTTTTAGCGCAACAAAACAAAAAAGGAGCAATGGGGACGAATGTCTTTTTTCCCCCAAAGAAGTAAAACAATTTAATAATGAATGTTACCTTTGTGAAAGATAGTTCTGAAAATTTATTACTACAGATTTATTTATCAAAATAAAGAAACTATGAACGAAGAAGGTAAACTCGATTTGAATATTTTTCTAAACAAAGCACTGCAGACAACACGTAATAACAAGATAGACTCACATTTGCATTGTACCATAATAGACACAAAGTCTTGGAACGTCGCTTGCTAAGACAAATACGACGCTTGCCTGAAAGCATTTATTTAATATTCTGTTTGCTCTAAAAAGAAAATGCCGTTTCACATTTTATTCCTTTTAGATGGTTTGTAAAAGTGTTTTTCTGGATTTCCCCGAGGAATTTTTTTTGTCAAAGATGAATGTTTCCGAATAGAAGAATTTAAATTCAATATGTATTGTTTTTCTTTCTCAGGATATGTTATAAATGTGAATGTTTTTTTTTCTTCCTGGGATAAGATGTTATTCTCGTGTGGAATGAAACAATTATGGATATGTTCCGGAATGATGTAATGTTTCTTTTAAACTCATACATAATATATATATATATATAATAAACGTATCTTTACAAAAGAATTCAATTATATGAGCATATTTTACATTTAAATGCGATAAAAGCATTATACTTATAAGAAAATGTATTGCCGTGCTTCTTCAATTAACTTTCACTAATAACTTCGCTTCAAGGAACAGCAAAAACAAAAGTATATTTTTTATGGAGGCCAACATATGGTTAAAATTTGGTAACTTCACTAGGATAAAAAGTTAACATTGAAGTTTATGTGAAGAAACAAGAAGACAGCTAAATATAATTGAAAAGATTAACCTGCCAATTACAATATGAATTAATAACTATTCCTAAAAGTTTTGTCCATATTAAGAGAAAAAAATTCTAAGACCGAGTCAACTTTTACAGAGAAGACAGAAATAAATTTCATTCTCAAAATAAATCCTTCAGAAAAACATACTGGCTGATGATGATAAACATAACATACTCATGTATATATCACATACGCATACATATATGCATAAGTATATACATAGTTACGTTGATCGGGGTTCGAGAATTTGATGCAAATCAGCCACAAAGTACACTCATGTCCATAAATTAAGGATAATTCAGAATCAGACAGAAATTGAACTCTAAAATAAAAATTTCTTGTGTAGAATTATCACACACATCTTGAAGAAAAACATGCAAATTACAGGAAACCGCCAGATGGCGCGGATAGTACGTCACAATGACGAGAGTGTAAGAGAGGGGTATAGAAGGAATGGTGGCAAAAATAAAATTGTGTTCACAAGCGCTTTAAAAGCCTTTCAGCGCAATAACCGCATAGTTATAGCACAAAGGCAGCATTTGGATGATTTTTAAGTGGTAGAATTATTGGACGACTGGAATGTGGACGTACCCAGCTGGAAGTATCCGAGGAACTTGAAATCGCCCAGAGTGTCATCTCCAGGCATTGGCAACGATACCAAGATGATGGTAATGGGAGTAGATGTTACATCACAGGTCGCCCCCGAGTTACAACGCCGAATAAGGACCGGTATTTGGCAGTTACTGCCAAATAAACAGAAGGAGCGCAGCATCAGACCTGTCTCGTCAGCTCTCTTCAGCTACCGGTACGACAGTTTGAAGGCAGACCATGTACAGACGCTTAGGGAATATTGGTCTACATGCTCGTAGGCCCGTCAGATATGTTCCACTTACCGCAACTCACTGTCGCCTGCGATTACCCTGGAGTAGAGAGCATGCATTGTGTGAATATCACAACAGTGGTCTTGTATGATGTTTTCCGACGAGGCCAGGTTTAGTTTGCAGTCTGATTCTCGCCGGAATTTAATATGGAGAGCGCCAGATACCCGTTACCACCAAGAGAACACCTGAGCTGGCACCCCTTTCCTGACTACCACACCACACCAACGGGAGGAAGTTTCAGCTCTCGACAGATTTAACATGCATCGCTGCCCTACACGGCGGGTCTTTAGTGGTACTGGGCTCGAACTCGTGACAAGGTGAGCCACGATCCGATACCTATACCACTCGGCTACCGTGGTCATGAAACAAAAGAGAAACATTTCGTTAAATAGAGAATGCGCTTCTCTATTGGGAGGTTATTTTAGGAAGAAAGATGTGAAATGTTCTTGGTTTCAGAAAACAGTTCGCTACATAGATAAATTCCCAATACAGAGGCTCGTAATATAGAGGTTCGACTATATATATATATGCGTACACACACTCACACACACACACACACACACACACACACATATATATATATATATATATATATAACGATTATCTAAACACATAAAAAAGAGAAAAAGAATTCTATTATAAAATTCTTCGAAAATGTTTAGAGAAAACTGTTTATTACATGTGTAAAAGATCAATGCGCGTGAAACCTTTCTTGATTCATATATATATAATGAGAAGCAAAAGGTGAAAAAAGAGTAAATAGCCAATTACGCGATAAGGCAAAAGAAAAGAAAGATCAAAAGGTCATATGTAATAAAATCTGAAAGAAAGCAAATTCTCGCATATTATTTCTCCCAAAATATATTATTGTAAATTATTTGTCTAGTTGTATGATTTCACAACGCTTACAAACAGGAAATAAATAAATAAAACGCAGTATCATATTTTCGAAAATATTTGATAGTAATCTAAAGTAATAAAGTTCATTCATTTTCTGTGTATGGTCTAACTTGTCTGACCTAAAAATAACTTTCTGCAATCATTGCACAATTATTTTTATATCGCGTGTGATATCGTTGAGCTCACAATTATTATCTTAAGTGTCATCAAAACTATAGCATTTAGTAGGAAAAATGTTGGTAATAACAATGCTGAATACAGTTATCATTTTTGAAGGACAATACGTAATATAAAAACAAAAGAAGATTTTTCACTTCACCTCTATGCAATTAATGGAGAAAAATGTACCATAAGCAACTTCTTTGCCTGATATAATGTATAGAATAAAAATAATTTTCAAAACCCATGCTAAAAAAATTATTTTGATATAAGGATCATTCCATTGAAACATCAATAAAGCTTGTACCATTCGGAGTATTTGTAAATCAGCCACACAAGATTGTAAAGTTTCTATTAAATAATTTCAATGTTTAGAGCTAACTTTCCTACGTATATAGCCATAAATAACATCGAGTATTTAAGACTGATACGCTTATGCTAGAACAATACTGCGTTATATATATATTCAATATTCAGACAATGGATGCAATTGAGACATTTACAACACCCTCGAAATAAATTTAAAAACAAGTGGTGAGACATATTATCGTAACACGTGACTTTACTTCATGATAACACAAGATCGTACATTACCAAAAAGCAACATATGACACTGAGTGATCTTTCAACTGAAAAGCATTAGATAGCCCTCCTTACGGACCAGGTCTATCACCGTGCTATTTCTACATGTGCTGTCTCTTAAAGAAGGTTCTGAAAGGTCAATGCTTCCCTTGCATTCAAGCAGTGTGAAGTATTGTTGAAGAGTGATTGACCTTCTTCGCCTGTGTTATCGAATAAACTCATTGCGAGTAAGAACATTGGCTTGAAAAATAGAGGTGGTCATTTGTGTGATCTCTGAAAGTCTCCTCATTATGCTTTTTTATTAATGCAGTGCTAATAAAAAAGTGAAGTTCTAATTCCGAAGTATAGTGAAATTTTTTGACACCAATTTTACTTGAACGATTCTTCCAGCTATATATTCTAATATTTTTAATAAATAAATAAATATACAAATAGATTTCAGTTATACTAAAAGAGAATATACTTCGGGTGTCATTTTTATACACATTCAAATTTGTATTTTTAAATGAAGAGAAATATTCATTTAAACAATTTTAAAGATGATTTTGAAAGCATTTTTAATGTTTCGTTGAAAAATAAAAAAAAAAAAGAAAAGGAGAAAAGCTTTTCAGTCTTTTTAAGAATAAGCTTCTTAAATTGAGAAAATCAATTGAAAACCAAGTTTCTTGTACTTCTGACAAGACAAAAGAATTAATCTTGTTTCAAAAGTTTCTACAAGACTATATATAAATACAAAATGAACTCCTTCAAATATATTTTTCTTCAAAAAGACTTCCTATTATCCCTGGAATATCATAAAAAAAACCTTTAATCCCGTCGTTCATTATAGATCTATTATTTTCAGAGTATATACTCAATTAAGCACGATGCACCCCTATAAAATTTAATGCTGTTCTAAAAATGTCCCCAATTAAGTTTACTTTAAGTGTAATTGCTGTTTCTTTTTTGAATTCAAAGACCAAACTTTTTAAAAAATTACCCTTTTTGTTATGTTTAGTTGGAGAGACGAAATAAAGTCAAAACGTTAAACATTTAATGGTCTTTATATTTCTTTACTTTGTTGTTTGTGTGCAATTTTTCTGAGCTTCATTAAAAAATGACCTCCCTATTTTTCATGTATTCTAATTTTTAGCACCATTTCAATTAAAAAATTACTTTTTATTAACTATCAGTGGCTTTTCTAAATAGCTTTACGAAAATCCTAAATAAATGTTTATTTATTATTGCACACATAGTTGTATATAAATATGGTTTATGTTTTTATCTATAAGTTCGTTACAAACAAGCGATACTTTATTAAAAATATAGTGTACATATAGAATTGAAATAGTTTGTCTTTACAAAAGAAAATGAATATCAGTAGCACTTAATCATTTTCATAAAATATGTAAAAAATGATTTTCAATCATCTTTAAGAAATATATATTTTTAATTATTTGCTAACTCCAGCATATTGTAAAGCGGAGATGAATAGATTTAATATAAAGAAAATATACATGTTCATCCACAATATACTTTCAAATATAAATAATTCTTTAGAAAACATATATATTTTATGCTGGGAAAAAGGCGAATTAATGGTGTGAAAGCACAAGATTAATTTTACATCTTCACTATTTAAATCACCTTTAAATTAACTATAAGTTCAAGATGAAACTTTTGTTGGCTTAAGTCCAATTTTCCTCGTACTGAATAGATGATAGTTAATTGAAGGGGTAGAATTTCAAACCAATTGAAGAGAAAACGCTAATTCATTTAAATTTTAATGACTTGTTGACGAGGTAGAATAAAGTTCTACTCACAACCCGAATCAGTTAAATAAGATATTCGGTACTTTAAACTGTGCTTAATAGGCACATAAACTAAACTCTTTTATTTATTGATTTTTTTGTCAATTTATATGTGGATCATTAACGGTATTTGCAAACTGGTATTTTATTTATATTCTTACGAATTTTATATAAAATAAAGTAAATAATTTGTATTCAGATGTGTAATACATTTATCTTACTCTAAAGTATGTATAATTTACGTTAAAATTGTAATATTCCCTTACGTCAGCGTTTCTCAAACTATGGGAGGCACCCCCTAGGGGGCGTGATGACTCTACGAAGGGGGGCGCGAGCATATTGAAAAGTCGAAAATAAAAGATAATTTTAAAAAATTATTAATTTACAGAAAGTAAACAAAAGAGACCCCATTCTGACATAATAAAAAAATAAAATATATAAACATTTACACTGACATAATACACTTATAAATAAATCAATACTGCACACAGTATTTTATAATTAATTTAACAATACAAAGTTAAGTTAAATAATGAACAGTGACCCCATGGGCTTGACATATATAAACATAATACACAAATGTTAACAATTAACTTAATAATTTGTACTGTTCATAATTAATCCTTGAACTGCTGATTAAAAGTTACGCAATTTGCTCCCCAATGACACCGTTTTCCTCATAGAGGCGCTATGTGGCGCATTTAATGTATTGGAAGGGGGGAAGAGGAATAAATAAGTAAATCTTAAGAAATAAGTAATTCCTACGCAAACTGTGCCTAAGTCCTTTTATTGCATTTCAAAGCACTCGGAATAATTTTATGGATATCAGTGCACAGAAAAGCTCGCACTTCGCAACGACGGATATATACGTCCGGGACAATTAACGTTTTGGCTCAGCTAGACGTATTTGTACGCCACTGACACTTAATAAGTTAAAGTCGTATTGTAGCCTTTGCGTCAAAGTATAGTAGTATTATTGAATTCAAAACATTGTTATTGTATGGAATGGGGCGCGATGGAAATTCTGATTGAATTTTGGGTCGGAAACGTTGAAAGTTTGAGAAGCACTGCCTTACTTTATAATGGGGATTCAATGGGAACATGACTAGATCTTGGTGATAGAGCCAAGTAAGCATCGTAGTTGGCCGCAAATCTGGCGATTTTGGTGACCACGTTAGCGAGTTTAGGACCCACTGTCTTCTTCTAGAAATTTGAGGAGAAATACACACTAGTTTTACACTCTATGACGAAAGTGGTTATTTTTCTGTAAATTTCTGCCGCGTCTATAAACAGAGCGGTGCTCTCCGAAATTGTCAGTCTTGATTCAACCAGCGATTAGTAAACTTGTTTTGACCGTGATTTCAGATTAACTCGACTGTTTTTGTGAATAATATTTTTTATATACGTGTATATTAGACACCGATAATTGTGTCTGAGTGCTGTTGAAGGTGTGAAGACCTTCTGAGATTTACACTGTGAATATTATTGCTGAATCCTGTATTTCAAGGATTGGAATTTCGATAATAAATTCGCATCGCTCTTAAAAAACGGATATTTTTTCTTTCTAACTGATTTGCAAAACATCCTCGAACGCCGATTAACGTAGCAATATACATGTATATATATATATATGTGGGTGTGTGTGTAACATATTCTACTGATTATAATAAATCTTGAGGCAGCTGGGTTGCTTAGAGGTCGCGTGCTCTGTTCCTAACGTGTTAGGGTTTGATCACGGCAAAGTTGATACATTTTCTGTTTGTGAAAATCTTAGGCCCATATGTCATATGATTATGTGGCATGTAAAATATTCCTTGGGTATCAAATTGGTTCTGGTACTCTCAGGAAAATTAAATCATGGCAATACTTAGTATCCGACGAAAGCTTGGATTAAAAATTAATTCTTCAATCAAATTTGGTTGTCAGTACCACCACTAGATGACGTCATAATGAAATGGCTTTTTCATAGTAGGACTTGATGTGTCTCCAAAGGCTTGGTTGCGAATATGTTGCCCAGTAGAAAAAAAATATTAAACCTTGAAATGTTTTTTGATAGAGAAAATTAAATTGGTTAACATAGGTTTATAAGTAAATCTAATTATGTATTATTAGATGCATTATGATTACTAAGGCATTAAGAACTTTCTATTTGGTAGGTATTTAGCACTGACTCGGGATGAAAAAAAATCTTTCGGAATAATTCAGGTGGAAAGTAATATATACATTTCCTACTCTTTTTTGAAATATCAACATCATACTTCTGCAAATATTTTATGCATTAATAAATCTCAAGAAACGCAGACAGTAGAAAAGAAAATGTAGCTGAAACGGCCCTAGCGTGAATTAGTGCAATGCATATAGAGAAGAAAACAAGTAAATACAGTGTCTTGAAACACGTCTATTTTAAATAAACAAGCTACAAACCAAAGACAATTTCGTTTCGAAAGTTACCTTTGTCCTTTCGGTTCTTATCTGGTATATTTTAGGTGAACTTAAGAATAAAATAAGATATATTTTAACTTCTTAGGCTTTTAAGTCCTAAGTACGTAATTTGTTCCGCATCGTATATATATATATATATATATATATATATATATATATATATATATATATATATATATATATATATATATATATATATATATATATTCAAACGGTTTTAAAACCTAAATGCCTAATAGTAAATAAAATCCCGTTTCAAATAGGATGAAATTATAATTTTCTTAAAGTAATGTGTTAGTGATGAGGTTAAATATTGAGTTTTACATATTGCTAAATTAAAATAGGGAAAGATAAAAGGAAAGATGGTCTTTCAATGGGTACCATCCCACTGTGGTCTTTTGGGAAATGAGAGGGCAGACTTTTTGGCAAAAAAGGGAACGGGTATCCTTCAGAACTTTCGAAGAGCCCTGACACTTCATTCTGCCAAACTGGAAATTAAAAGGATTTTTAGGGAATCATTTTGCCTTACAGCTTCTCGTGTTGCTCGTGATAAGCCTTGGAGTACACTATGTAAGAAATCCCACGGTATCCCAAGTTCTCCTCGTGCTGCTGCTGTGGCTAAATTTAGACTTTTAACCGGACATGACTGTCTTTGTGCTCATCTGTTTCGTTTTAATTTAGTGACTTCACCTATCTGCGTTTTGTGTGACACTGGACAAGACATGACTGCCGCTCATTTGGACGAGTGCTCTGCACTGAATGATCTTAACTGCATTGTAAAAAGGTATTGGAGAGCCCGTTGCCGAGAGCCCATTTGTAAAATAAATAAAATAACATATTGCTAAATATCAAATAAAATTGAAATACATCTCTTATAAAAAAATAATAAACTACTCTAACCTGATGGCTGGTTTAGTTCATACAAGCCAATTATTTGACCGAGTTCTCTTGCTTTCGGATGAGGGAGTATAAAATATGATTTTTCGTCATTACTCCGCTAAAGAGAAAAATAACAGATCGTGAATTCTTGATGCTACTGTAGGACGATACATTGTGGGGTTGATGTTTAAAATTTAAGGTGGTCACATGATAAATGCTACTGTATTTATCCCGGGATAAAATTAATTGCACAAATGCTACGTGTAATCTCTATTGAATTTCAAACTGACATTGGATTTGTACTTGCTGTTATATTTGTTAAACTTAGAAACGAATTTTAATTTTATGATTGGATAAAAATGTTCAAGAATATTTTTTAAGTTTCTTCAGTTTTTCAAAAATAAAAAAAAATTTTAAAAAAACCTATTATCCTTTACAGGACGGGTGATGGCAGTTTCAGCTCATACGTGCCAATCATTTGAACGAACTCTCTCTTGTTTTCGGATGAGGTGATTTTTTGTCGTTACTCCCCTACACGGAAAGTGAACAGAGCGTCAACCCTTGATGCTATTGTAGGACGATACAATGTGGTGTTAGTGTTTTAAATTCAAGACAGTCATGTTATAAATGTTTTTGTATTTATCACGTGATGAAATCAAATGCATACAGGCTACATGTATTCTCTATTAAATTCCGAACTGACATTAGAGTTGTACTTGCTGTTATACTTGTTTAATTTAGAAACGACTTCGAATTTTAAAATTATATATTTCTTAAGATTCTTCAATTTTTCAAAAGTAAAAAAAATATATATCTAACGTTATAAGTGTACTTTTAAATGAAGCGCATTATTCAATTCCTACTGTTATAGCCTCGCACTCTTTCTATATTTAGTTATTCATTTATTTATCTTGGTCGAATTTTCAAACGTTAGGAAAATACATTTTAAAGCGCTCAATTGAGCTCAAATTTTATATACATGATTATTTTGGAGGGCAATACAATAATTTAATTATAATTGATAAAAATAAATTGATTGAATTTAATTATTTAAAAAGAATTACAAATACAGTATCGTTGGCATAATTTCTGGCGACATAGCGATCATTTTGGTGACATGTGTCAAAATTTGAAAAGGTTTTTTCTCATGTTTTAAAGCATTCAGTTGAACTGAAATTTTATACACACGATTGTTTTGGATGAGAATACGATATTTTAATTATACTTAATAAAAAATTAATTGCCACTTAATGTTGTGTGTTTCTGTCACATATCTAATATATATTATAAATGCGAAAGTTCGTGAAAATCTTTGTTGGTCTTTCAAGCAAAAACTACTGAATGGATTTTAATGAAACTTTACAGTAATATAGCTTATATATCAGAATAGCACATAGGCTATAATTTATTGCATAAACTATAATTTATAAAGATATTGTATAAAGTGTCCAAAATATAACGATATTTGTCAAGTAAGTAGGAAAAAATTCTGTCATTTGCTAGCAATTCTGGCATACGCTGCAAAAAAAACCCACGTCTGCATATATCTATCTTTTGTTTGTGAAAAACCATTTTTGATTTGATTCAAGGTGCTCGCTTCTAATTAATTCCTCTGATATAATGCCTATTTTTTTAATTTCAGAATCAAACTAAGTTTTGAAGGGAGAGGTTGTTATAAATCTCTCTTTATTTTAATGTTTTTTTAAACATTTTATTAGGCACATTTGGTAGTAAGAAATTGATCTTTTTTCCAAATAAATGCTTTTTTCAGTTCTGATACTTAAAGTAAATAAACTTTCTCTTTCACACTGCATCATTTGGACAAATTTTCAAAATTTGTTTGTGGTTAGTAGTTAATTATAACACTATAATTTTAATTGAATACGCAGATATTGCATTTTTAAGTATAAAAATAATTAAAACTACTGTACTGTATCTTTTGGAACTAGTGAATATCAACGTCGCTCTGTTCAGCTACATGATGAGGGCTTTTGGCAACGGACCACGTAATTTTGAACCATGGTCAAGTGACGTGGACGACACCTGATCTGTCACTCTCTTTTCCTAACTACCACACCACATCAACTTAGAAGGAATATTCTACCAATACTTAGCAGGAATATTCTTTGAAATCCACTCTTCCAAGGTTTATAGCAGCACGGGTTCCATGATGAGTATTTTAGCGGAAAAAATAGTTTGTCAAAATTTAAGTGTCTTATTTTTTGTATGTTAATGAAGACCTTAGAAAATGATTTGACTACTTATTTTAAGTGAACGGTATATATAATTAATTTTACAGTGGAATATCTTTAATTAATTTATTAGCTCTAACGGATTAAATTTTCCAAAGTGGAGTATTTTGTTTATGTATATCCCTTAATTTTAAATGTAGTGATCCAAAAAAAATATTTTATGAAAAATGCAGTAAATCATAATGCGGTTGGATAAAGTATTAACGTGCATCGCTCTCCTACACGGCGGGTCTTACAAAACTCTAATAAAGCTCGAGTTATGAAAGTAGCTAGGCATTTGCCAACTTTACTCTATCGTTAACATTTCGCTATGTTTTTTATTGAATCGTCATTAAAATTTAATAAACGGCGTTGCTTGCGAATATTACAATTTTAACATAAAATAAATACTACAGAAAGTAATAGTAATGTATTATACTTTCAGATAAAAAATATTTACACTATTTTAAGTGTTCATTACACAAAACTTTTAACAATATGTTTCTTTTGTTGAGCAGAGATTAGCTTAGGATGGTATTTTCAAAAATCGACCCTAGGGGAGTTATAAATAAAAAAATATCCTTTTTATCAGCTATTAGATCTACATACTTAAAATTTAACAAAGGTGTTTTGTTTCTCTCTTTTTTATTTTTGTTTTGTTAAGCTACGCAAAAAAAGCTTTTTTTGTTTAATTTGCAATTCACGTAAAATTAACTCATTATAAACTTCTTTATCCTTCAATCTGTGTTGTTTAATTTTTCAGTTCACCCGTGCGAAGAACAGGTATTCCAGCTAGCATATACATATTTATATTAATTGTAACTATTTCATAAAAAGTTTTTTTATATTACTTGTTTTTTATCTATGCACATTATTATTGTTGCAAAATATACGCTTTTTAATAGAAAGTTTCTGCAAAAAGCAATAGTTGGCAACAGCAAAGTGCATGAACTAACTGCCTTGGAAGACAAGATTGCAGTTATCATGAGACTATGACGTCTCATAAATTGAGCCAATTTTTGACGGAAAAAGAGTGGATGGGAAAAAATTGTGAAAGATATTGGCCAGAACAACAACTTATTCAATTTATGTTTAATAAAGTTCAGATATTACGAGATAAAGTAATATTTCCTACATTAAAGCAATTAAATATTGAAAAATTTTTACTACGGGAAATAAATATTAAGGCAAAGATTTAGGAAGCATATTAGAGGAAAAACAGTAAATGAAAAAATATTTAGGTGTATTTTTTACTTTAATTATTCAATTAATACGATGATTGAAAAGCATATAAGTCGCACTGGTTTTTCCTTCGGATTAATATAAATTCATTTTTAATTATATTTCTTTATAATTATATTTAATAATTACGTTACAATTAATGTTTTTTGAACTCGAATAATTGTAAATATCTTGATTACAAAAATAGAATTGAAGTATTTAGCTCACATCATTTTCTAGAAAACATAATATTGTTTTTGAAAATATTTAACAGTAAGTTTCGTATTTATTTCACCCTAAGCATTTCCTGCTTACAAATTAAAGATATATTCCTTCACAAAAAAAACAAGATTTAAATTGAACGGTTCCTAGAATTCCCACCTCTCAAATGCCCTCTCTAAATTACCCATTTCCCATTGAGTTTCTGGAGCATAAAATAATCACTTTGCCTCAATTCATAACTGACCAATCCTGCATCTTGATCTTTATACTCAGTTATGATCCCGTTTTCGCTAATCCGTTGCTTAGCAACGAGGCAGAAAATCTAGCCAAATGATCTCTGCACGAGCCAACGAGGCATGTTTGCTCAGTGATACATATAAAATGCTTTATTCCTCCAGATAAAATTCTAAGAAGGAAGATGCTTCGATTTATGAAACAGATGTTGGTGGCATATGATGAGGTTGGGAGCTGTGCTCTTCTGGTTGTGAAGTGTGTGCAGCGGCTGTTAGCTAATCGTGATTGACATTTTTCAGATTTTTGGAAGAATTTCAATTTAGTTTCGCTCATTTCTAGAGAGAGAGAGAGAGAGAGAGAGAGTAACTTACTGAAATCTTGATTCTCAAAGAAAAGAATGCAGTCATTTCGAAATTTAGGATTTTAAGGACGTTAATGTCAGTTACAATCTTCAAGTTATTTGACATACGGGTTGCATGTAATAAGCTTCATTGCTGGATTTTATCTGGAAATGAAGATTGCGAATTGCTTTTGAAAGAATCGATTTTTTATCAAGAGACGAAAAGTGGTTTGGAATTCATTGCGCTGCTTCGGTGTTTTGAATCTTATTGCGGGTTTTGTATTTCAAGGGGACACAGTACGATTCAATTGACAAAAAGCGGTAAAAAAACCAAATGCAATTTTTTTATAGTCTAAGTTATTCTTTATATACTTTTATATAACCTCACAAAATTTGAAAGCTCTAAACAGAATTAAGATCGTTTTTATTCGCCTCCCTATGACAAATCAAAACATTAAACTTACTTATCTCATAAAAATAAAAAATATCTAGTTTATCTTCATTTAAAATGCTAAGGGTATTTTTTTATTGTGCCTAAGGCTTTGAATTATTTTTTTTACCAATTTTTAATCGTACACGTAACAAAAGTTGGTATGCATTTTTAAATCAAAGCAATACTTATTTTTTTGAAAATAATTGAACTTAAAATTTAGACATTTTTTTAAGGAATTTTCAATAATCATTCTTAAAAAGAAGTACTGTGCAAATACCAATCATTTTATCGCAAAACCCACACCAACGTTTTTATATATATAGTTTGACGTACTTGTAAATCAAATTTTATGCGTGTGCGTAAATTTTTGTGGAAGGAGTAGCATTTTAAAATTTTCACAAATTTTAAGTTTTTCCCTTAAAAAAATAAATGGCTAGTTTTTTTATGAAATCCTGAGCACAAAACCTATTTTACGTAGTATACACACATAGGAGGCAACCAAAACATTTTGAAAATCCTTAAATTAAAAGTGTTTGCATAAATCGTACCATGTCCCCTTAATTTGGTAATTGTTAATTATTTTCAAATCGTGATAACATTATGTAGAATTTCCAGATACGTTACTCCGATATCAATTCCAAAAAACTATGAAAACGCAATAAAATACCTTTTCTTAGTTTAACACTAAAAATTGAATAATAGTAATATTTGTTTATATTTACATATTGATTTAATATATGACTATTCTAGATGAAGAAAACGTTAATTATTTGAATATATTGATAAATATTTTATTATTTCCGTAAAATAAACACGAGTGGTCAATTTTTTTACTTTTATGAAGATGCTAAAAGGCACAATTACTTAATATTCATGAGTTAAACTAATATATTGAGTTAAGAAAAATTTACAAACTAGTTTGCTTCGTTATGTTTTTCGCAAATAATGGTAATTTTTTTCCTCTTCATATCTGATCATTAATCCCAACTTATGCAAATTTGCATTATTAATTTATATTTGTATAACTATTAGATACATATACCAGATATTCAAACAATTAGTCATGCCCAACGAGGCGAACAAAATTTAATAATAAAATTAAGGCTGCATTTTCCTTGAAATGTTAGGAAACCATGATTTTAAATATACAAATTGCAGGTTTCAACAGTGAGAAGAAAGATAATTCGTAACACCATATATTGTAAAATGTCACTCATATCAAAGAAAAAATTGAAATACACTTTGCTTGTGTGCTTTAAATGTACATAAGCAACATCAAACATTTCTGTTTGGTTCAGCTTTCAATAAAAACATATCTAAATTAAGAATTATTCTGTGAAAATATAACATTATCTTCATTACTATATATTACTACTCTAAACATATTGTGCCGAAGTGATGATTTCATAAAGCCTTTCGATGCTTATATACGGAGGAGTGTACAGATAATACACAAAATGTTTAGTCAAATAATAAGTGGAAAAGGTAAATGCGATTATACAAGCGTTCAACAAAGTGCTTTAATCTTTTGATTGCGAATGGGAAATGCGCATAGTTAAGCTTGGATGCTATTTTGAACTTTTACTCTTACTCTTTATTTTTTTTTTATTTCTCCTTCAGATTCAACCATTGTTCCGATGAATTCGACACTTATTTTACAGTTAACATTGCGTCTAAATTTGCAAGGAATAATTGAATTTGAATATTCTTTTCCTTCTTCACACTATATGAGTTGTGACAAAAAACGAGATCACTGGCATAAAGTGATTTCGTATGAGACCGGTCTTAAGAACATATCACACGTTCATTTTTGTTGCAACTTTTTGAACCAACTTTTCGTCCTATTTGAGGTTGAGGGGTTGCCGTAAGCAAAACGACATATGTCAGCCACGCTCTTTGAACACATTGAAAAATTACTCACCAATTTCTCAGCTTCGGCAAACAAACATCCAACATTACTTCTTTTATTTCGCTTGTTCTTTTGTTGATGAGCGTAAGCAGAAATGGAGCACCATTACATTTGCAATATTACACACCGTTGAAATATTATACACCATTAACATATTATACGCCATATATGATGTGTTTGACGAAATCAAAGCTGTCATTTTGTTTATGACGTAGGGCGCCGAAGAACCCTATTGGCTGGAATTACAAGCAACTTTTATTTGGAATAACTTTTTGAACTCACTAGCAAAAAGTTGTCCGAAAGCTATTGCTATGACAAGTGCGTAAAATGTGTACGAATTGGACGAAAAATTGCTCGAAGCGTGTACGCGTGATCTTGAGAGCTGCAAAGTGACCCCTCGGGGAATAGCCACCCCCTCGGTAAATTGATAGACGGCTCCTTAGCTGCCACTCCATTCTCTAAATTTTCACCAAAGCGAGGACTTTGAACCTTCAAAGATTTATCTCGCATCAGCTTCTCCGCATGGCTATTTTTAATAATACCAGGATTTCAATTCACAGTTTGATAGGGGAAAAAAACGGCCGTCATGAGCTCCAGACTATGACAGCTTGAATATTGTAGTCACTTAAATTCAAACCATAATGGGGTCAGTAAAGTATAATTCACTTTGATGTGGTTCTCTCTGTAAGAGTTTAGATCTGTGATTCCCAAAGGGGTCTATATAGGTTCCCAGGGGTCTATGACGATGTACAAGGGGTAGACGTCAGCAACAAAATGATTTGGTGGCCCATGAAGAGAGAATGGGGATCTACTATAGTGGCTCCATTAAACCATATCGTGACTTTAATTTTAAGAAAAAATTAAATCAAGTGAAAACCATATTTTACCTATTTAGTAGATTTATTTGCTAAATTTAATGATTTTAATTTGCGGGTACTGGTGGCAGAATAAGTTTTATTAAAACAGGGACTATATATATATCAATTCAGCTCTATATCTGTTATTTATCCTGAATTATGCAATATCTTGAGAAAGTTTTAATTGCTTTTCCAAACGAGAAAGAGTTTCAGTGCGGTTGCCAATATAAACGAGAGAGAGAGAAATACAAAAAGATTGGACTCTACTCACCAAGGAGTTTTAGAGTTAAGCCTGACGAGATTGGTACTCATAGTTGAAAATTTGTTACTGAAGCACCATATTCATCCCTCCCAATAAAAGTGTGGTGCCATCACTATTACTTATTACTTGCAAGTGGCGCCGCCACAATGTAAATAGACTCCGCTATTGTAACATTTTAAATACTCACCACTATTTTTTATCTCAATTGTTTTTATATATCTTGATCGTGCTGGATGCGAGTTTGATAATTACCATTATTTTAATTTTACTTTGGCACCCGAAAATTCTAATTTCCGTTCCAAAACTAACCATACTTGTCCTACTTGGTTGCGCGCTTTGACTAAGTATGTGGATTACCATGTCCCCACTAGAGTATTCCTTTGCTTGTTCACTTACTTTATTATTTAAATTTTTATTTCATTAATTAACATGTGTTTCTTAAATTTTAATCGCATTTAGCTTCACTACAGTTAGAAATTTAATTCTTTTAAAGGTGTTCAAATACCAACTGTCAAAAGAACAATTAAGTAGATAAATTAACAAAAAATTCAATATTAGATAAGCAAGGGTCTACCCCAAACCAGAAAACATGACAAGGGGTCTATGAGACGGAAATGTTTCGGAACCTCTGGTTTAGATTTAACCCTGTAACTGCCAATGGAATGTTACGAAATATCGCCCCTGTTTTTTTCCCACATGCATTCGTTGTTACGCGGTTTATTGGAAGAAAAGAAAAGGTGTGTTTTTCCACCTGAAATTGTTTACTTCCACTTTAAAAAAAGAAAAGAAAAGGATAAAATAATAAATTGAAAAAAATGTAATATCTAGAGTTAGAATTTAATAAAAAAAAAAAAAAAATCGTATATTTTTTTTAACTGTTCTGTGATATATCCTAAAACATGGTTGAACAAATAAACCCGTATCCCATTCAATGCATTCGTATAAAAAAATTTAATAGTTCCTATTACACACGGCAATCGAATATGACAGCAAACAAAGAATAGAATAGAGCACACTCAAACAAAACAGAACGGCTTGGCTATGAATTTCATCGTTCCTGGAATATACATTTTCACATCCCTTCCCCACCATCTCACCGTAATAAGTAATTTTTAGAAGCACTGACAAAGGCATGCTTATTGTATTCCAAAGCCGTGGGAATAGTTTTAAATAGAGTGGCACAATACAAAAAGTCCACCTGTGGAAAGACGTGTATACACGTCCGGGACACTAAAGTCACCAGTTCAACAGGACGTATATACTTCCTGCTGAACTTAAGGGGTTAATCCCGATTGTTGAACATACGATTTTTACAAACTAACTATGAATTTTATTATAAAAAAATAGGTTTTATGATTTTTAAATCTAAGACAGTAGTTGACAAACCATGGCTCTCGAGCTACATGTGGCTTTTTGCATAGCCGGTTGTGGCTCTTCCAACTTACGTGTGTTTACGTGCCTCACAAAGTATTGTTAAAAAACCACAATATGTGTACTGAAATCGTTTCCTTTTTCTTTTTAAAATTACTTGAATGCATTTAAACATTTTACTGTTTGAAGACAGTTACTTTTGTATTGCATAGTTTAGTGAATTAGAGGAAATGTTAGAAGAACAAGGAAGACCAAATTTTATGTGCAAGAACATTTAATTACTGTAACGGGTTCTCTTTTCGCGTCTTCTACTTATCTACTTATCCTCTAGGGGAACAATTTTCAGACATCGTTTGATTGCATAATATCTTCCTGTAGAGGAACTGTGATTTATGTTTATAAACATAATTATTTAAGTAAGCGAATTCAGTTAGTTAGAGAGAAGAGAAAAAATGAGAATAGTTATTGAGAGAGCGTGTTAATATATTGAAAAGTTTATATTTGAATAATCAATGTTCCTGGGGATATACGTAAAGGACTCTTGTGGATATTGTTGAATTCAGCTGAGCATCATCACAGTTACTGATCCTTTATTTTAAATATTCAAATCAGTTTAAATCTGACCTGCTCCAAGTAGGTTTATAAAAGTAGTTGTTGAGATTTAACCGAAAGGCTAAAATTCAGATTGTTCTACAACATCTGTTCCTTCTGAAAACACTCACACAAATACAAAATATTGCACTTTCATTTTTGTTGGTAGGGAACTACCCCTCTCTCCCAGAGGAGCGCATGCATATGCATATGAATGGCTCTTAGACACCTCAATTATCTTGTTTCCCTGACAATTTGACACTTCTCTCTCAAAAGTTTGCATACCCTTGAAATACGATATGAAAATCAGAAATTATATCAATTATTAGATTACTTGTGCATATGCAGTTGAACCTCTCTATATAACGAACCTCTATATTGTGAATTTTTCTACCCAGAAAATGTTTTCCTGGAACCTTGAACATTTTTACGATTTTCTTCGTCAAATAACCTCTCTATAGCGAAGTGCGTTTGTTATGTAACGAACTTTTCTTTTGTGATTCAGTTCTTGTTCACCCTTTTTTAAAAATATAACTGAAAAAATTTTGTTATTCTTTTAACACATTTTCTGGTGGTCATAAATCTTGAACTGATTTTAATAAGTGCTGAGCTCGTGCAGAACAATAGAATTCTGAGTATTTCTTCCAAGTAGTGTAACCCATAACCCCCATTGTCCAGTTCACTGGAAACATTACCCTTTACCCTCATACGAGTTGTCTCGTGTCTCCGTGTCCTTGGACTAGTCTCCAATCATTTGTAGTGTTGATCAATCGTACTGGTAACTTCGTTTCTTGTAGCTCGAAAATGTCAACATGTAAGTGTTTGAGCGTCAAAGACAAGAATTAATTCAGGAAGTGGATAAAGGCGTTAAGAAACTTTCATTGCAATTTTTTTTCGTGCTTTTCTTTCTTTTTGATAGGTATGATATGTATAATAAATATATATTAATTTACAAAAAAGGTGTGAATAATTACTTTTTTTAATATGTAGTGTTTATGCATTTAAAATAAATTTTAAGTGGTTTATGAAGAAAGTTGAAAGATGAACCTTTATATAACCAATGTTCTATATAACAAGCTTTTTTTCGGGATTTTGCGACTTCGTAACACAAATGTCAGATTGTTTAACGTAAAATCCAGCGTATAACGTGTATCTGTACTTTCAAGCTGCAATTTTTAATTTTTAGGTATATTTGTCGTATAGCGCACACCCTCTTTTTACGAAGAATCTTGGAATGTAAGTGTGCAATGATTTTATGTTTTGAAGTCATTTACTCAAGGTATTATTCTAAAAGTTTTAACAAAAATGGCACTTTTCTAGAACTACAGCTCTATAAGTTCGTAAGGAAAATCATTTATTGTAACTAAATTTATTTCTGTATATTTAGAAGCGTAATTTTCTTTTTATGCTCATCTGCTTTTTTTTTATTTTTAAAGCTCTGAATTTCATACCTAGCATATAACGCGCAGCCGTAAATTTCGATCTCATTTTTTGTGTTAAAACTGCACGTTATACGCCAGATTTTACGGTATATAGTTTTACTTACCTACGATTTATACATTTTTTACTGATATATTAGAGAAATATATGTTTTGCTTCTCTTAGAATAATGAAACCCATATCAGTACTCTAAATCAATTGTATCAAGAACAGGAAAAATTAGTTCCTTAATCTGTATAAGGCACCCTTTCCAATATGATACACACTATATCAAATCGAATCATTACTTACCAATGCAAAAACTTACACTTCCCCGTTCAGAAACAGGAAGAAAAACACAATTAACAGTTCATGAATTATGACTCGGTATCAAATTATAAGTCAGAAGAAAGGTTCTTATTTCCTTTCTTTTTCATTTGTTCCATTGGAACTCAACTGCGCTTTAAAATTAACTGTACATCATAAATAATACCACCTTGCCGGATGTAAGTTAATGAATCAAGGGAAACTTACACCGAGACACTATAATTTAATTTTTCTTCTACAGAGGAAATTAGGGAGCGAAAAATAAGTTCATTTCTGCCAGAGGATATAAATGTTTGCCTTTGGTGTGAATATCTTATTAGAATGATGGGGTCTGCTTTAATGGTTATGTAAATAAAACGAAGTGATGAAAAAACTCCTCATAAATTTGAGCATGGTAGAAAATTTTTCATTCGTGCTGGATCCATAATAGTTTAATCAAATACTTTTGCTGTAAAAAGTTTCGATACGACCATAGAAAAAAGAAATTTTAGATTTAAATTTACTGCGGTAACTTAGATATGATTTCTAAGTATCAGGAAAGGAAACATTATATTAAATTCTGATTCCCTAAGTACTGGGATTTCTCATAAAAGGAACCCCCCCTCTCACTCCTAAAAGAGAGAAAGAAATATTGCAAAAAATCAGCATTTATGTCAAGTAGTTTAAAAATGATCGTCTTAAAATATGAAAACTTTTTATACATGTTTCTTCTTTTTTTAAGGTATCCGACTACGTTCGGAACCATGATTTTGCAAAAAGTATAAATAGATAATATTTATGATATTTAGGGTTACTTAGATTAACAAATGTATTTAAAATTGTTTTAAGAATAGTATTACAATTAAAAATTATTTAAGTACAATATTTAAACAAAAAATATTATGATAATATTTTGCCTGTCTATAGCTCACACCTCTGTACAGAGGCTCAACTAGAATTTTTGAAATATATAACTTAGAAGTGGATTTATCCCTGTTTTACGGCAACAGAGGGGAGAAATGTTAAGAAAAAAACGCCAATAAATATTTCAATTGTTTGTAACTCTGAAAATAATGTGAATTTTTCAAAAATCATATTTGAGCCTCTGTACAGAGGTCTGAGCTATATATAGGCAAAATATTATTATAACAGAAGCTTTTTTCACAAAAGGGGTACATTTTGAAAAAAGGTTACTGTAAGTTAATTTTTTGCCGAAATATTGTATTTAAATTATTTCTCTTGTCAAAATGTCCTTAAAACAATTTTATTCATGTTCTTAGTCTAAGTGACACTAAATATCATGAAAATTATCCATTTATGCGCGTTTTTAAAATCATGGTTCCGAACGTAGTCGGATATCTTAATCAGCTAAATTCATGTGATGTAATTTATATAATAAATGCAACTACATAATTCCAGCGAAATAGTTCTTACAATTCTTTGTTGCAAACTTCTGCTTTTTACGGAAATCTCAACATACATTTTAAGAATATATGTTTTTGTCAATAATAACTCTCCAATGTAAATAAAATTCCCTTCATTTTTTTAAAGTAATTTATTTTCTTTCTTTTTTTCTGTTGAAGACTTTTTTGAACAAACTAAATACTTGGACATATTTACCTAATTATGATGTTTTTGATTGTATCTGATGTCAACTTTGATTTCAACGGAGAAGCCACGTGAATACCTCATTATCCGGTGTATAACGAGTACCATTACCACAAAAAATAAAATCAAATTTTATTGTGTATGTTATATACTGAGTTTAAAAACAATATATATCGCTTTATTTTTTTAAAAAAAAGCCCATGTAAAAATTGTTTTTCTTACTTATTGATATACATATGTAAGACCCTTCGCAGAAAAGGATGAAATAAACAAATCCCCCGATAAATGGGCACGAAAAAGTGAGCTACTTAACACCCATAAGCGAATATGTAGTAAAAGATAACGTAGCACATTCGAACGAATGGATTCTCTTGCCCTAAATAAACCAGAATTTTTCCCTTATATCATGTGGCATAAAAACACACACGTTTTTTTTTTTTAGTGTTCGAAAACCCTGGAAGGAGTTATGAATAGCCATGCATATATATTTGAAAACAATAACTTGATCAATTGATTCAATATTGGTTTTAACTTTTAAAAGTTAAAATCAATTACATAATATTTAAATAAACGTTGTGACAAATGTGTGTGTACTTTAACGTTAACTTTAAGTAAAACCCTTTTCATAGCTTTTTAAGAAACACGCTTTGTAAAGTTAAATGTGACATATTTTCAAAAAGAAACGCAAATCAAATAAAAAATAGAAATGTCCAGAATTTCTTTTCATGCAGCTTTAATTATTTTTAAACTAAATTTTCAAGAACTCTCCACGAAGCTACTTTCCGCCATCCATTTCAAAAGTACATCATCCAGTGTAACTCTTCTTCCCACAACTTTTACTCAATCTTAACCCACCCTCATTAGAAAAGCCGTCAGAGCCAATCCAAAACTGGTTGTGGAAACGCCAAAATTACTTTGACGTTTTCTGTCTCAAGTCATAAAACGTCGGCTTCTTCACGTTGAAAAATTTAATTTGATTCCTACCCGAAGCCACTGCGGCTTTTAGAAGGGATGGAATTTTTCTTACCCGTCAAAAGAAAAAGACTGGAGAATTTTTCGATGGATTTAGGTCAAGATGTTTGATGATCTTACAAGGAGAAACACGGTGTCTTGAAACGTCTTTTGTGGTGCTCAAGAAAAAAAAAAACCTCGCTCAAATGCTTGTACTCTATTTGAGGAAGGATATAAAATATGCATGATGCAAACTGTTACGTGACTTTGACATTGCTATCTTTGTACTTTAGCTGTATTTAGAATTATTCTAGTGGAAGAAAGAATCGCGCGTAGATAGAATGTATCTGTTTTTAAAAGGTTTTATGTGTAATGAAATGCACACTATTTATATTACCTTAAGGCATTTTTTCAATTCCTACTATTAGATCACACTAAATATATATTTATATATTTACTTATTTTGGAGGAATTTTCAATTGTTAATAAAATGCACTTTAAAGCACTCAATTCAGCTGAAATTTAATATACATTATTATTTTGGATGACAATACAGTAATTTAATAATAATTGATAAAAGTTAATTGATTAAAACTAATTATTCAAAGAATTACAAATACAGCTACGTTGGCGACTTAGCGACCATTTTGGTGACTTGTGTCACTTGAAAAGGTTTTTTTCTCACATTTTAAAGCATTTAGTAGAACTGAAATTTTATATACACTATTGTTTTGGATAACAATACGATATTAATATTAATATTTATATTAGTTGTACGTATTTTTTTAAAAGTAGATAAAATAAAATTTTTCTTTATTGATCTAAGTAGGAATTGACTTAATTTATATATATATATATATATATATATATATATATATATATATATATATATATATATATATATATATATTACTCGTTTTTGTTTCAATTCGATTAAGCAAATAAACTCTTAATAAATTTGCAATAAAAAATTTATTTGAGAAATAATTTAATTTTTCTTTGTTTGGAATTATCTTTGAATTCATACACTTAAAAATATTTCAAGCTTTTAATAATCTTATTTAGGGCTACATTGAGGTAAGAATAATTTACGGATTTATTAAATAAGAAACACATCCATGTTTAAATAAAAACTAAGCATGATGATAGGATGCATTTTAATCGAAATATAATACAATTAAATGCAAACATTAAGGAACAAAACATTTCTTCTCAGTTTTATCAAAAATTACTAAACATATTCATATGAAATTCAGTATGCAAATGCTTGGAAGTGTTACTTAAAATATATTGATACAAATTAATTGCACTCGTCCATGAACATGATTTATGATCCTGAAAGTTTAGAAATCTGACCTGATTTAGCAAAAGGATGCAGACACAAAACATAATGTTGCAAAAACGCTGTAGAGGTTTTTTATCAGATTACGGTCACCAGTTATAGTAAAGCAGTTTTCACAACGCCCTATCATGCTGTTTACAAGCCTGTCCAGCCAGTTTTGGGGTAACAGATCTCACTCCTACAGAAAGGTATTTCTTAGCCCCATGATGTTCTGGAAGGGGGCTGGCCAACTGCATTAGTTCAACAAATAGCGTCCTAAAATATGACTCGATATAATTACAATATGGTAATATAATTAGCCACTTCACCCTCTGAATATTCTCAGTCACGAGGTATCCGTCAAACATCCTAGTCCTGTATGAACGAGTGTTATATTTCCCTAAAAATGAAATGGATGCTAACTGCCCTTTTAAAAAGCAGGATATAAGTGTCTCAGATCTTATCTATACAAAGTGCCTCACTAAAGGACACTCAGCTTTTGCTTCAATCCAAGCAGGCCCAAACCCAAACACTACCACTTCCATAGTGTTTTTTTATTCCACCAGATCGACGATAACAGATCAAGGCTCCCTAAATTTATAGGGGGTAAGACCACAGCATTGATCACCATACACATGACAGTTGGCTCGTGTTCACCTCAATTTTGCGGAAGAACACCCTGTCGGTAGTCAAGGGCTACCAATTTCTATCCCCTTCCACGAATCTCACGGCTCGACGGATACTTAGAGTTAGTTCCCTTCCAACACCCGAGAACTATACATTTGTAAACAGCCATGCCTTCCCCGGGATTCGAAACCAGATCCTACATCACATCAGTCAGCCTCACTAACCACTATACGAAATGGATGGTGCCACTTGGGATTCATTTCTACAATGTTGGCTGGAGGTTGTTGAAAATTAAATTCTTTGTGAGCCTACAAGGTGATTTTACTTCAATAATGCTCGCCATATTACTCGCCATGAATAACTGTAGCGTAGATAGATCAGATTGAAATGAGATTTTATTAAATAGTTGAAAAATTTGTAATTAGTGAAAATTTCTTATAATTTATCTTATTTAAGTACTGAAAGAAAACCTTGGATCCCTAGAAAAATCTCCTTAAACCGAATTTATTAAGCTTTTTATAATGATTTTCGTTTGATTCATCACTTTTTTTACTTATATTCTTTGTTGTCATACAGCCAAAAATATTGCAATATATGTATATATTTATAACATAAAACAGGTTAAATATTTTAACTATTTCAGTTGTCAGTAAATGTTATGATTTATAGATGAGTAATGTTCCAGACTTTACATGACTTTGGAAATTGATACTTTGAAAGATCCGGTGTTTGATTAAATAGTCAATTTTGTTCTCCTTATTTTTTTAAGAGATGGCAGATGTAATCGGTTCTCTCCAAATGTAACTACATAATCACTCCGTATGTAATATGTTGAGGATCAGACATGAGTTTGAATCATGACTCAGCTGTGAAGGAAGTCCACGAATGGTGTTGTCATCTCTATGTCAGCCGGGCACTCTGAATTGGCTTGGGGACTGGCATAAAAACCATTGTTTTCCTGCCATAATTCCCTGCTTCATTGTTTTCATTAGACAGCATACTTTGAAATTTGGGATTGGAAAAAGTGGAAAAATCCATTGCGAATTGATTAACTGTTATCCTCTATCAGTGATTTGCAACTAGTGCCAAATCTGCAGATAATCTGTAAACTACAGTGACACACTGTGTCACTATATGAAAAAGTTTAAAAAATAATGATATGCGTTCATATACATCAGTGATTCCAAAAGTGGAATGATTCCCTAGGGGTCTATGACGACCTGCAAGGGGTCCATGTCTGCCAGAAAATAATTTGGGGGCCCATGAGATATAAATGGGGTCTACGATAGTTGCTCTCATTAAACCAGATTGTGACTTTAATTTTAAAAGGAAATTTAATGAAGAGGAAACCAGACATACCTATTTAACAGATTTATTTACTAAATTTTAGGAGGCTAATTTGCAGTTACAAGACAATATCCTAAATTTTATTAAACAACGACCACATTACAACCTTTCTTGCCTAAATTTAGCTAAAGGAGTATAATTTTGGACGTTGCAAATGTTACCAGTTTCTCAAATGTCACACACAATCTGCTAGGAAAAAGACGTTTTAACCTATGTTCCACATTTAGGTGCCCTTTTTTAGATTTTTAAACTAAGTTTGAGAATGTTTTGACTACCGTAATACCACAGTAGGCAATGAATTAATATGGTAACTTTGAAAAAAAAGTTGTCAGATTACAAGAATTAAGCACTAACGAAGATCTTGAAATTAAGTTTAATTAATTAATTAACATGTGTTTTCTTAAGTTTTAAACACTATACTTCACTACAGTTCAAAATATCAATCTTATATGGAAGTAGCTCTGTACCTGCTGTCAAAAACACATTTAAATTGATGATTTTGCAGAAATTTAATATTAGGTAAGTAGGGGTCTACCCCATTCCAAAAAACCTAACAAGGGGTCTATGAAGCAAAAAAGTTAGAGAACCTCTGATATATATGGACAAATCTAAAAAACCCATGAAGTAGGGTTTAAGGTACTCTCCTTATTAATTTTCTTAATTTGCATAAAATAAATTATACCGGTCAAATCGGTTTACATAAATTAAAGAAGCATCTTTTTTCAATGTCAAGTATAACATTTTTCATTAAAAACTGTAATTTTGAAAAGATGGAAAAGTGAGTTTTTTCCTTAACTTTTGCACACCAGTCTACTACAAAACACGTTCAGATCAAATAGTTCGAAAAAAATTGGAATATTCAATGCGCTTTGTTGAAAACCGTAGTAGGTTATTTGAATAAAGGTAAAAGCACATTTGTGATATAATACGTACAATGCAAATGTCATTTTATATATCCAATTAAGTTATTATTTTGTATGAACGATTACTTCTCAGTTTTATTCATCTATACATTATTTTATTGAAATTGTGTTAGCAAAACTAAACAAAAACTGTTTATAAATATCACTACTTTTAATAAAAATGAGAGTTGTATATTTACTGTGACATAATAAATAAATAAATATGTTTAACACGCCATATTGTTAATAATTTAATTAAGTTGTACAGAATAAATGCCACACTAGATCACTAGAATCACTATAAACAATATAAGTAATCATTTTATGAAAGTAAAATTAAACGAAAATGTCATCTTAATTGCACATAGTGCACAGCTTCACGATATTACATCTCACCAATATTCTGTTAAATAAGCAATATCATTAATTTAATAATGTAATACGGTAATTTAGTTATAAATATTTAATAAGGACTTATAACTAAAACTTTTATCAAACAGTTTTAATTAATATAACTACTTAACATACTTTCTGTTTTCATTTTTAGCATATTAAGGTAAAATTTGTCACAGATTATTTAACTTTGATAAATTGTTATAATTTGTATGAAACAAAAAGTTATTTTAAGCCTTTTGAACTCTGAAAAACAATAATGAATAATGCGTTTTTGTTTCATATATGGTGTGATAATTTTACTCCATAAATATGATTAATTATGATATGCTTGACATCTTACACTTTCTTCATCTATTACCCTATTTTGTATAAATAAATGTTTCTCTAAATTTATCAATGCTCAAGTATATATTTCAGGATAATATATATTTGCAGGAAACTCCGCATGCTTATCCAGAGCTTTTGAGACAATGTTTTCCGGAATCCAGCTTTAAAACATCAAAAAAAAAGTGCAGTTATCAAATATTTTTGTGATCATAAATAAGTTTTTTTCTATGTCCCCAAAATGTGTATTACTAACACTAAATAATTATAATCATTTACATTTAAATGGAATAGCATTCGTTTGTTAATGTTTTTAATCGAAAGAAAACTCAAAATATATTAAAGAACTGTCATCTTATCTGGAATTATGTACATACGTAGGCTGTTCAATAAGTATAAGACTAATTTTACTGTTGCAAAACCACACTCATTGGAATGTTAATTTCTGTGGCATAAGAAAAGTTTGTTGTTTGTATTAACAATAGCTACCGATAGATGTCGTGTACAGACTCGTATTCTTAAGTATCACGTGATCGAACTGAAGAGTGTTTGTGGGCGCCAACGAGATATGGCCAGTTGTTGAAATGGAAGCAAGTATCTGCAAAAATCAGCATCGGAGATCTTTGATATGATACGATATGATTAAAGACTAGAGCAAGAAGGCAACAGTATCTTAAAACGATTCGTCACAGCAGACAAAGCTTGGTTGAATTAATATAATTCAACCATAAAACAACAAAGCAGTGAATGGAAACAGCCATCTTCTACTACCAACAAAGCAGAAACTGGGAAATTGGCTGGTAAAGTTATGACCATAATTTTTTTTATTATGAAGGAATTGTGTTTCAACACGCTTTCGAACCCAGTTCTACTGTCAATGACTCGTACTCCACGAATGTCCAACGAACAATGGTGCAGCACATTAAAAAGAAACGTCAATTGCTTCGAAATGGCTTCCTATTGCACCATGACAATTCCCGACCAAATATTGCTCGTTCCGTTCTGGAGGTTTTGCAGCAGAACAACGTAGATATTTTACATCACCCTCCATACATTCCTTATTTCACTCCATGCGATTTCTGACTGTTTCCTCAACTTATGAAACCATTACGAGTCAAACGTTTTGCAAGCAACAAAGCATGTGTAAAGGCTGCGGAGGCAGTTTTGAAATAGTTCTCATATAAAACGGACTTTTACATATTTTTAAGAAGTGGACATAACTTTGGGATAAATGCATTACGTGCCACTTAAGTTATTTTGAAAACAACCATGTAAATAATGACGATTAAAAGGGTATTCTATTTTTTTATAATTTTAGTCTTATTACTTATTGAACAGCCCTCGTATAGTCGACTCTCGCTAATTCAAGCCTTCGATAATACGATCCTCTAGCTAATTCGAAGTATATGCTCAGTCGCTAGAAAAACTCTTAATGTTTTGAACAAAAACAATATGTTTTGGTACCCGTAATATTTCGAATTAAATTTTGTGGCTGGCCAGACTACAACACGCGATAATTCGAAGTTTTCTTATAAAAAAATCTCAATAATTCGAACACTCACTATCATGTGTAGTCCTGTAGCAAACAGGTTGGAGGTTACAAGTTTTGTGTTGTATTGTCTCCCCTGTAACGTAGTCTCTTTTATGACTATATGTCTTCTTCTCCTTCTAAGTGTTTGCCGGTTCCTCAGGTGAAAATACACTTCTATTACTTTCCTTCTTCAAATGGACAATTGACCAACCACACCTGTTTTTAGCAGGACATATTGCTTGCTTAACACGGGGACCTGCCACACATGTGTTCAGAAAGGATGGTCCACAATTGTGAAAACAGATGCGTAGGATTGTGTGTATTTTGCGTCTGACTGACATGACGATCTACGGCTCATCTTAGGTGACTTATAGCATGTGGCGCCAAATAGGGCATGGGCTGGACTGGACCATGCCTTGAAGAACTTACAGTGTTTGGGACAGTGTTTCAGGGAACTGGGTTCGAAACAATTTTATTTCCAGTGAAGAATGGAAGAGATTTAAATGTGGCGTGGATAAGTCCTGTTCGTGAGGTTAAGAAAGACAGAGTGGAAAGTGAAATCTGATTCGAATTTTAACGGACTAATTGGGCGAAAAGAACCTACCCAACGTTGATATTATTTAGTATACCCCGTAGCGGAGTGTGAAACTTTGAATACGCCTTGTGTTAATTTTGGATTCATAAATTTTAAATTAAAAGTTTAACATTTAAGGGGGCACAATACGATTCAATTGACCAAAATCGGTCAAAAAAAAATTAAATCTTATTTTTTTAGTCTAAATTATTCTTTATACACTTTTCTACGACCTCACAAATTTTAAAAGCTCTAAACTTAATAAACACTGAATTATGATAGCTTTTACGTTCGTTTTTATTAACATGCCTATGGCAATACAAAAAACTTTAAACTTACTTATCTCAGAAAGATAAAATAACTAGTTTGTCTTCATTTAAAATGTTAAGGCTTTTTTTCTATGGTGCCTAATACTTTGAATATTTTTTTACCTATTGCCAATAGTACACGTAACAAAAGTTGGTATGCATTTTTGAATCAAAGCAATGCTTATTAATTTAAAAATAATTGAACTCAGAATTCATAGGTTTTTTAAGGAATTTTCAATAAGCATTTATAAAAAGAGGTATAGTACGAATACCAATTATGTTAGCACAATTCCCATACCAACTTTTGTTATACATAGTTTGACATACTTGTAAATCAAATTTCATGCATGTACGTACATTTTTGTAGGGGAGGAGTAACCTTTTAAAATCACTTCACAAATTTAAAGTTTTTTTCATTAAAAATTTAAAAGGCCAGCATTTATGAAATTTAGAGCTCATAGTATACACACAGAGGAGGCAATCAAAAAAAATTTGAGGTCCTTAAATTAATTTTTTTTTGCATAAATCGTATCATGTCCCCTTTAATGAGTTGGGAAAAAATTTATCTTTTTGTATCTTAAAAGATTTTTTCTACCATCTTAATTCGAATTTTTCATTGGACCCTCCAACTGCGAATTATGGAGAGTCGACTGTGTATATACTGTGAGAGAGATTTTTATATGATAATTTAGCTATAAATTTGAGTTGCTACACTTCGCATTTAAAGTTTCTAATGACTATATTCTGATCACGATAGTGTTATTCAATTTCATAGTCCATCTTATTTTGTTACTACCTCTTCCTGAATTACCAGAAACAAGTCAACCATAAAACTATAGATCTTATGATCTCCATAACTTAACGAAATAAAATTACAACATCAGCAACAAATACATCACACAACTCTAACAGCACAGAATCACTGCAATAAAACGTTACTCATTTTGTTTCCTCTCTAACGGTTCCCATATCACACTGAAATAAACAGCTACTTCCTGTACCCAGAATACAACGATTTAGAGCATCGTTAAGTTTAGCACCATAAATAAATCAGATAAACACCAGAGAAGAATGGGTAAACTACTGGAGAAGCAACTTGGTTTCTTGCATCATAAATAAAGGCTTAACATTCTTAATTCCTAGAACCATCATACGTAAAAACATAATTAAGAATAATTAAAAACTTTTCATATGTAAAAGTGTTTTTAGGAATTTGAGGAAGGTTTTTTTTTTCAAATAAGTTTTTCAAGGTACTTTGTTTGGATTAATTTATTATAGGGTATGACATGTGTTTTAAGAGATTTATGAAGATTTATATTTAGAATAATGTAAGGAAATGTACAAAAAAGTTCTAGTTATATGTGTTTTAACAGAAAAGCAATTATGTAATTCGTACATATTGCAAAAAACAAGTATTAAATTAAACATTATGTCATTTAAATTTCCAAAACTGAACATAAAAGTCAATATATTTACGTTTTAAAATTTTTACAAATCGCTTATTTAAATATACTTTAACAAATGTTCATGGTGTTTCTAATGTACAAACAAACAATTCGAATTTAAAGAGCTTCAGGCATTTTAAAAGATAGATTAACAAACGCTTAATATTTCGTATTTTAAATTCCCTTTAATTCAAAATCTGTGTAAGGAATTTTACTATAGCTATGGATGAAGCATCCTTACGGCTGTTAGTCAACAACAAGCCAATATTTATTTTGAATTGAATATCTTAAATTTATAACATTATAAGGGGACACGGTACGATTTATAAAAAAATCTTTTGTTACATGTTTTTTACAAATTTTATTCTTTAAGTGGTTTTCAACTGCTTGTTAAAAACCCCTTAAAAATATATACATTATAAGTTCAGTTACTCAACGAAAAAGCATTGTTTTGATTTAAGAATGCATACCAACTTTTGTTACTCGTACTAATAGCAAGAAATAGAAAAATATCAAAACAGTTGAACTAATAGAAAAATAGCTGTAGCATTTTAAATAAAGATGAACTAGTTATTTTTTTCTTTCTGAGATAAATCCGTTAAAATTTTTATTTTCTATTGGAATGTGAGTAAAAATTAAGATACAAATTATTGTAAATATATTTTTATAATTTACAGCTTTGAAATTATTTGAGGTAATAGAAACATATTTTAAAAATAATTCAGGCTAAAAGGGTTTTATTTGAATTTTTGACTTACTTTTGTCCATTGAATCGTAGCATGTCCTCTTTTAATAATATCTTGGAATATTTTAATACAGTTCCCTTCATTGTACTTATGTAATAAATATATTTTGTCTTTAAAATATTTAAAACAATTTATTGTTTGAATTTTGAGTTTTTTGGTGCCGTATTTTAATGTTCCCTATAGTAAACAAAATTGCGGCATACAAACTATGTGGATAATAATTTTTTTAATTTTTTTATAAAAATAATAAAAGAAATATTTTATGAAGCAAGCAAGTGATTCCAGATTTTAATTCTTTAACCAAAATATGATGACTTGTTATATTAATTTTTCTTACAATATGAATTAAATTTTTGTATAATAAACAATGTCTTAGTAAATTATAGCTTATGATTTAAAAATTAACAGGAATATAAAATACTAACTTAATCTACCCTGATAAATTTATGTACAAATTAATCCTAAAAATTAATTATCACATTGCAGTAATGGGGAAAGATAGAAAATACGATGCATTTGATTTAAGTTTCAAAATAAAAAGTGATAAAATTGTAATCAAAGTCAATAAATAATCAATCAATTGTAATCAATATCAAGGAACCATTCATTAAAGGATTTTATTAAGCTAACCTTATTAAAATATAACAAAATCTTACTTTTCAATGAAGTACTTTCACAGATATCTTTAAACTCATTAATGTCTATTAATTTTAATCAAGACTATTTTTCCCACATTAATCTCTTTGTGATCAACATTCAAATATTGCTCTACAAATAAACTCTGGGACTTTGCAGTAAACTGAGATAACATCTACATATGATGGACTATATACTGAATTAGAACAACAGAAACAAACCCCCGAGGTTAGTTGAAGGAAAAACGCGTGAGAGCCTCCTAGAACGCAACCATTAATTTTATTTAACACACTCTTCTGTGCTTCTAATTATTCACTTATGAATGTAGTTTATCGCAATTTTAAAAAAGTTATATTTAAAATTATAAATTTTCTATTAAAATCAGCATTTTACTGTAAGGTGAACCTTACCGACATCTTGCAAACATTTTTTCTGCATCCCTTTTTTCCATGTATTAATTATCTAATAATAGAACAAAACCTCTTCAAAATTACCCATCAAGTATCCAATCCTGTCTGACATCCTTTCATTACATACATTACTTCGAAAACTTTCATTGATAAACTCGGTATGAGAATAGTCCCAAGTTAATGAATTATGTACAAAACAATTCTGTAACTATAAGGTCAAGAGTGGACAAGGGTGAAATATGAAGTCTCCCTCTATTAATTTCACTACTAGAAATTGGTCTGTTTTGTGGCAATTTGGAGAGAGAACTACCGGTACTGCTTTTATGATGGATGGATTTATGCTGTGGATTGATTATGATCGCAATCCGAAGAAACTTTTTTCTATCATCATTACGCAAGAGAGTATTGTAAGTCACAAACTACATTTGTCGGAAATAATTGCGTAGAACATACTTTTAAAGTTGGGATAGTATGGATTTTACGTGATTTATGATACGATAATAAATAAGGCTAATGTTTGTTTATTTTACCTACGCAATATTTGTCTTTAATGTCTATATTAAGGGTCCGTAACCTTTTATCTGTGGCGTACCAATCCAATCTACCAATACGATTCAGCGTACCACACGGTAGGGCATTTTGCAAACAATTCGATTCCCACAATAGTGCATGCAGTGTTATGGAACAGAGATCAATGATATAGATATTTATAGTTTTGTTGTATATTAATTTTGCATCATTTAAAAATATTTCTTAATATAAAAACAAGTAATATAAAATAAATTAAGTCATTTCCTACTCGGATCAACAAAGAAAATTTTTATTTTAGCTACTTTTTATTAAATAGTTACATCTAATATAAATATGTATATACATAGGACAGAATCTCAACATTAAGTGGTAATTATTTTTTATTAATTTTAGTGTTTAACGCGAGTGTTTAGTATTGTCATCCTAAACACTCACGTATATAAAATTTCAGTTCAACTGAATGCTTTAAAACGTGAGAAAAAAAATATTTTCCAAGTTTTGCAAAAGTCGCCAAAAATGATGCCAACAGGGCTATGTTTGTAATTCTTTAAAAAACTAGTTTGAATCAATTAATTTTTATTAATTATAATTAAATTATTGTATTGACACCCAAAATAATCATGCACATAAAATTTCAGCTTAATTGAGCGTTTTAAAATGTATTTTATTAACGATTGAAAATTCCACCAAGATAAATAAATAAGTAAATATATAGAGAGATTGAGCTAATGGTAAGAGTTGAATAAACATCGTAAAATGTAACTATTTCTTCAACGCAAATAAAAATAATAAAATTGTACATAAATTATGTACTTTTAAACATGTTTCTTTTTGAAATAAGAAATAGACAACAGAAAATATAAGTGTTTCTCTTCATAATTTTTAAATAAAATGATATCTAGTGTTAGCATTACTCTACTTTCATATCGCAAAATCAGGGGTATAATGTGTGATTTTCAATTTGGCACCTTTCTATATAGGCATTGGATTATTAACCATTTATTTATAGATTCGAAATATTTTTCCTATGAGGATAGTTTTTTTTTACTTTGATATGTAGAGCCAAAAGTAGAAAGTGAAGCACATGCATTTTGCTCTATCTCTCAAATTAATCTCTTCAGCAATGACATTCAATAGTTTACAAAATAGCTGTAAATTTATTTTTCAGATTTTTTCGTAATTCCGTAAATGTTCATAATTCAGGAAATATTTGTTAAATAAGGTCCATTGCAAATTTATCTAATTAAGTCCACTCTAAAACTGATGATTTTTTACAGTGCAGAGTACCACTGAGAATTGTACCATAGGTTGCCGACCTCTGGTCTATGTACAGTAAGACCCCGCTTAACGCGGGGTATACGTTCCATCATAGTGGAGCGAAATATGAAACAGCGTTAAACGAGGTTATCTCATCATGTAAATAATGAGGTTACGGGAAGATGGGTAGAAAATTGGTCAGGTATTTTACCATTAAATTTATTAATTATGTGTTTTATAACAATAAAACAAAAATGTATTTTTTGCAAATATAGAAGCATAATAAAATGAATACAATTCTAAGCCAGTATGTTTACAATTCAAATCATACAACATCTTCTGTATTTCCAATTTTCTGCCTTTTTATCAAGAAGACATCTAATGTAATTTGCGTTTTCCTTTTACTCTGTGTAAGAAGTAGTTGGTAAGTGGAAAAGGCATCCATAACTCCCCGTCTTGCCTTTGAACTCCTGTCAAAATTTGCTCCTGCTTTTTCTTGCTGCTTTATTTTCGTGCTTTTTATTATCACCCATGATAAAAACTAAAAATCATAATATTTGTTACTATAGCGATAGTTATATTATATAAATTTATACTTACAATAACGTTAACAAATGTTTGAAAAGATAAAAATACGTTCGTATAACACCGCTGGAAAGAAGAAACAGATAAACTGCTTCGGATATCGGGAAGCCTACCGCTGTGTGTAATTTCGGGGAATCCCACAATTCAAATAAAAGAGCGTTAAACCGGAACAGCGTTAAGGTATCCGACTACCCTAAAACCATGATTTTTTTCAAAAATTGGCAAATTTTTTTATGACTGTAATTTATAGACCATTTTATTAACTTAATAACAATACCAAGTACTTTATTTTCCCTCCACTAGAACAAAAATTACAAGTGTTTTAGTAAAATCAAATGCCATAACTTTACACAAGATGTCAAACTTTAAAATGCGTTTTACTCGAAATGTGTTTTTTTCGAAAAACTCAAACGGGGACCACGATTGCTCAAAAAGTTTTGAAAATAATTAGCTGAAATTTTTTGCTTATGTTCTGCATAACAGTAGAAGTGTTTTGATCTTCAGATTTATAAATCACTGTTTTATTTCAAAATTTGCAGTTCTTTATGTGAATATAGTCAATGTTTTTTTAAGCAATTTCGTATAATGACTTAGATAAAGTGCTCTAGTTTTTGTAAAAATTACAATATCTCTTATCGTGAAGGTCACTTCAAACAGGAATAACAAAGTAACACATCAAAATTGAAAAATTGAGAATTTGTTCATAAACTCTTTGTACAGAGCGGGCCCCGTTTATGTAATTTTTCGTACATTTTTACTAGTTGTTTCCCATTTTAATAATAATAATTTTTTTTTCTTTTACTAATTTTAGGATTTTTTCCTTAAAATATACTAAATAAATATAAAAATCACAAAAAGATCTCCATATCTCCTTTTTTTCAAAATAAAGTTGTCGCAAGCAGTCGGATATCTTAAGTGGGGTCTTACTGTACTCAGTTTGAAAAAAGAAAGTGAATAATTTTGTTGCGAGAAATACTACATTGAATTGGTTACAAGTTAGGTAACAGTTTTCAATAACAATGCTTAAGACCACGGTCAGTACCATGATTTTGGAAAAGAGAATAAATGCATACTTTTTTGATATTTAGTGTCGGTTGAATTAGAATATACCTATAAAATAATTGTTTTAAGAATATTATTACAAGAAAAATTATTTAGTTGCTATTTTTCGGCAAAAAAATGAAGATAGAATAACATATTTTCAAAACATTCTACTTTCATGAAAATTGCTTCTATATTAATAATGGTTTGTCTACATATAGCTAAGACTGCTATACGGGTTTTGTACTAGTTTTTTTTTAAAAAAAAACGTATTATTTTCAGAGTTATGACCAAGTGCAGTAATTATGGGTGTTTTTTTGTTAAAATGATGAAAAGAAACGCGAATAAATCCACTTCGAAATTCGATATTTTAGATTTTTAGTTCAATACAGAGATGGAAGTTTTAGCTATACATAGGCAAAATAATATTATTATCGAAGTATTTTTCATAAACGGACAATGTTTTGTGTCGCTCTTTCAACGTTTTTGCCAAAAAATTACCTTTAAATAACTTATTCTTTAGTAATATTCTTAAAACAATTTAATATGTATATTTTAATACAATTGACACTAATACAATTGACACTTTTTCATAATTCCAGTTTCGAACGTAGTCAGTCGCTTCAAATCTAAGTAATTTATTTAGGATCAGTAAGTTACAGAAATAAGTAAAATTTACGACAAGAGTTTTTTATAAATAATGCTAAGAACGCAACCTCCAAACAATAGGGTTCACATGTATTCAAAATAATTTATGATACGACAGCAAGAAAAGGATTAATTTGAGTAGTTTAGCTTTTCCCTGGGTATATAAATTGCATATTACTCAATATAATAATTATATACCCATTTAGGAAGAAGTGTTTAAACTCAATTGCTATAGTACATTGTTTTTGTTATAAGTTGAGCAACAGTTGTGATTTGAGTTATAACAAGGCTAAATCTTAGTTCTGTATTTATCGGTATTAAGTAACATAAATAAGTAACAATGACAAGGTGAGATTATTAGAAATTATTTCGGGATTATAAGCTCCTAAGGAAGGATATATTGGGTATTCAGAGTGATTTAAGCAGATACAACAAAACATGTAAATTTTATTTATTATTTAGCATGTATAATTCCTTTCTTCATTATTTATTATACGCAGTTTAAATAAAATTAATAAAATCTAAATAATTAAATTAGTGATAGCAGAATAATAATTAAGAAGTCATTAATTATGCCATACAATAATGCCAATTTTGATCATAGCGAAGCTAATTGTGATTAAATATTTACATCCATCAACATTAATATTATGACCGGGAATTATAATTTTTTCATATCAGTATAAAGCAACACCATAGCGGAAAGTTTTTTTTGTCAGGATATATTTCAGACCATAATGTAGCCATTATAATAAACCTAATTATAATGGTTTATTGACCGAGTTTCATAGACGCAGCCTTGGCAAAGTATAATGACTGAAGTTTAATGAAATACTTTAGTTTATATATTTATTTTATATATTTGTTTCGTTTTATATGTTGAAGTAGTTAAATATTAAGAATCATTAGTCTTACCAAAATAAAGTGAAAAAAAAATGGATAGATAAACCTGCTTAATAACTTACAGTAAAACAGATACAATAATTCAAAACATAATCCGCAAAATCGTTAGAATAGCTTAATAATATAAATTAAAACAGTTTACGAAATTTGGCTTTTTCACTTTGACGTATATAAACCAACATTTTAAGATATATTGCGTTATTGATAATCATAATATCTACTTACTCATTCAACAAAAAAAAAAATTTATGAGATGAAACGTTTTTTTTTCTTCTTTTATTCCTAAATAATAATCTATTAATTTAATTAGTTAAATCATGTAGATACTTCACTTTCAATCACAATAATTACGTAATAAAATACAAATTTTAGAAAAATAAGTAAAACAATAAGTAAATTACAAGCGTTCTACTTTATTTGAGAGTTTTCTGCTGTTTATTTTAGGTTCTATTCTCCATTTGGTAAATAATAACGTATATAGATATCATTATGCAGTACTTCAAAGTTATTTAACTAGATAATTACACGTTTTCCAGATGATTATGGAAATTTTATATGTAAATAGAGCGTATCCTAAATTAAAATTAACATACCCGGTACATTAAAAATTACCATTCATTTTGTGAAATATATTCCTGTTGGATATAATTATGTTTTCTCATTTATTCTCCAATATCCTTAATACAAGTTTGTTAAAACCTGTTTACGGTGATAAATCAAGCGATATATCAGATGAGCTGTATTGTTTAGATAACATAAGCAGTTTTAATAATAGTTAAGCTTAGGGAGCAGTTTGCTAACGACAGGTCAAAATCCCCAAATTTGTTTCATGTATTAAGGACTAATCCGTAAATGACGAAATAGAAATTTTTAAAAGTGTATTGCTGAAATAATATATGAGATGGAATTTTCTAGTATTGAATGTTAAGCTTTAGAAAATGGTATTTTTAGGTATATATGCATAACTCTTTTTTTAAATTGTTAATCTCTGTAATGATAAGTAAAATTGTTTTGAAAATTAGTTGTAATTATCAGTTTATTTACGTGATCTAAGATGATATGTTTGGAAATGTATGAATAAAATATTTTATGCTATTAATAAATTATTCCCCCTATGGAATTTTTTTTTTTTTTCCAAATATGTCTCTGGATTGGAATTTTACCATTACAGACGTAGTACATTCTTCCAGAGCTGTTATCTCTTTTTAGTGTGGCAACATATAGTTGTATACTAATCGTACCAATGTAATTTTTAACTAGGGAAAACATTGCTTCTAGAATTTTTCATATGTTTTTTAAAATGTAATATTATGTGAATAAAAATATATACATTTAATGACTCAAGACTTCATCGTGTTTTGTTTTCGAATTTATAGTAATAAAACATTGTCATGTAAGATAAATTTAAGATAATGTGAAATCAACCCTTCTGGGAATTTCCATGAGGCTATATAAGGGACCTTTGAGACTACGGTCGAGTCAGTCGAAATTAGAATCTGCTTGTGCGTTGCCTGCGATGAGACAGACAGACTATCTGCCTGGTTCCTGCTAGTGGAACTGTTCTGGAGCACTGTAAAGCTTGTTTATAACAAGTGCGTTTTTCTATTAATGTAAATAATCTGTTTTAATATCTCTTTGTGTATATCAGTGCTTCTTAAGCTTTTAACACTTGCAACCCAATATCCAATTATAATTTTCATAGTGCTCTCCTCAATACAGTAATAATGTATTGAATTCGATAATTCGATACTTTGACGACAAAGCTACAATACAACTTTAAGCTCTTAATTGGTGCTGGAATATAAAAATGTCTCACTCAGCCAGGGCATAAATTGCCCCGGACGTACATATACGTCTTTCCGAAGTACGATCTTTTCTGTTTACTGCTATCCATAAAGTTATTCCGAAGGTTTTGGAGTGCCATAAAATGACCTTGGCAGTGTTTGCGAAGGATTTACTTAATTCAGAGTATTTTCTTATTTGTTCCCTTCCTCACCCCCTCCCCCATACACCACATGCGCGTGCATATGTGCAAACGGTGGCGTTGGGGAGAGAATAGCAAAATTTTTAGTCGGCTGCTATAAACAGTACATATTATCAAGATAAGTCTAATTTTTTGCATATAATTTTATATATGACAAGCCCTTGGGTTCACTGTTAATTATTAAAATTGTTCTAAACATAGTATTGTTAAATTAATTATAAAACAAATTATGCAGTACTGATACATTTATAAGTGTATTATATGTCTAAAAGGTTTTTTTAAATTTTTTTATTATGTCAGAATGTATTTTTGATTGTTTCTTTTCCATAAATTAATACATTTTAAATAATATTTTGTTTTTGACTTTTCAATATGCTCGCGCCCCCTCTTAGAGTTATCACGCCCCCTAGGGGGCACCCCCCACAGTTTGAGAAACGTTGACTTAACCCAACCTTAAAACATTTGATTCAATTAAATTACTTGGATAACATCGACGTGTTCATTGCATACAAAATATTCAAAGTAAAATAATTTTGAATCTGCAGAAATTATGAAAGAAAGATTGAAAATTATTTCCAAATCAAAGAAGTGACTAAAAAATTCTTTTATTTTTCAGAAAAAATAATTATTTCTTTAAAAACATTACTAATTAAAACCGTAGTTCAAAAAATTCGTGAAAAAACCCATTAAAAACATACTTCCAAGAATGTGAAGTAAGCAAAAAATATTTTTATCTTTGTGTACGTTAATAAATTGTTCAAAAACTTATTTTGTCTTAAAAAAGTAAGAAACATATATTTCAAAGAATAAAACTTCAAAAAAAGCCATCAATTGCATCTTCCCCGAATCATTAGCCACACTTAAGCAACTTACTTAAGTTTTAACAAGAAATTCGATTTTTCCACAGTAAATTCCTTCACAACTTATATTAAGGTTTTTAAAAGAATGACAAATACGATAGTAATTTAAGACTAGAAATTTATCCAGTGAAGGATATGAGTTTATTGATTTAAATATGCTGTAATTCCGGAAATGTAATGAGTTTAATAAGTACTTTACTAATCATAATACATAATACTTAAGATGCTTTCATACGTGTTCTGTGCGTGTGTTAAAACATTTCCATATTAATGGACATATTCAAAAAGGTTTAATCAGTAGAGAAGATAATTTACATAGTAAATATGACAATGTTTTAAGAATAACTGCTTAGATATATACAAACCTTACAATTTTGAGTTAAATTAAGCGTTAATTTTTTTCTTTAAATACTATTCTTTGGTACCACTTTTATATAAATTTCAATCCTCCAAAATTACATGCAGTAAAAAAGTGTTATTTTTAAGTTTTTGTTTTATAACGAGTATTAAAAATATTAATGAAGAAATAAAAAAGAGCATCTTTGAGATCGAAATTTAATTGTGTTCTCAATAAATTTTTAATAGTTGCCTTGAAGAGATATTGTTCTCGAAATTAAAACATAATTATGGTTCTTTATGGATAAATTTAATGCACATCAGAAAGAAGTTAAATTCCTAAAAGCATTATATAATGTATCTTTAATTTCCGAATTTTCGTAACAGATTATTATAATAAATTAATAAAAGTTTTATTATGAAGTTTCAAGCATTTTTTTAATTCAAAATTTTTTATTTTAAGTTTTTTAAAGGAAATCGGACGCTTTATTATTCAAGGAAAAATAAGTTCTGTAAACTTTCGAATTCTTCCTTTTCGTTCTTTTCTACATATTTTTTTTTCTAGAGTCTTTTTCTCAATTTGCATTTTTAATTACTTTATTTTACCCCATAAATGATATAATCTAATAAAATATTATATTTATTTTAGAATGCTTGTGAAACATAATAGTTGATTTGAAAAATGTGGGACTATTAAAAAATATTTTAACTTATCCATTTTTATTTTTATAAAAAAAATTACAAAACGAGCATTCAAATGTGTTTTAAACTTTTGAATGAATTACTTTTAAATTTACAAAATATACATTTTCAATAATGGAAATCTTTGATACTTTTGTATGAATTATGGAAACAATGCTCTTTTTACTTATATAGTTAGATTTAAATGCTACAGCGAAATTTTTCTTTTTACCGAAATCTTATTTAATATTATTTTGATCGTTTAATATGTTTTATTCTTAAAAAATACTTTTGAAATAAATATAGTTATAATTTAAACCCCAAGAAACATGTTATTAAATCTGATAATCAAGTGTATTGTTTTAATAGGTTTAATATTATTGATGAATTTTAATCATATTACATAACTTTAAAGAAATACTTGAATTGGACTGAAAAGAAATCATTGAGATTGTATTTATTCAAAGTACATTTCAATTGTGTTTATTTTATTTAATTATTTAATGCTAAATATAATCTACTCAAATCAATGCATGAAAGGAAGAAAGGGTTAAAAACCTTTTTTGTTAAATATAACGTTTCAACATAGTGCCATTCAGTTAATATGAAATCACATCTTGCCATGGTTTAAGTTGAAGGATAATTGCTTAGTAAGACATTCAAGCCCAAAAAGTTGATTATTAAACTTAATTACTAAGAAAAATGAAATTTGGCCACAAACAACAGTTCTAAAAAATTGTTATTTTAATCGCAAAAAGTGAAAGGTTAAAAAATTAACAGAGAATTCAAAAAACATTATTGCGATTTTGAAAGAAAAAAAAGCACTCAAACACACGCTCAGAAAATTCAATTATGTCAAACAAAGCGACACAACTTCTCAAGAGAGTTCAATAACTTTAAATCTTCTACTAATTGTTTCAATTATAAAACGTTCGACAAAAGCATATTTTACAAAAGACTTCTCTCTCATTTCAAGTAAAACCATTCATTATATTTTCACGCCCATTAGCAACTTCAAGTTGCACTTAGGCACAGGTTATCCAAATAGAGGCACGAAGCTAAGTTTTCCCCTAGAAAATTCCCTTATACCATCCATTAGGGAATTTCATTAAAACCGAAAAATACATTAACGTTATTGGTCGGAGTTAATCCAATGAGAAGCGAGCGCTTTTGAAATTAAGAATAGGTTAAAATCCGAGTCATATGTATATTTTGCAAGGGCGAAATGCTACCTTAATTATTACTACACACACGTACGCACTGATACATATACACATACATATGCATGTATTGTTAAAACAGTTCCGTATTCATGATCTTTTCCAGAGAAATGCAATTACTACAACTTCGAATTTACACAGTAACAGTGTCATAATTTAAAGAAGTGTTATATTTAGATACGCATCAATTTAAAACTCAGCGTAAATATTAATATAAACTTGTGATTTGTAAGCCATTGTTCCTGCTTTTAACAACTTGATTTATAGGTTGGTTTCAATTTTAATGAAAGAATATGGATGTGAAATAGTGTTCATTTGGTTACATGAGTTATTAACATGTTAATTTTCCATCGAGCTACTGTTAAGAATATGCTTTACATGGTATTCAAAATTAGAAAGAAGGCATTTCTTACATATTAATCTACAGCAGTGCTTCTCAAACTTTCATTGTGTTTGCGACCTAATTTTCAATAATAATTTTCCTCGTGCACCTCCTTCCCTATAAAATAGTATTGATTTGAATACAATAATACTAATGTACAATGTGACAATGCGACTTTAATTATAAACCACACAATTTATCAAAATAAGTATTAAATATTTGCGTATGATAAACCTGTGGGAGTCAGGAGTAATTATTAAACTCGTTCATAGTTCAGTATTGATAAATTTTTTACATCAAATGGATTGTGCAATACTGATAATTGCTGAAATTTTTAAGTTTTACAGAATAAATGTTTATTTTATTTTTATTAAGTCGAAATGTATTTTGCACTAAAATAATAATTTTTTAAATATTTTATTTTCGACTTTTTGATAGGCTCTCGCCTCCCTTGGAGATTTATCACGCCCCCTAGGGGGGAGTCCCCCCGAATTTGAGAAACACTGATCTACAGAGCACTTATAATTTCAGTATTTTAGTAAGTTTTACGTATTTTGTTGGCACTTACGTTAAACAAAAGTTAAAATGCCTATATATTAATGCAGATGAAATTAGTAAATATTTGATATTGGAAGAGTAAGGGTTTATTAATGTCACGCTGTAAAACAACACGAGGGCTATTGGTGACAAAACTCATACTTTTGAAACACGGTTAAGTGACGAGGACGATATTTAAGCTGCTACATTTCTCTCCTACCTCCCCTACCACGCCAATGAGAGGACTTTGAACCACGACGGATTTAATATTCATCAGCCCCTCAACACGGCGTATCTTTAGTGAAACTAGGATTCGAGCTCATGACACACGAGCTAGGAGTTCATGACCAAGGAATATTTAAAAAAAATTCAAAATACTAATTATGACGGCTTCTTGTACTTACATAGAGTGTAGTTAAAGTATATAAACTCATAGAGAACACATAAGGAGATTTCACTTCATTTTTTGAATTCCTAAACTGTATAAGTTATGTGTATATTTCAAATTCTTGAAGTAATTATAAAAATAATTAAAATAGAAATAATTCAGTAATTTCTTTTGCCAAATTATATGTTTAAACTTTTCTTTAAAAAAAATAACTTGTGTTAGTTCGACTTAATTTTTCTTAAAGAATCGTGTTTAAATTTTCCTTTGTAAATAGAAGAAGTCAATAAAATAAGTAATTCGAACATAAGTTTTTTTTAAATTAACATAATGAATTCCTTATTTTCCTTAAAGAATTAATCAACTCCTTAAAATACTGTGTAACATAATTCTTCGTCTTTCTATTTCCAACGCAAAATAAAAGCTAAAAATAAAAATTGATTAAATAAAAAAAAATCGGGTTCCTTTTAGGAATGCTTTTAATTGCAATTACGCACCTATTAGCAACTTCATTTTGCACTTAGCACACCTTACCTAATCTGAACACCGAACTAAGTAATCCCTTCACTCTTTCCATTAAGGTTATTCTTTAGAAACCCAAACTAAGTTAAAGTATCGGTTCGAGTTAATCCAATCAAACGAGAACACTTATGAAATTAAGACTCTCCTAAAATCTCAGATTTTTCGCGAGGGTAAGATGTTATCTTAAATCCTGTAATACCCCCGCATGCAAATACACCTAAAATACATGCTCATGCATTGCTGAAGTAGTTCATTTAATGGACAGCAGTAGGACGTGGACGTCAATTAGAACCATTATTTCACCCATGGTAAATATATTTTAACTAATGAAAAAGTTTTGCATTTCGAAGCATAAGATTTTTCAAGTTTTAGGAGGATATATATATATATAGACCAATATTTACACGATTACATTTTAAAATTTTTTATGACCAATCAAGCAAGTTTTTTGCATGCAATCTGATTTGCATCTAATACCAAATAGTTAAACTCTAATGTGAGATTATGAATCATTTGGATTGAAATGTCTTTAGTGGGAGTTATGACCAAAATATAGGAGTGGTAATTGTTGTATTAAATATGAGAAATGGTTTAAACATTGTATTGTCGATTGAATTATTGATAGGATACTCTTTGGGGAGTTTTTAATGATTTACGCTACTCATTTGTGAACATACTGGGTTTTTAATTTGAACTTTCATATTTTAGATCTTTTTTTCTACCTATACACAAATATTTTAAAAAAGGGTACATCATATTTGGTGTTCGATGGCTCACTTATATTATGCACTAAATTGTTTTAGAATTTTAATATTTTAATGTTATAATATCTTTCGGAATGCGATGGCAAATAATTAATTTTAACTTTTTTTAATTTTTTAGAATTGTATATTTTCCGATTAACTTACCAAGTTGCAATAGGGGGAAGGTTGGGGTCATCAAACTAGTTTAACCCCACTTATTGGTCTTAAGTCCAAGGTTGCACTTGGATATTTTATAAATTTTTATTTTATAATTTTTTAATTTTTTTGAAAACTTTGAAATTTTATCTTGTATATTCACCATTGATATTTTGAAATGGGATTTAGTATATTATAAGATTCATATAATTTCAATTTTTTAATTTATTAATAATTTGTGTGTGTGATTTATATATATTTAAATATATATATATATATATATATATATATATATATATATATATATATATATATATATATATATATATTTAGTATAATGATGTTCATATTTAGGTTCTCATTTGCCATTTAAAGAATGTTTTGAGTTGTAAGATTGTGTTAAGACTTCTATTTAAAAATCTCATTTAATTATTAATTACTTATTTTATAATTTTTTTTTTCTTGGCGATTATCGCAGTGTATGGATCAAACCCTGACCACCAAGCAAGCCTAACTTTCGATATTTTCTCCTAAATGTAAGATATATATATATATATATAAAAGGTTGTAACATATAACTCTTTTCATGACAAATTTGTTGAAAGTAATTTTGAGTTTGCAGGGAATTTCCCGAAATTCTTTCCGTTGTTTGTTTAGTAATGCGAACTTAAATTATTGAATGGTTTATATTATTTTCATTTTTTTCAATTTGCTATGAACTCTTATTTGAAAATAAACTGTTACTTGAGATCTCCATGACAAATCTTACCATACTTATAATAACATCTTTAAAAATGTTACGCAAGAGGCAATTCCTTCTTTGTTACATTCTATTTTTAAAAACAATATGGTTCATAGTAAGCTAGTTTCCCCTATTTTAATATTTCACAATTTTCTCGTATCTTCAATAGACTGATGTAATTTTGCCCCCTACTGCTTTTTGAAGAGGTTTTTATTCTAAGAATTTTAAAAAGATTGTATTTTATTTCTTGCTCGTGCATACTTTTTGTTTCTTTCCTGTCTATCTCGGTAGACCATTTTGTAGCTCTAAGCCTTCTGGTGGGTGAGTTCGATCCACCCAAATAAATAGCCATGGATTCCCCAACGACGTTTTGTATCGTAGCATTGAATTTCTCCTTTATTTTAACGTCAGTAATTATTCGAGCACATACGAAATGTATTGCATAAATTATAAAACTGAATTTAAGGATAAAAAAGAAAATCTAGTGTTGCGTTTAAGTACCAACAATGAAAAGAAAGAGTAGACAGGAAAAAAAATGTGTGTAGCTTTTTATATTTAAAATATTCAAATATTTTTACTTTTTTACTTGATAAAATACAACCAAGATAGGGCATTCATTTTTTTCGCACCAGGACCTTTGGATACTTAGCTACGCCGCAGGGTAATTTAAGAATTTCTTCCTAAAAATGTATTTTTTTATGTTTGTGGTTAGTCGTGTGTGTGTGTTTCAAAGAGTTTCATTACTTGTACATATGTTACATGTTACATGGGTGGACTGCAGTTAGACGGAGGGTAAAAAACTTTTTATTAATCGGAACTTAACAATACGGAAAAGATGTTCTGTGGTACGGATATCAGGAGAAAAACAAATAAAAAAATAATTCGAACTTTTAATATTGCCCTACGAAACCACCCAACATAATGTAATTAACTGTTCTTCCTTGTTTTGGAAACCCTGTAAGGGCAGCCCCCTCGGGTGCCCTTCTCCTTGATTATCGACGTGAGCTAGAGGTGTAGAAATAAAGGAAGAACTAGGAGCGGTCATGATCTTAATATGACTTTATTAAGATCTTTAACTTAAACGTCTAACAAATTAGATAATAATAATATATGTGAGAGAATCTATGGTGGCTAAACACACAATATATATAATAATACCGAAATAACGTAACCCGGACCACTATAAATGCTAACTCGCCTAAGCTCTATTCCTAGACTATCACAGATCCGAATATTAAATAGTCACTCATACCTTTAATGTAGTCTGAAGTAGCGATAACAATAATCCTATATGAAGTTGCGTATTTACTGGAGTGCAATTGTATGCACCTTGACTAAATGTTTCTCTATCACGTATAATTTATGTTTGCTGTCACTTAACGTTTCCAAAACCTCTTCACGCTTGAACCACGAATTATTTTTACATTCCTCAAATTGCCACACGGCTTACTCTAACTTCTGATATTTAAATGCTTCCTAATTTGCATCTTTCCTTCACGCTTCACTTCTTGGATTTGGTTGGAAAAGAGTTGCCATTAATTCTGGCCCCAAAGAACTCAAAGGACATGCTAATGAAAAGACACGTGAGCCCGTCACACCTCTCGGAGATTTTTTTGGGTCTAGTCTGATCAGTCACACGCGTGCGCCTTATTTGGCAATCGCAGACGATAAACTTATTACACTGACTTCATTAGTAAAGATAGGGACACCACAGCAAACAGTGTAGTGCGCACTTTGGTTAACGAAATTAAAATCAGTCACGCGTGTACAGCGACGTGTTCGAACAGAATGGAATATCGATACTGGCTTGCCTAATAGCTTACCAGAACTCCTACAAAACGGATCACGCCCTTTTTCAACAGTGTATACCATCTTGGAAACTTAAAGATACTTGCCAGTTTAAGATACCAAAGTTCCCATCTCCTTTAAATTTCTTTCCCTTGGTGGATAGATTTTTATGTCGGAGTATCAACATTCCATTCTGTTCGAACGCGTCGCTGTACACGCGTGACTGATTAAAATACTGCTAACCTAAGTAATCATTGCACCTTTTGAAGTACGGTTCACATTCTTACTAATGAAATCAGTGCAACAAGTTCATCGTCTGCGATTGCCGAATACCTGCGACTGATCGGACTAGACCCAAAAAACTTTGGAAGGGTTTTAAGTCTGGACACCCTTTATATAAATACATGTACCGCACATTTATATATTTGTACACATACATATGCATATTTATCTATCTGTCTTAACAACATAACTGAACTAACTTAATTCAGTTATTTTGTTTTCCTTATTAATTCTTATAATTTTTCTTAAGGTAGCAAAAAAAATAGCCTTAGCAGAATTAAACAAGAATCCCCAAAAAGGTAATAGAGTGCTTCAGTCTAGGCTTCAGTCTCGAATGGAAACATTTCTAATTCGTTTCTACCAAACGATATGATGGAAATTCAGTTTCGTTCTTAATTAGATTTTACGTTAGGAAGTCCTAATCCCCGTTGAAAACATCCTTTCTTCACTCTCGAAGAATTCTATTTATGCTCTAAGTTATTATTAGATTTCTTCTCATCCCAAGCGATTATCTTGGCATCGGGAACTGAAGTGAACTCACCGCACATTTGCAATCAATTAAATCTCAAGAGAGAGGTTGTTCGAACAACAGCATTTTGAGCCTTTCATTTTTATGCTCTTTATGTGAAGATAATAGGGCTTCCTCCCATGAAAATATGCGGGAAGATTAGGCAACGGTTTTTTCAGTTGAAAAAAATAGTTAGAAAGTCATGCGTAGAGTATACAAGAGTTCGAAGTAATTAGTTTTTGAACACTCGAACGGAAGCAATTTCTCAAAATTTGCGAATTAAGAATATCTTTTATTTATCACGGGATGTGCAAATATTTTGTGAGACATATTTATTTGTTGTAATATATCGTTAATCATCGGGTTGATATAATTTTTTAATTTAGAAATTCATCTTGAAAGTTAATTTTTGGTGCTTTTTTACCTTTGATCAACGGTTGATATAATTTTTTAGTTTAGAAATTCATCTTGAAAGTTAATTTTTGGTGCTTTTTTTACCTTTTGGATATGTGATTACTTATTGCTGTTCTTTTAAAACCCTTAACTGCTACCGGCGTATACATCCGTCTTGCTCCGCCAGTGAATTGAGTAGCCCAGACAAATATGTAATATAAAAATAGATATTTATTTTCGTAACATTTAACTGAAAACTTAGATGATGCGAAATGAATGCAATATTGCCTTAGCTTTTCCCCTTCAGACTCTAAACCTTCTCTGTAGACTTAGTGTAGACTCTGTCTTAGTGTAGACCTTGTAGACTCTGTCAGTGTAGACTCTGTCTTAGTGTAGACCTTGTAGACTCTGTCTAAGAGGACAGAACCAGTAGAATCCTGGAAAATCCCATGAATCACGGCTTAGGGGGAATTTGCATATTCGCTATCTCTTCTGAATTTCCCCATATAAATATCGTCCTCCACCTGTCGGGATTCTCATGCCTGTTAAAAAGCATTGTAACACATTGCTCCAGTGTTCCCCTACAAAGGAAACCCCGAACATTAAATAAACTATTTGAACTCAACAGTTGTCGTTACTGGGTCGTTGAAATATGTCATACATATACGTCGTGCCAAAATACAATTTTTTTCTTTGCACTGCTATGATTAAAACTTTTCTGAAGGGTATGGATTGCAACGAAATGACCTTGCCAGTGTTTGTGTAGGATTTAATTATTTCAAAGAAATATTTGCTTATTTGTACTTTTTCTATCCCCCCTCAATACACCGCATACACGTACCTGTAAAAAGAACGGTGGCTCTGTGGTGCGTATGCGTAACTTTTAATTCGCAGTTATGCAGTTAATTAACAATTTTGAACGTGTTTACGGTTCTGGAACCTGATAAGATGTGGTATTTGGAGTCCATATTCAATGAACCATGGTTTAATGAATAATCATGGTTTAATGAATTTAATTAATACAGGGTTATCAGAAATGAATGACCCGGTTACCAAATTTAATAATTCCCAGATGAAAATAATAATTGAGATGTCATTGTACAGATAAAATTTGAAACTTATTCGTACGTAACGTTTCTTGACGTAAAGTAAAATTTGTTTTCACAAGTGCTCAATGTGACTTTCTTAAGTCACTCGTATAATATCATTGCAAACCTGGACGTCCTGGAATTTTGCCTTTACACAGACATCCAGTTTCCTGGAATTTTTTATACCTCTTCTTAGATACCGGTACATTTATATGGTACTTTCTCTAAATTTCACGCTGAACCGTGATTACAGACAGACTTATTGAAAACGAGATCACACAAAATGCCTTCCCCCGCTGCGATGCCATTTCCTCTTCTGTTCAAAATTACAACATTGTTGCCACCTATTTGACAAAAACAATGTTACAAACTTAAAATTTCATATTTCATCTATATAATAACATATTAATGATCATTTTCTGTTTATTCATCTGGAAATTATTAAATTTTGCAATCGGTCATTCATTTCTGTTAACCCTGTATAAATTGCGGGTTTAATTCACAAATTGTTATGGATTTTCTGTGGAATTGCAGTTTTTCCCTTGGAAGAAAAATAAGGAATTAAATTTACTTCGACACTAAAAATATATTCAAAGAAAACTAAATTTATTGCTTTATCTACCTATTTATTATTAGCTATTGGTTTTTCTGATATTTTTTTTCTTTTTAATCTCCTACATAAATATTTTTTTTGTTCTGCCCAAATCCGTGCTCTCTTTCTGTTGCTTAAGATAACTTCGAAACATGTCTGTTCCTTTGAGGATCTTAGAATGTGAGATTAGTACCTGATTTGATACTTCTCTTCCTCTCTTCCTCATTATCTGATTCCATTCATAATGAAAGCCATCTTTATACAGCTTGAGCAATAAAAAATTGCTGAATGAACTAATGAACTCCCTAATTATGCGATCTTGAAACAATAATTCTCACAAACTGGAACATTTTTTTTCCCAGTATAGATGATTTAAGTAAAAGGAAAAAGTGCTAATGCTTCTATTAATTAATAATTTACAACGTCAAACAAGTAAAATATAAAATTAAATTTCATTAAAAGTAAAATGATGTCATATTTTGTATGGGTTATAAAAAGCGTTTTTACCCAGGTATAGAAGTTTAAGTTGGCATTACTTTCCAAGATGGGGACCGATTTAACAGCTGTCAAGTGATTTATTCTCAGTTTGGTTTGGCAATTCAAAAAACGATCATCAAGCAAGGCGTAGATTCGTCAAATGGGCCCAAAACGAGATTGCCGTTGTTCCCGATTTTCATAAGCGAATTTTGTTTAGCGATGAAGCGCACTTCTGGTTGAATGGCTACGTCAACAAACAAAACTGCCGCATTTGGAGTGAAGCTAATCCACAAGTGTATGTCGAAACACCGTTACATCCCGAAAAACTGACTGTTTAGTGCGCTTTATGGGCTGGTGGAATCCTTCTTCAAAAACGATGAAGGCCACAACGTTACAGTCAATGGTGATCGGTATAGAACCATGATTACTAACTTTTTCATTCCTGAATTGAACAATCATGATGTCCAGGAGCGGTGGTTCCAACAAGACGGCGCAACATGTCACACAGCTCGTGCCACAATCGATTTATTAAAAGACACATTTGGTGACCGCCTAATTTCACGTTTTGGATCTGTGAATTGGCCTCCAAGATCTTGTGATTTAACACCGCTAGACTATTCTCTGTGAGGCTATGTAAAGTCATTGGTCTATGCGGATAAGCCACAAACGCTTGACCATTTGGAAGACAACATTCGCCGTGTTATTGCCGATATACGGCCACAAATGTTGGAAAAAGTCATCGAAAATTGGACGTCCAGATTGGACTACATCAGAGCAAGCCATTGCAGTCCTATGCCAGAAATCATATTTAAAATGTAATGCCACAAGATTATCTTTCGAATAAAAAAATTCACGTCAATCGAATAATACATCGTTGTTTTATTGCAATTTAAAGTTCTATACCTCTAAAAAACACCCTTTATCACAAGCAATTAATTATTGCTTATCCAGTTTGCTTATGAAAGAAGCAATGAATACCTTAGTTTAACCTCTATGGTAGTTAGAGCCCATTAAAACCTATTTTTAAATAATCGTTGAAACCGGGCCAAGCCCATTTGAATGACAAAAAAAGTAAACAAAGTACTTAGTTTTTGCTTAAAAGTATAAAACTTGATATAAACCAAAACACATGTATCATTTATTTTAAATTCGTCCCTTTATTTTTTTTTATTTCCTGGCCGATTAGAAGAATCACTGTATGCATTAAAATCAATTTATCACAAAATGTAACTTTTGAAGTTCAATGTACCTTTTCTGAGAAACTATTATTCACAGGTATGTAAACTTGTTATGATCATTTACAATGATGGGTAATGTATACTGACAATGATGGCTAATAAATGCTGAATTTATTTTTTAAAAACTTTTTTATGGGAAAAATGAGTCAAATGTTTCACTATGTGTGATAAAATATTTTTTAAATTATGAAAAAGTTCAAAATGAGAGCCAAAAGCTCATTTCAGTATAATAAGAAAGGTGTACTTTGATTGTTTGAAAAATTTCGAATAGGGATATATAACAGATTTTGAGAAAAGGTACATTCAAAACAGCCAATTTAACATTATCGATATAGAGGTTTCCTACTTCCCTCGACGAGCTGGAACAGCAGTAATCAGCCTGCTCCCCGCGGGACACATGCGGTCTACTGGACCTTTTTAAGTGGCTCTGTCATGCCAATTGCCTTAAAAAGTTCATTTATTTCTAAAAATTTGGTAGGAAATTCTTTCTTAAGAAATCAAATACATCAAATTTGATTTTTGCTGTCGATGTCGCATGGGTGCGAAATGATATATTTTTTTTGTGATTAGTTATAATAGGCAATTTTGGAGTAGCAACCATTTTATGAGTGGAACTAATTTTTTTAATTATCTTTCGTATTTTGAAAGCGAACAATATTCGGAGAAAATAAGTAGTTTCAAGACGATTGGGAAGTTTAATATTCTGTAGTGAAAAACAAGGATTGATCATAAATTGTTTTAGTTGTCATGAAAGTGTTGTATTTAAAAAATACCAATAAGCAGGAATCGTTTATTGGTATTCAATCACACTTTTCCTCGAAAACCTCTTTCAAGAGAAGTTAAATAGGTTTTTTGGAATAAAATGCACAACAGCAAAAAAGTGTTATGTCAGTGGTAATGTCACAATGGTAACAAAGGCACCCTATGAAAACTGCTAAATTATTGGTATGATATGAAACCGTTAACTAAGGCAGAAGTTGTGAGGAAGTGATTCTTAAATGCTTCCAATTTAAAAAAAATGCAGTGACAAAAATAAAAAATATAATAATTAAAAAAGCAAAATAGGAGTTTTAATATTTTGATCAATTTTCGTCATTTAAGGTATCCGTCTACCTTCGGAACCATGATTTTGCAAAAGCGAATAAATGGATAATATTTATGATATTTAGTGTCACTTACATTAGAAAATGTATATAAAATTGTTTTAAGAATAATATTACAATAAAAAAAATTTAAGTACTATATTTTGATAAAAAAATAGAATAACCCATTTTCAAAATATTCTCCTTTTGTGAAAAATGCTTCTATTATAATAAAATTGCACACCTGTATATAGCCCAAACCTCTGTACAGAAGCTCAACTAGAATTTTTGAAATATATAACTTAGAAGTGGGTTTATCCATGTCTTACGACAACAGAGTGGAGAAATTTAAAAAAAAAAACAACGCCGATAATTATTTCAATTGGTTGTAACTCTGAAAATATTGTGAATTTTTTCAAAACTCATAGTTGAGCCTCTGTACAGAGGTCTGGGCTATATACAGGCAAAATATTATTATAATAGAAGCCTTTTTCACAAAAGGAGAACATTTTGAAAAAGTTTATTCTAAATTAATTGTTTGCCGAAGTATAGTATTTAAATATTTTTGTGTCAAAATGTCCTTAAAACAATTTTATGCATGTATTCTAATCTAAATGACACTAAATATCATGAAAACTATCCATGTATGCACTTTTTAAAATCACGGTTCCAAACGTAGTCGGATACTTTAAAATTTTCTATGTTATCATGGTCTTAAATCGTTTCTCTGCCTCCCTTCTCCATTAATCCTCATGTTGCCGTCCGTGTGTTGTATCCATCATTTTTATGCGGCCCGCGTAAAAAGGTTAGTGTATGTATGCGACCCGCCAGAAGAAAAAGGTTGAGTAACCCTTAGCTGAAATGTGTATAATTCTACAATTTAAGAAAAAGATGTTTAACTTATTTTTTCTTTTAAAAAAACTTTTTTTATTTATTATCAACATATAAATGCTGACTAGTATGTCGTATTCCTAGAATTTTAATGCTTTTCGGTAGCATGTTTCATTAACCTTAAAAATGTGTTTTTATTTTTTTTTTTGTTTATGTTTCTCCCCATATTTATTTTATCTCTGTTTTGTTTTAGGCTGCATTAGTTTTGAAGATACTAAAAGATTGGCTCAATTCATATGATATCATAATCACACGATAAAAACAATCATATGTTTTCAGCTAATCAGTTCATATATTTTGCTGTTGTCAAATTTTGATCTTTTTCAGAAACTTTCTCTTAAAAAATCAGTGGCGTAACGTACAACCCCGCATTGCGGGGGGCACAGAGCTCTAGAGGGCCTACAGCCTGACTATCGCCAAGTACCTACCCTTTGTTAAATCCAACTTGGGGGCCCCAAACCTGACTTTGCAGGGGGCCCAAGTGTTCTCCGTTACGCCACTGTAAAAAATACAATATTGTCAACAACCATAATGCACATGGTAGACAAAATGCATTTTCTTTAAAATTGAATGCGTAAAATAAGGTGTTTTTTTAATTTTAAAAACTTTTGAAAAAATTTATTTTTTAAACTTTTGAACAAATATATTTCTACCTAATTATAAAATTTTAAATTCTACACCAAGTTTTACAAATAGAACAACAATTACATCTAGTTTAATGTCTGTTTTGAATTCAAGGGAGAACACATGTTTGTCTTTATCATGAACTGATCCCATTGAAAAATGTGCTTTTAACTCATTTCGCAAATTGTGCATCTTAAGCTTATTAAGATAATATTAAATGTATTTCCAAATTTGTGTGTAAACACTTTTCTGAGCTTAAGGCCAGGCTAAGTGCTTAAAGTATTGCTTGGTTAATTTTAATAAATGCAATCCTTTTAAAGGCATTACTGCTATATTTTCATTCATTATTTGCTCCCATCCTTTCTCCATAATTTTTTGTTTTATCTTGTACTTTTCCTTCTACTTATGTCAACATTGCAAAAGAAAATAACCTTTTTATTTTTATCAATAATAAAGAGTGTTTTTTTCATAGTTTAGAAGTTTAAAATGGCATTACTTTCCAAGATGGCGACCAATTTAACAGTTGTCAAGTGATTTATTCTCAGTTTGGTTTGGCAATTCATCAAAACGATCATCAAGCAAGGCGTAGATTCGTCGAATGGGCCCAAAAAGAGATTGCCGTTGTTCCCGATTTTCATAAGCAAATTTTGTTTATCCATGAAGCGCACTTCTGGTTGAATGGCTACGTCAACAAACAAAACTGCCGCATTTGCAGTGAAGCTAATCCACAAGTGTATGTCGAAACACCGTTACATCCAGAAAAACTGACTGTTTGGTGCGCTTTATGGGCTGGTGGAATCCTTCTTCAAAAACGATGAAGGCCACAACGTTACAGTCAATGGTGATCCGTATAGAGCCATCATTCCTGAATTGAACAATCCTGATGTTCAGGAGCTGTGGTTCCAACAAGACGGCGCAACATGTCACACAGCTCGTGCCACAATCGATTTATTGAAAGACACGTTTGGTGACCACCTAATTTCCCGTTTTGGACCTGTGAATTGTTCTCCAAGATCTTGTGATTTAACACCACTAGACTATTTTCTGTGGGGCTATGTAAAGTCATTGGTCTATGCGGATAAGCCACAAACGCTTGACCATTTGGAAGACAACATTCGCCGTGTTATTGCCGATATACGGCCACAAATGTTGGGAAAAGTCATCGGAAATTGGACGTCCAGATTGGACTACATTCGAGCCAGCCGCGGCAGTCATATGCCAGAAATCATACTCTAAATGTAATGCCATAGGATTATCTTTCGAATAAAAAAAAAATTCATGTCAATCGAATAATACATCGTTCTTTTATAGCAATTTAAAGTTCTATACCTCTAAAAAAACACCCTTTATTTTTATAAATCATATTTTCTCTACATTTAAATGAGATTTTCCTTTTTTTATCTACTTAAATGACTTAATTATATTGTCTAGATCGAAAACATTTTTATATCTGAAAAAAAAAGTTAATGCTTGATTTGAATTTTTAGTGATGTATTGTGTATTAAATTTAGATGAAATTGAGAAAAAGTATTTAGAAATAGTAAGGACGAGAAAGCAAAAATAAAATGGGATGTATTATATCCAGCTTTTACTTTTAAAAATCTCTTTGCATTCATACAACATGTGTTTGATTATTATTTTTATCCAATAGATCGATTAATCTTGTTGTAAATCAATGTGATTGTTAAATATGTGTAATTTTTCCTTTTAAAATTATTTGTTTAGTTTCTGAATTTTAGTACAAAATTATGTTGGATGTTTTATGTTCATTTACAGGAATTACATGCCAAAAATTTAGCACAACTAAAGAGAATTTCATTAAGGGTTTTATTATGTAAAACCTTTAATATTAATTTTTTCAGTTGCAAATGATTTTTGTACCATAAATTACTGGCAAACAAGTTTTGACATTAAATGTATTAAAAAAAGGTTATAAACAGTGGTAACAAGTGTTAGACATATAATTTGAATTATTCAAATGATGTTAGATGTATTATCATTTGAATTATTCTCTATCTCTATTACATTTTTATAAGACTCATGAAGGTTTGGTTTGTTTTCAATAAGCTATACAGTTCTTCATTTCTTCGAAAAACAAAATATCCAAGGTAGATTGTCAATTGAATTTATTCTTTTATTTATCTAAATTATTTGACATATACTGAGATTGAAAAAATAAAATAGCACGACACTTTAATCGAAATACTAAGATAAATCTGGGAACAATTAAATGAATTGCTTCCATATAAATTAGCAGATTCCAAAATCCTTATATATATATATATATATATATATATATATATATATATATATATATATATATATATATATATATATATATATATAGGCTATAATATTATAATCATAATCTTTTAAGCAAAAGTATCTAGTCAAGCAATCAAATGGCTTATACTTAGAATTCTTACTCAAATTTTAAAAAAAATGCAAATAATAGGCTTGAATGGCACACAAATTCTTCTTATTCACAAATTATATTTTAATAGCTGAAACACACACACACATTATTCTTATTAAGCTCAATCAAGGGTTTATTAAGAAAAGCACTTAGGTAACACTCAAAACAAATGAGGCCTAAACATAACTTTATAAAAATCGTAACAAATTTAATCAATGAACGATACTAAAATAGCAAAAAAAGGCAAACCAGGACCTAAAGCTAAGGTTGACGTAATAGTACATGCAAGCCACATCGCCACGTTCTATTGAATAAAAGAATACCTCAGGGTGGCTGGATGGGCCAATCAACCCTGGAGAATTTTAACTCCTTGACAACATTGGAGACGACTCGAATAAACATTTGGAGAAAAACACAAAGAACTAACAATTACACTACCAGCTCCCTCTTAAAGGATCATTTAGATATTTCGAGGATAAAATCTAAATAGGAAAAATTCTAAGTTAATAAACTCCAAAGTATAAGAATTATCAATAGGTTGCTGATACCTATTTAACAAGTAGTATGATTCACAATATCTATACAACTTTTCAAATAAATCGAAAATGATTTTATCTGCTGAAACTAGAAATAAGTTTTACTTCAACTCAATCATTTCATATTATCAAAAATAACTCCTATCGTAAATTTGTACTCACTAGATGTCAAGGAAACATGTAAAATTACATATACAAAATAACTGAGACCGAGCTACAAAAGTAGCTACAAAAAGAATACACCTCACAGCTTATTCAATAAGCAAAAAATTAATAATAAATAAAAGACCTCCAATAAGCAACCTACCATTTTCATGGCAGAAGTATTAATATAAGTTATATAAATTTTATAATAAAATTTATACATAGTTTGTCTGTCAATTCAATGATTTTTGCCGCTTTTGAACAAGAGTCAATTGAATTTTAATGGAAATAACACAGCATATACTTAAATTCTAATTTTTTTAAAAAAAATCAATATGAACTGAAATAACAATAAAAAAATTAAATTAAGCAAATTTTTTCGTAGATCAGAGGCTACAGGTGTAGTTTGAAACACTAAATCAGTAGACATTGTTCAAAAAAATAATCAATTTTATTCCGGTGCAATCAATTTTTGAACAATCATGGATTACAAACCGAAAGAGTAATCAATTTAGATCACTAAATTCACACACACAGCTCGTATGACAAATAATTAAACACTTATCTACGTGTGATCCCAAAGGTGAACACTCATCCAATCTCTCCACGTTTGACTGTAATCCAGTGCTTCTCAAACTGGGGCGCCCCCTGGGGGCGCGATAACCCTTCAAGGGGGCGCGAGCATCTTGAAAATATAAAAGGCTTAAAAATTATTTTTTGGGATGAAGTAAAACAAAATGCTTTCTGATAAAATAAAAAATACACATTTTGCACTGATATATATAAATTATATATATCATCTGGTTTTCCACTTTCAAAAGATTCCACTTCAAACGCTCATTAGCTATCTTTTTGATCCCAAAACAAAATAAAAAAAAGATATTTTGTTTGCTTTGCTGTAATCCTGCGATGAGAGATTTTTTTATTACGTTTCTTGTAACCTCTAGAATAGTACTTTTGATTATCATCTCTTTGACCTTCAAACTTACTGGTATGCTTAACTCCGTCTACTTTTCTTTTTGGGAAAGTTGTAAATAATATTTTTCTGTTGCTTTTCCCCCATGTAAATGAGTTTTATGATGTATGGATAAGCATATTGAGCACTTTGAAGGATTAATTGGCCAAGATGTATTTTATGAGTAATCTGAAATTGCATTATAAAAACGTTTTACTCAATTATTTTTTTTTATAACTGACATCGATGTTTTTGTATCGAATAAATTTTTTCATGGGAGCGGTCGCATGAGGCGCTGAATCACTCCAAATTCTGGTAAAACTGTTTATTCGTTAACAGTTTCTTGACAGTATCCTCCGATATGACAGTCTTAATGGAAACTAAAATGAATTTGTCACATTTATGCCTCTTTTTTGAGAGTGGCAAACGGTTTTTTACAATCAAGGTACTTGTTTTGATCGAGTTCCCTTCACGACCACTTTTGTTCAGAAATATTTTCTATGAATATGCTATACTTTCCCCTACGATTAACTTTGTGGTTTTAATTGCTGTGTTGTACAACTTATTATGGTTTATAAATGTAAATGAGCAGAATATAAAAAAATGGGCATCTGTGATCTCTATTGAAGGAAGATGAAACTGATCAAGCAATTGAAGAACCTGATGAAATAATGCATATTAATCGTGATAGCGAAAGTAAATATGACAAAAGTGATAGACATGAAACGTTTGAGTTGAATTGTAATTTTCAAATGCTGCCTAAAGAACTCTATCAAGAAAATTAAGATATCAAGAAAACTAAGAAGCCATAAATGTAACACTTCGCCTTGTCAAAAAGACACAAGCAAGAAAAGGTTACACATGCTATTTGTAGATCATCGAAGAATAGAAAATTACAATAACGTGAGCAAAATATGACAGTTTTGATTGCAAATAACGTTCTTGTATTGTTAGTGAAAAGTGTCTGTGATTTATGTTCTTTATTAAGGTCACGCACATTTGGAACGGTTTCTTTTAGTTTTATTGGATTTTTCTCAAATCATCAAAGAAAAATTAAAAAGTCCTTTAAAGTAGGTAAGTATATTTTCTCTTAGTTAAATTATTCACTGCAATTGTGATTTTTATAGAGCACAGAAAAAAATAATTATAAAAAAAGGATTGGGGTGACTTGGTGAAGTGATCGCGCGACCATTAACGTTAGTGTGGAGTGGGCTAAAACATTTTGAAGGTTTCTCGCTTTAAATATTAAAAATAACACAATTATTCTTCATTGGAATTTTTCATTCGTTTTCCTTATTTAATATTAATTCTAAATGCTAATTCTGTGAGGCTTAAAATTACAGTTCGTTTTAAACTATTTATAATCGGAGCATTCATTTAAAAAATCATTTTATATTTTTGTATGCATTGTTGTGCACTTGGTTTTACTCTTCTTACAATTAAGCTATTATATCAAGAATAATGCATTATGTTTTAAAAAATAATCGCAGAACGGATACTTCAGCCAGTGTACTTATAAATGTATCAGTACTGCACAATGTATTTTATAACTAATTTATTAATACTAATTTAAGAGCAAGTTTAATTATTATTAGTGACTTCCATGGGCTTGTCTTACAGAGCAAAGGTTTTCAAATGAAGGCTTAATATTAGAAATTGACACTCTGAGTTCTTTTTCTATATTTAGTTGAGATCTATATTTTGTCTTCAAAGCAGCCACCGCAGAAAATTCGGTTTCACAAAGGTACGATGTTGAAAACGGTAAAAGTATACGAAATGCTTTTGTTTTCAGTTCAGAAAATTCATCATCTACTTCTGCCCAAAATTGAAAGAGAGTTTTATTACAAAATTTTCCTTTAATTTCGCCACTAGATGTGAAATCTATGAAACTTTCTTCTTCGGTAATGGAGAGCCCTTCTGGGGTATTTTGAAATGGATCTCTCACTCATTCGTAACTTGCTATCAAGTTGTCCTCAGCAAAAAATTTTTTAAAATTTTTTGCTAACATAGCTAAATGATATTCAATAGTTTTATAAACAACTTCCACATGTTGTTCATCAGTTTTGTAAGTTTTTACACATTTATCCGCATTTTCAAACATTTCTAGGTTTTTTTTTTTGCTTTAAATTTCGGCTCCATAATTCTAATTTTCTACAAAAAGCATTAATTTTATCACTCGTGTCAAACATATGTACATTTGATCCTTGAAGTTGAAGATTCAATATATTTAATTTCTCAAATATATCGACTAAGTAGCTCAACTTCATCAGAAATAAAACCATCTCGAAATTTCTCAGCTTCCGGTAGGTTTTCCTCTTCTAGAAAAATGGTAATTTCATTTCTTAATTCATTCACGTTGTAAAAATTTCCCGCGTGATAACCATCTTGCTTCACAATAAAATAGCAACGATGAATGCACTGCGCCCATGTCTTTGCAAAGTTCAGAAAAGATTCTTGATTTTAGGGGTCTCATTTTTATGTAATTTACTACAGTCACAACTATCATTAGCACAATATTCAGGCCAGGACTAATTTCTTTGGAAACCAGAGCTTCTCTGTGGATCATACAATGTGTCCAGATGCACAGTGGAGATTTTTGTTTCACAAGTGCTTGTATACTTTTAAATCTTCCTGACACTGTACGAGCACCATCGGTGCATATTCCGACACAATTTTTCCACTCTATATTTGCCTCGTTTATAAAATTATTTAAAATATCAAATAATACTATTGCTGTTGCTTTAAGTTTTATTGGTTTACAAAAAAGTAGTTCTTCTACAGCTGACATACCATCCCAAAATCGAACATACGCCATGAAATGAGCATCTTTATTGCTATCCGTTGCCTCGTCAAGCTGAATTGAAAACAATTTATCACGCAACTTACCGAAAAGCTGTTGCTCTACATCTTCAGCCAAGCGATATCATCAATTCGACGGGAAATAGTATCATTTGATAGGGGTATGGACTGCAACTCTTTGGCAAAATTGTCTCCAAACATAGTTTCTACAATCTCAATTGCTGCAGGCAAAATAGCTCTTCGGCAATAGTGTGAGGCTTTTTACATCTGGCTATTTTATATGATACTTTGTAAGAAGTAAGTAAAGCTTTTCATTCACTGACAAAGTTTTTTTTTTTTAAAATTTTTTTGTTTTCCATATGATTTTAATTTTGATTCAAATAACTCTCGAGGTTTGTTAATGTACTCACCATGAAGCGTTTCGAAATGTCTTTTAAGTTTATTAGGTTTCATACTGTCTGCTGCCAATATTTTTGAGCAAATAACACACAGGGGCTTTTCCTCTCCATTTACTTCAGTAATGGTAAATCCAAAATTCAAGTATTCTTGAGAATATTTCCTTGATTTAATTTTCGGAACTATGCTCTTCTGTGCACTTGTTGATGCTTTATTATCGTCGAATGTTCGCTTACGACTTAAAAATTTATCCATGATTTTTTTTGTTCCAATTTTCTGCAGTAATACTTAATAGTGTGAATTACAACTAACGCGCAAATTATAAAATGTACATTCAAGATAGATTTGGTAGCTATAGAAGCATCGAATGGACCAAGACTGATTGGAATTGTACGAGGTACAGCATTAGTACATGTTTTGCGCAGACGTCCGATAGTTTGGCCAGACTCACGCAGACGCTCGCGAGAATGCCAGATGTGATGGATATGAGAGAGCGCAACATAAAGTAGACTATTTTTCAATTTCTACTATAAGTTCACTCTCTCATATATATCTTGTTCAAATTTTCAATCGTTGATAAAATATTTTCTATTCATTCATTCAAGCTCAAATCCTTTTTTTAAAACTTGTAGTGGGTGACACTTCATGTTAATACAGTTCTTTCAAATTTTAATTCATTAATTAAATTAAAAAATGAATAAATAGTAACAAACAAAAATTATAGTCCAAAAGCATTTATAGAACGGAAAACTTTTCGTGCTGTCCCCTGTAACGCAATGGATAGCGCGCTGGACTTCTAATCTGAAGGACGGTAGTTCGAATTCCATCCGAGATGGCCTAATTTCTAAGAATGTGTGTGATTTCTTCTTTACTTTACACTATTTTCTTACACTAATTAAATTTAATTAATGAATAAATAGTAACGAAAAAGAATATTCCAATACCCCATATATAGAAAAGAAAAGGAAAAATTGCAAGGAAAATCGCTTTCTCTTTTTGTCGCTTAACATTGTGATTCTGTCATATGTATTACATATTTGTATTAATTGAAACTATTTAATAGAAAGTAACTAAAATAAGTTTTTCTTTGTTGGCCTAAGTAGAAATTGACTTAAAATTTATTTTTTATATTACTTGTTCTAATGACATTTGTACTTTTAGAAATGCATGATGGACGAAATAAATTTTTAATTAAATGTCATTTTGCAATCTGTCCCAATTTAAAAAATAAGAAAGGAAAAATAACATAACATTATAATTATTACTTAAAAGTAATTTGCTTAAAATATATATTATATAAAAAGTAACGCATACAAAATTTAATACTCAAAGTGCATTATTATTGCATTCAATACATTATTATTGGGGGAGGGCGATGAAAATTATGATTGAAAATTGGGTCGCCAGTAGTGAAAGTTTGAGAAGCACTGTCTTACTTACTTAATTTATTTATTTTGCACAAAAAAAAAGTATACAAACTGTAATACTTATGCTATTAATTTGTATGGTTTGTAATTAAGATCGCGTATAGTAGCTTTAGCGTCAAAGTGCATTATTATTACATTCAGTACATTATTAATGTATAAGGGGGCGCAATAAAAATTGTGATTGAAAAGGGGGCGCCAGTATTGAAAGTTTGAGAAGCACTGCTGTAATCCATTCTAAAACTTCTACTCTCTTACCCAAGTTTTCCGAAAGGCACTTATCTAATCTCCATTTTATTATATCGTAATGCTTAACTTTAACACACATTGCCAGAGTTTAAATAGCACACCAATTACACTGCTGGACAATTGCTAAGGACGGATAACACTATCATCCATAGCAACCACAAAATGAAAGGAAGCAAAATGTGGAAAATTAGAATAAGTGCGGGATATTAGTAAGAAGAAGTATGAGTATGCAAATTTTTTCCCCACGTCTGTTAATCCCGTGATAGCGTTCATAAGAGCTTTAAAGGTTTTGACGCGTGCGGACAGTTGTTGTTTCAAGTCAAAGTTTTACAGGAAAGATTTAATAGACGAACTTAAAATTTTTGGCATGTCTTCCCGACATCACATAGAGGATTTTATGAGTGGCCGAATTATTGGGAAATATCGAAGAAGGGCGAAAAATAACAGATGTTGCCAGGGAGTTCGACATCGCTCACAGCGTTGTTTCACGGCTGTGGAAGTCATTTAAAACTTCTGGAATGTGTAGTAGACGGCACGGTGAAGGTCGTGTTAGAAGTACGACGCCTGCAGAAGAGAGATATATCGTCCTATCAGCAAAAAGGAACAGGCGCACCACAGCTCAGCAGGTGGCAAATCAGTTTCTTGCTGCCTCAGGAAAGCAGATCTCCCGAACAACTGTTGCCAGACGTTTGAGGGGAGGAGGACTATACGCACGCAGACCTGTTGTGTGTGTCCCATTGACCAGACAGCACCGTACTACCCGTTTGCAATGGTGTCGTGAGCATCACAATTGGACTGAACAGGACTGGGCATGCGTACTAGATGAGAGTAGGTTCAGTCTGTCATCGGATTGTAGACGCCAACTGATCTGGCGCGAGAGTGGTACTGCTTATCGTCCAGAAAATATCCAGGAAAATGACCGATATCCTACATGCAGTATCATGGTGTGGGCCGGCATCATGATCAATGGCCGCACGCGCCTACATGTGGTTGCGAATGGGACTATGACGGGCCAACGATACATTGATGAAGTTCTACTTTCTCATGTTCGTCTTTTCCGTGGTGCTGTCGGTGATAAAGTTGTTTTTATGGACGATAACGCAACATGTCATCGAACACTCGCTGTTCAGGATTGTCTAGACAGCAAGGGTCTTCAACGTCTCGTATGGCCAGCGCGTTCTCCAGATCTAAACCCCATTGAAAATGTGTGGGATGCTTTGGGAGGCAAGTTGCTGGTCGAAACTATCATCCGAAAAACAAGAACACCCCTCATCCGTGCACTCACAGAGGAATGGGATAAATTGCCTCAACAGCTGCTGGATAATGTTGTGCAAAGTATGGTACGACGTGTGGAATGTTGCATCACACTCCACGGTGAACATATCCCGTACTGATACCTTTCTTTAAGGTACCTGCTGACTTTTAGATGCATTGTTCCATTTCTCCGTACGCAGATCAAATGAACATTTTTTTTTCTTTCAGATGTTTCATAGCTTTTCTACTTTCCAGAACAATAAATATTCTTTATTCTAATGTCTGAACAGTGCGGCAACTATATTTTATCCTACTATTTGTGATCCGTCCTTAGCAATTGTCCAGCAGTGTAGTATAAACTCATGTTGTCTTTACGGAAGGTGGTTTTAAACTCAAACAACAGTTAAAAAAGTTGTTCCCAAAATGATTAGTATAAGGACGTGAATAGAAATAACTTAAAATTCAAAGAACTTAAATTTCACCTAAACAGCGTGATAAAAAACCCATAATATATAGTATATTAATTTGGTTAAACACAGTAGTAGGTGAAAGAATTGACTTAAATATTATTTTTAATATCCTCTGGAAGAATATAGTTTGCTTTTACTACTATTTGTTTCTAGAATGTCAGATAAGATACTCAGGACAGACATTCGAAGGAATATACAATTCCTCGTATTTAATATACAAGTGTTTTGTTTTATTTTCTTATTTTCCATTTCACATTTAAAACCTGAACTCAACACCCACAATCAATAGTTGAATTATAAGGAATTATCATTATTTAAAAAATATGTAGTCTCTCAATGTGGTTTAATTACTCTAGAATTGTAGCACGTAATGAGAGAGAGATATATCTTGCCGAATTTATCTTAGGTCTATTAATCAATTTTTTAAAAAAATTATTATTTTAATTACTTTATAATACCTATTTTTCTCTACCTAGTTTAAAAATAAAATTTTGAGATATTTTCTAAAACATCTGCATCATGAAACTAATTAAGTTGTTATTGCTTGCTTAAACATCATCTGCCAAATAAATGACTGAATTGTATTTTGTTATTTTTTATGCAATTTGGCAATGAATGCAAGCTTTATTTTTATTCTTAGAGCTTTAGATTAAATTATCTCATTTGTAAGTTCTGAATAGAAAACTAAAATACAATTTTTATTCTGTCTGGAGATAATATTTAACACAATTATTTGAATTATATGTACAAAAGCTATTCGAAAGGTCGGTAGTGTAAAATGCTTATTTCTTTATAACATCAGGCGTATAATATTTTTATTTAACATCCCAGTACCAACTGACGACATCGTAAGTTTGGTGTTCATTGAGTCCAGTGCACTCAAACAGGTGGTCACCATCTATCCTGGTGCAGAACAGACAGGCCTCGGCCGATGCCAGGCCAAGCCAGTGGAGGTATTCTCTCAGGAAGTCAAGTCCGGTTACAAGGCGAAATGTCCTTAAAACAATTTTATGCATGTATTCCAATCTGAGTGACACTAAATATCATGAAAATTATTCATTTATGCGCTTTTATAAAATCACGGTTCCAAACGTAAACGAATACCTTAAGAATAATACAATGAATCCATTACTGTTATTGTTGATTGTCATGTAATATACTATCTTTTTTTGCTTCTTGTGATTTTTAACTCTTCACGTTTACTAAAGGACATATTCACAAATCATGTAACACATTTTTTTCTTATAATGTTGGATATTGTAATTTGGTCTTCAATTAGTTTTAATTTAAATTTCTTTAAGAGTAAATGTATATGATGCAATCAGAATTAGAAAATAATTTGGTGGTTTGTATTAAGAGTAATTGGAAAAAAATTTAAGAACTATAAATGCTATGTGCATGTAAAAGTTTTAACGAAAATGTTCTTATATGTTAAAATATTGCCTCCATGGAACTAGAATAATGTAGCTATGGAAAACCGTAAACAACTTACTTATATTCTAAGCGAACGTATATATGTATACTCCTATCCTTCCAATTAAAATATTTTTTCTCTCAAGATAAGATAATATTTAATACCCCCAAGCACTTCAGTATTAAAAAAAATACATGCTACAATTAACTCAAAATACGTTTTAATTATTCGTAACATAACATTCGATACCAATTAAATATAATTCATTAACATATTTTACAAATGAAAAATTCCCTGATATCTCAAATTAAATTGAGTAATATTGTGTTACATCTAGGGATTATATTCCCTATTCATTAACACAATGGGGAATTATTTGCTGGAATAGATTAAAGCTATTCTCTTGAAGTTCACAGAATTGTTAGGATCGGAAAACCCATGAAATTTGACGTCAGTTTAAAGTACCGAATATTTGTGGAAATATTTCCATACTAGTATGGAATATGTTTATAATGCAGAACGGTATTCATGATCTATCTCACAGCTATAATCTACAAAATGCATATTTATAAGCACGTTCATATGTTACTGCAAATTTAATTAAAGGAGAAAGGAGCATGGATATTTGAACTAACATTTAAAATAACATTCAGGATAAAGAAAGAGGGGATTTTGCATAAAATATAACTAGAACGACTTGTGACGTGCTTGTTTAAATAAAGATTTAAAAATAATTTATCTGAATTCGAACTAAACTTAGAACAAAGAAAAACAGTGGTTCTTTTAATTACAATATTTGCAAATGAGTGATGTTTTAATCTCAGGGAATTTGATTCTAATACAATAAAAAATGTAGTATCAAAATTATAAGACTTTAATAATTTTCTTTACTGAAGTAATTTAGAATATTATTATGTTCTGGGGAATATTTACCCTTGTTTTTAGGCTCTGGTTAAATTATTTTCTAGTTAAACTCTAAAAATTTGAATGAACTTACAGTAATACTATTTTTTCTTGATAAATTTATACTGATTGAATGTCGGTAATATAATTTGTAACTGTAAAACTCTGCGGGGAAAAACAAGTAATAATGCTTAGTTAAAATTTAGAAAGGTTGTCTAAGTATAAATGAAAAATATTGAATATTAGAACTATATGGTATATGATATTTTCTATGGTATATATGATATGGTATATCTTTTTTCTTTCTCTATAATAAAAAAATGCATAAATGTTGGGGTGAAACGAGTGAACTATTTTTTCGGCGGAAGGATAACTGTGTGACCCACCCACGCGCGATTTTCCCGCTTCACTCCCACACATTCCTTCTACGGGGTTCACTTGCTGACCGGTTGCTGTGTGCTTTTGGTCAGACTTGCTGTGTGAAGTATCCGTGATCGTTATTTTCGTATTTGTATTTAAATAAATGTGCTGTCCAGAGATATCTGAGTGGAAGTAATTTCACAAAAGAATAACAATAAGTAATAATATTTACTTTTTTTCTTTTTTTTGTAATTAATATTTGAAATTGTACTCATACTTTTCGGACACCAGTATATGTTTTAGGTTATATTATTCCATTTTTGAGTTTTAAATGATGATAGTTTGATATGTAAATAAACATATCAATATTTATGTACATATGGATACTGTTTAGACTCTGGCGACGAAATAACTATAAAATATGTACTGAGCCTTATGAAATACTTTTGTAAAAAAAAAAAAATTCTACGATTCTTTCAATCTTAAATAACAAGTTACTTTTCGGTATATTTGATGATAAATGACTATAATTTTTCTTTTTTAAAGTTAAAACTAAGATAAATCTTAATTAAATAACATAATTGTAATAAATCACATAGCAGTATTTTTTAATTAACAGGCATTTAAGTTTATATTGTAGCACGACTGAATGGATACATAAACTAAGCTGAAGAGAAGGAACTAAAAAAGTAATTTATATAAAAATGACTATTCTTACCTGTCTCAAAAATCTATGTCTAAGCAATGAAAAAGTAAAGTCCTTACCTGAAATAAAAAAGAAAAAGAGTAAGTATAAAAATAGAATTTTTATATACAAATAATGCAATGCATAATAAATTAAGAAAAGGTGGATTATAAGTTAAATCACCTTTTCAGAGTTTGGATGTAGCCAAAAATTAGTACGAGGGCATTTCGAAAAGTAAAGATACCATGGTTTGCATTTCTTAAAAAAAACATTTATTTAGAAACCGTCTGTTAAATCTTATTAACTGGATTATTTATTATTTTTCGACATGATCACCCCCGTTATCCAAACATTTGTTAAGTCGGTGTACAAGCTTTTGTATCCCACAGTCATAGAAGGTTGCCGCCTGTTGTCGGAACCACATTTCAACTTCATCTTTGATCTCATCATCGTCGTGGAATGATTTTCCACCAAGATAATGAACAAGCGAACGAATTGCTTCCTCCGTTCTCTGAAGAAGGGCATCAGAGATCACAGATGGCCAACATGTTCATTGTTCGTTAGGAACATCGGTCCTACCATCAGAGAAATGATGACACCATTTCGTTACATTTTGGCGATTCATAATGTTCCCATAAACAGAAACAATTTCTTTGTGAATATCCGCTGGTCACTGACCTTTTCCATGAAGAAAACGTATGACGAAGCGCACAACATTTGGCGGGATTTTGAATCGGCGCAGCCATTTTAAACACGGCCTACTCCAACCAGAATCTACGTTGAAATGCAGAAAGACCGCGAAGAGAAAGCTAACGGTTCAAGGTTAACACCTGTGTAGCCAACATGCTCTCCAAAACTTTTCTTTTCCTCTGGCGTACGGCGTATCTTACTTTTCGAAATGCCCTCGTATTTTTAAATTGTTCAGAAACAATTTTAAGATATTGTTATAACTTTTCCATTAAATAAACACATATATTTTTCTAAAAAAATACTTTCAGTATTTTACAATAATTGTTGTATATCAAAATATTCAGAAAGTTTCATTGAATAACATGAGAGGAATATAATATCGAAGAGAAAAAATGAAAATTTGAAGCAAAGGTCGTGAAGGTTTTCCCAGTTCTGAAACACCAGGCTGGTTCTATGTGGGAATGTAACAGAAATACCTTAAAAATTACAATAAATTTTTTATGCAACCAGTTATTAGATATTTAAGTGAAGATCTCATTAGTGCATCTGAAAACACTTTAAAATACCTTAATGTGTTTCATAATCAAGCCCTTCATATAGTAACTGGTATAGTGAAAACTACTTCTGTCAGTGCTACGCCTTCTAACTTGATATACTAATTTGTGATAAAATATTTCTTTTAATTAAAATTGACACAAAAAGGAAAACAATTCATTTTAAGTTTCCGCCAGTTACTTCTTATACGATTATTTTAAATGTTATATTATTTGGAAAAAAGAACTCAGCGCATAATCATATTAAAATAGTTTATCATAATTTTAATTACCGTAAAATCTGGCGAGTAGCACGCACCGGCGTACAACGCTCACTCCTACTTTCAAGCTGTATTTTTTAATTTTTAGGTATATTCGCCGTAAAACTCGTACCCCCTTTTTACGAAAGAACGAGAAATATGCGTATACAATGCTGGTATGTTTTTTATGCCATTTATTCGAGGTGTTATCCCATAATTTTGAAAAAATAGTTTATTTTTAGAATCCGAATGCTTTAGTTTCATTAGAAACGTCGTTTCTTTCAAATAAACAATAGTCCGATCTACGAAAATCTAATTTTTCTAATGCTTATCCCTTTTTTTACTTTTGAAACTATCATTTTTGATACCAGGCGTATAACGCACACCCCTAAATTTTGACATCATTTTTCGTGTTAAAAGCACGCGTTATACGCCGGATTTTACGGTAACTAATATTACAGATGCAATATTTAAGAATTAATAGTAAAGGTGATCAGAAATCAGCAGATTGTTTCAAACAATCTTCAAGGTCTTGAAAATATTGTGCTATTTTATACCATAAAACCACTAAAATACAAGGAATAAATATTCCGAAAGTAAGTTTCTTCTTTACATGGTATTTTATTGGCAAAAAAATAATACATCGTGTCATCCTGAGCATTGAACCTTGCACTTATTTTTTATAGTTGCCACCACATTGAGTAATTTGTCTTTACGTGCTGTCAGTTTGAAGGAACCGCTGTGGTAAAACTTAATGCTCATCAGGGCAAAGAAATTTGTCCTCAATGGTTAATTGGTATGTCTTCACATCAATGAAGCTGCTTTGATTCCTGGAGTAAAATGAATCATTGTCATTGATAAATCGGAACAAGAAATAATCTCCCTCGCTCGCGTACCACATGAAGTGATCGAGGCGGTTCTCATTCATGCACTTTTGTGATCCAGAGTTAGGTTTCTCGTCACCCATTTTGAAGACACTTTTTGGTAACCCAGCACATCATGAGGCAAATGATGAGTCTAAGCAGTACCATTACATTGTGGTAACGTCACTCTAACACCTGTACTTCAGCAAGGTTGTTTTCATTCGTACACGCCCACATCAACCTTCTTCCTCCACACTCTGCCTTGTATCACTGAACATGCAACACCCATGACCAAGCATTTAACGAGACATGACTTCTTCAACTTCCATGGTTTGTATATATTCGTGGATGACTAACATACAAGACACTCACTCCCATTCACACCGTATGTAAGTACTTAATTTCATTGGCGACCAAGTTGTCAGCACGCATCTGTTTATCATCGTGATTTGCACTCAAATTACTTCAAGCATGCCACGATACTACTAATATCTCTTTTTCGGTGCTTTGCGCATGCGAATGTGGTTTCTGGTGACATTTGTTTGTGCCATCTGGTGTACCATCTACTGATTCAGAAAAAAAATGATTAAACTTACTTTCAAAACTTCCCTCATATCTGTACTTTTTAAGAAGCGCTGAAAATGTTTCTTAAAACCCTATTACAACAATTTTAAATATCCAAGTTTACTTCTTGTTCATACAATCTAACTTATAGCAATCTAACAATATGAGGTATTTTTGATTTGCCAAGATGAGTTATAATTATTCCATTTGCATGTAACTAAAAAGCATTCGTAGGAGATATTCACCAGCACTCAAAGTATTTCAGCAAAAATAAGATTTTTTTTTACCGTTTTTCGATTTCAAAGAATACATAAAACAGTGGATAAAGTTATAATTGGTTAATTTAGATGTATTATGGAATTAAAGTTATCCAATAGCTTGAAAACAGTGGTTCCAGAAAAGAAAAACTTATTGTAAAAGGTAAAATAAAATATGTTAGAAAACTTTTATTTTTATAAATATGAATGTAGTGTAAAAATTTTTAATCTCTTAACAAAACCTAATGAATTCAAATATTTTTATTTATTGTTAATGATGATTTTCTTAAATATAATGTATTTTAAATTAAATAATTATAATGCCCATTAAATTTCCTAATTACAAAAGAAAATTTTTTTCAGTATTCCTTGCATGATATTAAATTAAATAAGAATATGTATAACAAGTATAGCGAAAAGGTAAGGAATCGCATTGTTAAAAATATTGGAAAAAGAAACTCTTTTGTTGTTTTACAGTCGAAATATAAAGTTTCTTATTTCACATACAACCTTAGATTTCGGCATAGCATAAATATGCAGTAAAGTCTTCACATATTTAAAGCAAGAAAAAGTATTCGATACAAGTTTCTTTTGCTGCCGCCATTGATCAAGAGCATATGTTTGCTTATAGACGGAAGAATTTTTGGGGCAGAATAGATTTTTTTCTACTACTACAGCAAATGCATGTCCTTATCGAGTCTGTAAAAAAGTTTCAAATTTCTTTTGCCTCCTTTTTTCAAACGCAAAAGTAAGTATGATATCTTTTAGAATGGTTAAGAAGTAACGTTTTCAGAGAATAAATTCTACCTTTCGAAAATTTTCCCTGTCAATTTCAACGGAATTTCTGTCTTTGCTTCTTTCAGTTCATGCGAATAAATTGGAGAAATAAAATAGAGAAATATAAAACTTTATTTGTGTTTGTTATCTGAAAATGTTACCTGTACTTTCTCTCTTGAGATATAGATTGTGGTCTCGGAACTATTATTTGTATTGAAGCGCCGACGTTCTCTTCTGAGAAAATTTGATTTGATAAAAAATGGAACATTTTGAATAAAATATTTCATATTTTTCGTAAATAAAGGCTTTTCTTTAAGCTCAAACATATATAACATGGGATCTCAAAGTCTTGCCTTGATCATAAATATTTATTGTACCCAAACTATTATAATTATACCTACTATTTTTTCTATTTTGAAAGTAATATTTTGAATTTTTTACGTATATAAGTTCACTTACTTACATAAGAACTTTTCTTTTTATAAGAGTAAGGTAAGGGAAATTCCGCCGCCCAACCAGTTTGGTGGATATGACCCTCGGCTTGAAACCAAGTCGGCTGGGGCTCAAATCCCGGAAGGAAGTCGGACTTTGGCCTGTAATGAATTCCCGCCTCGAATGGATTGTAGCGCAGCCCTTATGTTATATGCTGGGATCATCATTTGTAATAAATGTCTGTGTTCTTCTGTTTGCATTGTGTGTTTCTGTTCTTTCACTTGTATTTCATATGTATCCCATATGTATGTATGCATATGTAATAAAAAAACATGACAGCAAGTACCAAGGAAATACAGATAGTGGTCAAATTAAGCGGAGTTTTGATACATACGAGAGCTGTTTTTAAAGTAAGGTCCGCTTGTTTTTAAAAAACTAACGCCAGTATATTTTGTTTGAAAAAAACTTTTATTATAGGATTGTACATATTTTTTTGCCCATTTTTCTACATAGTTGCCGAGTTTATTGATGCACTTGTCATACCTTAGAATTAAGTTTTGGAAACCCTTTTCAGAGAAGTCTGCCACCTGGTTGGATAGCAAGAGTTCACGACCGATTTCACTTCTTCGTTGTGACTGAAACGTTTTCCGCCAAGACTGTGTTTGAGGTACCGGAAAAGGTAGCAATCGTTCGGAGCAAGGTCTGGGCTGTATATTGCATGATCCAAAACCTCCCAGCCAAAAGATTCGATTAACTCCAGAGTCGTTCGAGAATTGGGAGGCCTAACGTTATCGTGGAGGAGCAAACAACCTTTTGACAGCATGCCGTGCTGCTTGTTTTGCAATGCTCTTAGGAGCTTCAGTAGAATTGCACAGTAGGCACCTGAGTTGATCGTTGTTCCTTGAGACATAATGTTTACCAGCAAAATACTACGCTGGCTCCAGAATTTGTTGTCATAATCTTGCGCTTTGACAGCGTTTGTTTGGCTTTGCCCTTTACGGGATAGGATGTGTGTCACCATTCCGTAGACTGTTTCTTTGATTCCGGGGTGGTATGGGATACCTATGTTTGATCTCCAGTTTCGGCACTACATGTAATAACCTTCTTCCCCGTAATGAATCAAAAAGTCCAATGAAATGGCAAAACCTTCATCTTTATGTTCCTCTTTGAGTAGTCTGGGTACCCACCAACAACACAGTTTCTTAAAGTTGAGGTCTTCACTCACAATTTTGTACACCACCAAACGAGAAACGTCGGGAAATTCCAATGAAAGTGTGGTTATCGGAATCTCCCGCTCTCATGAGTTTTTGCTTCAACTGTTTGCATTAAGTCGTCAATGATTACAGAGGACCGGACTGAGCGTTCTTCACCATGGCCGTTTATTCAACCATCTTTAAACTTCCTGGCCCATTTTCGAACTTTTCTGTCGCTCTTTGCTTCTGTGCCATAAACTTCTGTTATCTGACGATGAATGTCATCAACCGACATGTTTATTGCAGTCAAAAAATGGATTACAAACCATATCTCATACCTGGCGGTTGATTCAGTCACCTTAAACTTTTTAAAGGCGCACGGCGAATCTTACACGACTGCTACAGGGCTGGAAATGGCGCATGTGTGTTCGCAAAGGACATTGTGGTTTGGGACGTAGAAACTCGCTGGGGCACACGCGCGAGCTAGGTAAATAAACGTGCCAACGGACCTTACTTTAAAAATAGCCCTCGTATATATTCATTTCATTGTACTAATTGGTTGAAATGTGTTTTTTATATAAATTAGTTCATGCATCTATTGATTTGCGTGTTTTCTTTGAAGCAGAAACGTGTTTTTATTAATTATCACAAGATGGCTTGTTTTTGCCGTCTGATTTTGTTTGTATATTTTCCCAGTATAATTTGTTTACATTCAATCTTTTTCTAAGGCTCGGTTTTACTATGTAATTAATGAAAAAAAACACAACTAGGCTCAATATAAATTTAAAAAAACGATTTAACTCTTCTCATTTATATATATTTATATATATTACTACAAATACTAGATGTTATCGAGTCATATTGCTGGATATTTTATGAAATTTTATTTTAAGACTGCTTATTCTTTTGAGATTATTAGTATCTAAATCAGTGCTTCTCAAACTTTCAATATTCAATCCTAATTTTCACACGCATCCATTCATCCAGGCAATAACAATGTATTGAATTCAATAATACTATACTTTGACACTAAACCTACAGTACGATTTTAACATCTCAAGTGCCACCGGCGTATATAAAAGTCTCATTCAGACAGTGTGGTAATTGCCCCGGGCATACATATACGTCTTTCCGAAGTATGGTCTTTTACGTAAACAGCTATCCATAAAATTATTTTGAAGGCTTAAAATGATCTTGACAGTGTTTCCAAAGGATTTACTTATTTTAGACGATTTCCTTATTTATTCCTTCTCTACACCTCCCTTCCAGTTACACCACAAACGCTCAACTACGTATTAAACGGTGGCATTGGGGAGCAAATCACGTAACTTTTAATCGGCATTTATGGGATTAATTAGAAGCTGTACAAATTATCAAGATAAGTGATAACTTTTGAATAAAATTTTTTAAATGACAAGTGCATGGGGTCACTGGTAATTATTAATTTTGTTTTTAACTTAGTATTGTTAAATTAAAATTCTAAAATACATTGTGCAGTACTGAGATATTCATAAAAGTGTCATGTCAATGTAAGTGTGTATTTTATTTTTATTATGTCAGAATGTATTTTGCTTGTTTTTACTTTCAGTAAATTAATAGTTTTTAAAAATTATCTTGTTTTCGACTTTTCAGTATGCTTCTGGGCCTTTCATACGGTTATCACACTCCCTAGAGGGGCATGCCCCACAGTTTGAGAAAAACTATTCTAAATCCTAGTATTAAGTTTTTCAGTGTGTTAAATATTTTTCTTATAGCATTCACCTATTGATTTAAAAAGAACGGGATTTGAATTTGTAAAGTGAGAGTAAATTCATAATTAAAACCCTCTAGCCCCACTGGTAGTATATTTCCTCAAACGCCATATTTTTAGCGGATATCTGCTCAACAAAAAAACATGCTTGCTTACTTCCAAGCCTCTTGGTCTATATGTTTAAAAACGGGAATTCTTTTAATGTGTAACTCGTCTCTGTTATCGCACACAAATCTCCTCTGCGAGACAATTATCCCTAAAAAAGGTATTATCATTTCTCTACTCAACAAAGGAAACATGACTTAGTAGATTTATTAGTTCGAAAAATGAATCTTTTTATCTATCATGCTCTCGCATCCCCTTAGAGATCAATTTCCTCAAAACCGGCTTTTACTGGATCTGTACTTAGTGAAAAGAACGTGATTATAAAATTTCAAATCTGTAGACACCCATGGGAGTCTATCTCCAATAATCCTCTTTCTGAGTGCATCTCTACTTAACGAAAAGAACATGCCTGCCAAAATTCAAGACTGTAGGTTTAATTGTTTCTTGAGTCCCACTTTTACTAATACTCTCCATATGTAAATATTTAATACATATAATGATTATAATATAATTATCATTAATCTCAGATAATACATATATCGTAAATGGATGATGCAGTTGAACGAAAATATTTTTGCCAAAAGAAGAATAGACAGTAACTATCGTTCAAGCTGTATGGAAACTTAATTTAAAATGTGATGCTTACGGTTTTAATTAGCATTTTGGGGATGGTCTGATTACCAATCTGTTCTATTCAGATGTTAATCAAATACTACTATTTACAAGTAATACATTATCTTTAACTCAATTTTTTGTTAATATCTGTTTTATTCCTGATGATTAGTGTTTTTAATATACTGGAGTTAACGAAAGATAATTTTTGTTTGTTTGTTTTTTTAACTTATTTTTGCGAATTTTGCTTTAAGTGCCCATGAATTAGAAGCATAAATATTATGTTGCGTAGATCAGGATTTGAGGATTTTACGCAATCAGTCTCAAAGAGCAAGACTTCAGGAGTGATGAAAATTTATTGTCAAAAAAAAAAAACTGGAAATACAGCAGCTATGTATATCCGCAGAATAAATCTCATATGGCCTTGATACATTCTATGGCATTCAGGCATAACTATCAGTGTTTCAAATGCAAAAATGCAAGAGATTATTGACAAACGCTCGTTCTACGTAACAGCCGAAGTAAAAATTAATCGCTGATCAACTCTTCACGGTCAGATAAATGCTACTCTTTAACGGACCAAAAAAATCTAAGTCAGTTTCGGAGAACGAATCCCTATTTATAGGCCTCACGGATTTTTTTCAAAAATTTTGCTTCCGTCATAGATTGGGATATCAGTAGATTTCTCCCTTAATTTCTAGAAAAATCCATAGGGTCACGAACTCACCAAAAATGGTCACCAAGTCACAAAATTGGTTACCAAAAATGATGCCAACTTATCTCTATCGCCAAGTTTCATTTAAATCACTAATATAATGTAAGGAACGGCATTGCTTGAAAATATTACAATATTAACATAAAATAAATATAACATAGAGTAATATAAACGTATTGTATATTAATGCATAAATTATTTAGACTATTTTAAGTATGTTACGCAAAATTCGTAAAAATATATAAGGTTTTAGAAGAGATTTTTAACAATATTCTATTTGGATATTATTTATTCTAAAACTACTTTCTACCTAGATAAATATATTTACATTACCTTCCTGACTTGTATAAATACAAATAACGGTATTTAAAACATGTATTCACAATTTTAATTAACTAAAGACAAATATTCTACAGAAAATTAATCATCACACGTATTGCTTAAAAAATAAATATACGTTTCTGGCATGGTTCTTTGCCTAATAATTTAAAATAAATATTAGAACCTCAAAATTAACATGACTGCATTATATTTCATAACCGCTTTCCTCTAATATTTGGACTAATCTTAATTAAATATCATCAATAGGAACTGATTTGAATACTTATTTAAGTATATTGATAGTACTATTGTAATATATTCATGTACTGAAATTGGAAAACACGCCTTTCATACAATATAAACTAAATTAAATAGGAATTTAATATCGATCTTATACTTATTAAGAAATAAATGAAAATCCTCTAGTATTTTATTTAGAATTAAATTAAATCGGTACTATATTATAGCGCTAGAGAGAGAGAAAGAGAGAAGCAATCACTACGTAAATTGAAGTTTAAACTTTTGATTTTAATAAAGAATTACATTATTTACTGCAGGACGATCCATATTCAAAGGATAATATAGAGAACCATGGTTTGATAAGAGTGAATTTAATTAATATTCGACAGTTTTGTTTCAAAATATTTAAAGGATGTCATGCATGAAATTGCTTCCCTATTTGAGAGTGTGCATTGATGCGAGAAGTTACATTTACTTTTAAGAAAGGAAATTAGTTGATAATTCGATCCTGAATCATTAATTTTGGAAGTAATAATGTCTGACAAGAGGGTTCCTAGAAAATCTGAAAGACAGTAAACAGTAAATAGGGGTGTCAACTTGTAAAGTTCGCTTTCTAATTTAGAATCTCATTCATATTGATATGATTTTACTCTCTATTCTCTTGATTTTATTTCTTCAAACAAACCTATGAGTATTTCTCTTAATATATTTACGAAAAGAGATTAATTTAACTAAATAATTTATATTTAATCTTTCTTATTGCAATCGAGCAAAATATTTACATACCGAATAAAGTTTGCCGATTTGAGAGTTATTGTGAATCTGTTCTTTAAAAAAAATCAAAAACTTAAGACGTTATGTAATGTTTCTGGATATAGGATAATTTCTAACTACATTGTGACATTGAGGAAAATTGGTGAATAGCGGGAGAATTCAGAAATTAAATAATTGATGTATTTCGTCCACCACTATTAATAACAGTATGTACAGTTGGTTACACGTTATTCAAAATATTGACTATGTCCATTCCACAGAATATGTTATTAGTGAAGGAAGAGACAAACACAACCGTGCTTTCCAATATTTCAAAGCGGAATTTCTCTCCACACATTTAACCTGCGATCACTCGCGCGGGGTGTTCTGTTCACCCCAGCAACAAGAAAAGCCTCCTAAGATTCCAAAACGAATGCATAGAACCACGACTTTTTCTTTAGCTGCTCGTTTTAGGTCATTGAACCTTCAGGTATGATGCAATCATTGTTATTTGGACGATTGGAACATAACGAACATCAAAAGTTAATCTAGGGTGCTGAGAATTCCCTGCGAGAAGCAGAGCATAAGGATACAGTCAGCTCTGAATGTTTGGAAAATGATTAAAATATGATTTTTCAACTTTCTACTATCCTTATCATTAATTATAGAGTATGTTTATTACTGTTATACACGTTTTACTTGTGGTTTATGAAAAAATATAAATATGCATTTTAAGATGAAAATTTTGTATATTTAGTTTAAATTAATGTTAGTCTTATTTGTATGCAATAAATTTAATAATTTTATTTATATAATACAAAAAAACATCTTGTACTTTATAAATATGTATCATAATTTACTTAATTTGTTTTATATTTAAATACATGTGTTAAAAGTTTAGAGTGTTCTCTACACCCCGTGAGTAACTACGGTAGCAAAAACAGGCACGAGTGACCTCAAGTTAAGACGGGGTTGGTCACCTCATACAACTCGAATTACACTCGGTGATCCGGCTCTTAGGAAGTGCTATTTTCTCACGGCTATCGGTTGTCGGCGGAATATCAAATGAAAGGTCCACGCAATATTTTAGGGTGCAGGTGTGGACAGGGACGGCGCAATGCTATACATTTAGGAAAGCCGACTTTGCAGCTGTGAGGTAGAAAACGTTACAACATGAATTACTGTGTTGCAGCTGGCGTCAGTTCATTTACTTTAATCGAGCTATCTTCAGCAACTAGAGGTGTATAGTTTTACTTTTAATGTCATTGTATAAACCTTATTTATTGATCATCGAGTGGAATAGCAATAAAAACTCTAGATCCACTCAAGTTATCTTACAACGCAGGTCTTGACTCCATAAGTTAATAAAATTCGAATTTTATAGTTGTTCCTGATGGTATATTTATGTTTTGTTCTTTTTCAACACCCAAATATGATCCTTTAATCTTCATATTTATAAGTACTATGTAAATCTAAGTTGGCAATTTAGAATAACACTTGTGGATTTTTTTACATTGGGAACTTGCTTGGCTGTGATTCAAGACTTCTAGCTTTAGTTCCATTGAATATTTACTATTATTTTGTTAGGTTCGAGAGTCCTCGAGGGTAGAACTCTACTTCTTTTGAATGTTATCCCCTTTTAATGAATAAAAGTTGTTTTTATATTGTTGTCGACTCATTATTCGTCCACAAACACTAATAGAAGCTCCGGTTTGTGTTTCAAATTAGGAATTATTTTCATATTTTTAATTAATTCCCGTAGAAATATCTACTTAGATAATATTGAAATATGGTTTTTATAAAAACAATACATTTCGTTATATATAACTTGATTTTTAATAACAATTCTGAAATGGTATAGTAACGTCATTACATCAATACAATTTCGATATATGAAGATTTGCCTGAAAAGATAAGATATTTTGCAAAATCAATTATAATACCTACGAGGGGATAATTTGAATAGTATCATATATTCCCACTCAATCTCAAGATTTCTAGAATTTCTGTTAATTCTTGAGATTGCAGACTATTTGGAGAACGAAGCAAGCTGCTAGCAGTCACCACGCCAGACGCACCATCAGTAATTTGAAGTTGTGTTTGAAATTACGAAACTTTGAAAATGGCGCGAGTTTGACAATTAATTCCCAGCAATTGAAATAATGGCAAAGTCTTAGTATCGAAGAAAGCTTCTAACAATCCACGGAAAGCGTGGATTTGCTAATTGCTTCAATCTGATTCTATGTCTTAAAATTTCCTGAAATGTGTGCGAAAGGTATTGCTAGTCCTTTTAATGCTGCAATTTGATATTCCATTTTAACTACGATAACAGTTTCATCATTGGAATAAATAATTCACAGTTTATCAATAACAAATGGAAAAGAATGGCGAGTTTTGTTAAAACGTTTTCCAAATTATTCAAAATAATTTAGTTTTATGAATTAAGAAAACACATCTATGTTTATAAAATAAAAGCATTGCTCTTGTCTGGATTCTATTTGATATCTATTATATCATGAAAAAAAATAAAACCCATTCAACTTCCAAGCTTTTTAAAATCCCTAAAAAAATAAATTTCTCCAACTTTCTCTTAGGAATTCATTTTTGAGGATTATTTTTCATTAAAAGCTACGAATTTTTCATTAGAAATATTAAGACTTAACAGGAATTGTAAGGATTTTTGATTTACTAAATAAGTTAATGCATTTTTTTCAGTTCTTAAGTAATAATTATTTTTAATTAATATAGTTTATCAGTTATATGCTTTGTTAGAAGGTATTTGAATAAAGTATTTTTTCTTGCTTTTTACGTGGAATATAGTAGACGAAAAAAACTTGATTCTGCATAATAAGTTTGTTACATTTGTTTACTCGAGGTTTTCACATTATTGAGATATACTACTAAAAATGTTTTTGCAGCCTATAATTCCCAAAATATATTTTGCTACAGCTGAAAAATCAAAGGGACTGATATAATTCATTTTTAACACCCTTTTATAAGTATCACTTGTGTAGAGTTTCTCAACTCCTCATACTCATAAGCTTTTCATTGCGATTTGCGCGTGCGTGAGATCTGCAATTGCTTGTAGTGCTTACTCGCGCAAGCACCTAAGATGCAATCTGCGCATGCGTTAGCTTTTCTTCTATAGTGGCCCCGTGCATTTATCCCTTTAGGACTTCAGACTTCCTTGGCAACGCACGCACCTCTCCGAGAGCAGATACCAGATCAAGAATAATAAAAAGCATGTAGCCTAAATCTGATAACATCCTTGTGTAATAGCTCAGTCTCCTACACTTGTATGTAACGAAATCTTTGAACTCAATTTTCACCCACTTTAAAAAGTCCAATTAATTCGAAATTTTGCTCACTTGTCCAGGACCGATGAAAATACAATAATTTAATAAATTTGTTCCATTGTCCTTATCAGAATCATCGGGACTAATTATTTCTATTTTCAGATCCCTTCCCGCACCTGGAGACTAATTCTAAATCCCATTTCCAGAATTGGAGACTAATTCCATATCCTATTTCGAGATTTGGCGACTAATTCCAAATTTGGCAACTAAACGATTAAGTTATAATTTAGCTCGAAAAAAGGCGAAAAATATAAAAAGGTGTTTTTTAGTTGTTTTTTTAACTGTAACTTTTTTACCGCTATATTTTACATTCAATCCAAAATAGTGTTCTGTAACATTATTTTTTTTAATTATTTTTATATTTAAAGGAAATATGGATATTTTCTCAATAAATTCGCTGAATTCATTAGTTTGCTAAATCTGGAATGAAAACAGCTTACATTCATAGACATGCTACTTAACTTTTCAACTGCAATTTTATTTTTAACATGGACGGATGTTTTAAATACTATGTAACGTTATTTTCTCTGAGTGTAGATCTATACTGCAGGGAAATAAGGGTACTTTTTTTACGACTTCAGTAAACTAAATACCTCAGAAATATTTGACTCTTCTGTAATAAAAAAAAATCTGACATGTTCTCGTTACATCCTTATCTTACAAAATAATAAATATATCTTAATCAAATTAGAACTATGCACTTTCAGTAAATATCAATAAGAGTTAAAGCATTAGAGTAACAATCCGTTATAAACTACGCATAATTTTCCCCTGATTTCTGGTTCAATCAGTTTTCCTTAATCCTTATAACGTAAACGTCAGGCATTGATGATTGTACGAAACATTTCAAGATTACTTCTAAAAATGTCAAGATATTGCGAAAGCTTATGCAATTTCTATTATTTGAAGTATTCAAATAAAAGTTGAGAAAAGTTTTAGATTTCATGTCGCTCTAGGAAACTAGAAACCAGAGATACGTAATAAATATTTTCCTATCTCACTTTTAACATTAATAAACATAGAAATTTGTATTGCTTTACAAGCAAATTACAAGTAAGGGAGCCTATGTGTAGATCAAAAAGAACTAAAATTCACTAAGGAGAACAAATTTTCTGAGCGCATCATACTTTTAATTACTCTAGGAATCTGTGAAAGTTAAGACTTAATAATCTGTACCATTTATTTATGACATGAGAAAAACAGTTTCGCATAAAATAAATCACATTTGCGAAGCTTCTGGAACAAATTGCAGTAAGCCTAAACGGCTTAAACCTTCATTCATTATCCCCAATACAATCTTCCACTACTGACTATCACAACGACTGTTCGCCATTTCTAAGAATCCTCTGTGCAAGTTATCTCAGTCCGAGGCTATTTTGCGGAAAGCCTTCTTCTTCGAGGCTAATTAGTACGAGCTGGCTCATCGGATTACAACAAAAGGGGAATTCCCATCTGGCCTAGCAATTAAAGGCGTACCAAATATATACCCACTGATTATTTCGGGCCAACTAAAAATATACGGTGTTGTAATAAATGCAAAATGGATGGCTGGATATTTTAATTGACTTAAGGAGATTTAATCCCTACAGAGACGTAAAAGAATATGATGAAGTGATAGTTAGAGAAGTAATGCATTTGGTTAAGTTTTGTTGTAATAGTCAATGCATTTTTTGTACATTCTTTTGTTACAAGAACTAATTACTTTATAGTTATAAATTAGTTTCTTCATTAAAATGAATTTTTGTGAAAAATTTAGGTGCGATAGCATATATCTCCGTTTTTGCAGTTATATTTTTTAATTTACATAACACTTTTCTATGTTCTATATTTGTTTAAAAAGTGCATTTTTATAAATCAAGTAGTTTTAGGGGAAAGCATTGCACTATAAATGACCAAAATTTCATTTTTTTTAATCTCCTTTTAACTGTGTGACTTTTCTAATTATGAGTATGAAATTTCGTGGCCATAGCGAGTACATTATTTAGAGTTACTTTTTTTATCAGTATGCCGAAGAGAAAACCAGAACACATGACGCCAGGCTTTAAAAGTCTTTTGTGTTAAAAGTATTATTGCTTAAAAGTGTTTGCAGACTTTAAAAGTATTTTTCTCATATTTTTATGTTTTCATAATAACAATGTATTTTAAATAGCTAAGGCTTTTTTTATATGTTTAATGTAATGTTTTGAAGAAAAATTATGATTGTTTTGTATATTATTTTTTTCACAATTATGTGTATAGAAAATTGATTTATGTGTGAATAATGTTCTCAAAAATTCATACAAATATAAGTGGGTTTTTCTTAAACTTTATTTAATAGTATCCTATACGAAAAAAAAAAGAAAATGTAAAAATAAAAGTATCTCTCGTTACACCAATCTCATACACAGAACTGTGAGAATATTAGAAAGAAAATTGTTCAAAAATGTTAAAATTTGCAAAAATAGAAGTTTTAGTACACTCGTACAGAAGTATTTTTTTTTCAAATAATTGTTAGTTTAAAATGTGCTTTTCATCAGAAATGTAAATTTATGTCTGATGATGAAAAAATAGTACACACACAAATGTTCACTTGAACATATAAATGAAAAAAAAATATTTTCAGGGAACCATATCCTCTTAAAGCGGTTAGATCAGTGCTTCTCAAAGTAGAAAACAAAAGATTGTTTAAAAAATTATCAATATACTAAAGGCAAACAAATAAAAAAGGAAATACACATTTACACTTATAAATATATCACTACTGCGCAATGAATTTTATAATCATTTTAAAGATACTACGTTAACAACAAGTTTAATAATTACCAGTGTCACCATAAGCTTGTCATATATAAAACTAAAAACAAAAATTAACACTTATCTTGATAATTTATACGGTTTATAATTAATCCCTTAAATGCCGATTAAAAACTACGGGATTTGCTCCCTAATGCCACCGTTTAACACGTAAACGAGCGTATCTGGTGTATTGGAAAGGGGGAGGTTAAAGGAATAAAGAAACAAATAATCTGAAACAAGTAAATCCTTCGCAAAGACAATAAAGCTCATTTTATTGCATTCCAAAGCCTTCGGAATAAATGTATGGATAACAGTGCACAGAAAATATCGTACTTCGGAAAGACGTATATATACGTCCGGGGCAATTAACACACTGCCTAAGTGAGATGTTTATATACGCTGGTGGTACTAAAGAGGTAAAAGTCGAACTGTAGGTTAATATTCAAAATATAGTGTTATTGAATTCAATGTATCCTTATTGTATAGGGGCGCGATGAAAATAATGATTGAATATTGGGTAGCGAATATTGAAAGTTTGAGAAACGCTGGGTTAGGTTCTTGGTAAGGAATCATAATATAAGGTTGAAAATAAGTAAAATAAATCTTATAACATCATGTGCAATAATGTTTGATTAAATAAGATTTCTTAGCCCTTGTATGCTTTTTTAAGTCTATTTTGCGATATATTCTATCAAAAATTCTTTTTAATGATTGAAAGAGTGTGATGCGCATACCACAAAAAACATATTTCAGTAGGAGCTTCTAAATTACTAAATTACGTTTTGGCAAATCACAGGAACGCAAAAATTTAATTTGTTTTTGATATTATCGTTTCTTATGCTAATTGATCAGTGGTATAGTCAGATCGAAGCCCTCACAATTCATCGGGTCATGAGACTAGCTTTACGTTTGTCGCTAGCGGCATATTTGCGCACCATACACACGATAGTACTATTTGGTTTGGTTCCACCATAATTTTGAGGAAAAATAACCCTTCCACCAACCTCAAGTGAGGACTTGTTGCTCGACAAATTTTTAGATTTCTCCCATACCTCACAGGCACTATAAAGAGTGTTTTTTTTTAGGTATAGAAGTTTAAGTTGGCATCACTTTCCAAGATGGCGACCGATTTAACAGCTGTCAAGTGATTTATTCTCAGTTTGGTTTGGCAATTCATAAAAACGATCATCAAGCAAGGCGTAGATTCGTCGAATGGGCCCAAAACGAGATTGCCGTTGTTCCCGATTTTCATAAGCGAATTTTGTTCAGCGATGAAGCGCATTTCTGGTTGAATGGCTACGTCAACAAACAAATACTGCCGCATTTGGAGTGAAGCTAATCCACAAGTGTATGTCGAAACACCGTTACATCCAGAAAAACTGACTGTTTGGTGCGCTTTATGGGCTGGTGGAATCCTTCTTGAAAAACGATGAAGGCCACAACGTTACAGTCAATGGTGATCCGTATAGAGCCATGATTACTTACTTTTTCATTCCTGAATTGAACAATCATGATGTCCAGGAGCTGTGGTTCCAACAAGACGGCGAAACATGTCACACAGCTCGTGCCACAATCTATTTATTGAAAGACACGTTTCGTGACCGCCTAATTTCACGTTTTGGACCTGTGAATTGGCCTCCAAGATCTTGTGATTTAACACCGCTAGACTATTTTCTGTGGTGCTATGTAAAGTCATTAATCTATGCGGATAAGCTACAAACGCTTGACCATTTGGAAGACAACATTCGCCATGTTATTGCCGATATACGACCACAAATATTGGAAAAAGTCATCGAAAATTGGACGTCCAGATTGGACTACATCCGAGCCACAGCCATGGCAGTCATATGCCAGAAATCATATTTAAAATGTAATGCCACAAGATTATCTTTCGAATAAAAAAAATTCATGTCAATTGAATAATACATTGTTGTTTTATTGCAATTTAAAGTTCTATACCTCTAAAAAAAACACCCTTTACATCAACAAATATTCGCGCATTCTTTGGGATTCGAACTCAGGCCTTAGCCACAGACTGACTCAGCTCGTCACTAACCACTAACACATCTAACACATATTTCAACGAGTTATTTAAACATTACGACTTATCAAATTTTTATTGTCTTTTGCAAAATATATTCTGGTTGCACCTTTTTCAAATTATTTTTCCCAATAATTATTTTAGTTAAAAAACAACCACGTTAATTTAAAATTATTAAAGTTATAATTTTTAGTTTTATGATTTTATAAAATTCCAATAGTTGTGCTTTCAATTGTAATGCTTACAAATTAAAGATTATCTAAACTAGCAAATTACTTTTTTGTATTAAATGAACGATAGTTTTCATTTAAAAATTTCTTAAATATAATTTAGCAAACGATATTTTCATAGATTTACAATGCGCTTTCAATGTAACGAATTCATAATAAATATCAATGAAAAAATTATATTAAGTTCTACAATTGCATAAAAATATATGATCTTTCCTATAATGAAAAGTGTAAAATTATTTGTCTGCGCAAATAAGATCTAATTAATTACTTGAACATACTTATTTCAGTTTTAATTATTAAGATCAACAGCAATTTCAAAAATTCATTTGGGATTATTATTAATTTATGATTTATTAAATTATTAAGAATAAATTTTTTTCATAATTGAATGGACAAAATTCATATTCATAAGTATCATTATTTACAGAATTTACCGTAATAAGATAAACCTAATCAAAAATCCAACACTTTAAATTCTCAAAGTTATAAATTAAATAAAACCTTTAAGACATTAATTTTATACAATATGTTGCATTTTATTAAATATTGCATTAGAAGAATTCTAAAGGAACATATAAGAAAAAATAACACTAAACCAAAATAAAATAAAACAAATACGCGTTATAATTAATGTCGACTCTTCATTTTACTTCATATTTATCTTTTAAAACCAATAAAAGAAGATTTAATAACACAACACCCCACAAACAGTTTTAGTTCTGTAAAAATATCCAGTTTTCCTTCAAACGATATCTTTTAAATTGCATTAAAGGTAAATTCTGCGACCGAGCAAATACATTAAATTGATGATGCATTAAGGAACATGGAGAACTTTTTAATTATTTCTTTAGAAATATTAAAGTATTAGGGTAAACCTATCAGTTATGGAGGAAAAAAGAGTTTTAAATATTCCACATCGTTTTGTGATACCGTCTTAATTAATTTCCAAGTTTGTGATACGTAAGAATTTTTATAAAAATCTGAATAGAAGCGTGTTGTTTATATAAGTCACGTTACAAACTTCCAATGAATTTTACAAATATTCTTATTGTTGTTTCTAGTAATTTATGCGATGCTGTTTACGGTTTTTAAATATTTATAGGTTTAATTTCTAGTTCAAGTATTGAAAAATTAAATGGTTTGAAACAGGTTTTGGATAGACATATCTTTGTCATTTGCTCCGTTTCATTTTGAAAAGATTTCGGAACTTTTAACTATGTATTTATTTCCTAGAATTCTATTTGTGATATTAAGTTTTAAAAAATTATAAACTGAAAAGATTTCACATGCATATGAAATGTATTTGAAATGAGTTTCATGATTACGGAGATTCTGATGTAAATATAAAAACAAATAACTAATTTAGAGTTAAGTTCAGGAAATCTTAATTATGTCAAGATATTAAGTAAATAAAAACATTATATTTAAATAAAGAGAGATAGAACAGATATATTTTTCTTTTAACATCGTATATATCTTTTTAATGTAGCCAATTGTACCGAAGTATTGGAAAGCTTAAAAATATTTATATTATTTATTTAATTATAAAATATCATTAAAGAAATAATTTACTTAGTTTTTAATTTAAAAATAATTCTTAAGAAAAACACCTATAGTTTCCCTATAGCGCATGGCACATGAGTAAATTTGCTAAATTTATTTATTTAATTAACATATATTATAATATTACGTAAAAACTAGTTAAAACTTATGGATAGAAAGCAGAAAACACTCTAGTAGAACGGAAAAAAACATTATACAGTCGGACCCGATTTAACGAATTCTTCGGACCGAACATTTTATTCATTAAATCGGGGTTATTCTTTATTTTAGGGTAAACAAATACACTTTTGTACTTACCTTTTGAAAATTCTATAATAAGCAACTACGCAAGAAATATCCATAGTTAGAAATTACACTCTTTTTTATTCAGCAGCTAAAAGTACTATTAGCTAATTATTACACAGCAGTTAATTGTAAATCTTAAAACTTTGACTTATAGATGATTGACAATCTTTTTGATTTCTGACTCGAAAGATTTCTCTTTCGACTATATGAAGAGAATAAAATACTGTGTTTTTTACATCCTGCTGCATGAGGTATGTTTTCATAATTTCCAAACTATGCTAAGAATTAGAAAATGTCACATTTTTGTTGGGAGTTTCACTATCAAATTCTGCATAAAGAAACACTACACATTTGTTTCTCACGATCAGCCATCATTGACAAATTTTTAGAAACAAAATTTTCTACCAAACCTTACGTATAATAAACTTCACTCCCCCTCAAATGAGTGAGTGAGTGAATATTAACATCGCACTGTTCAGCTTCACGAGGGCTTTTGGCGACGGATTACGTAATTTTGAACCATGGTCAAGTGACGTGGATGACACCTGAGCTGGCATCCCTCTCACTTCCCCAAAGAAAAATAGCAAATGATAAAACCTCTTAAAGTATCCTTTGTATAGTGAAGTGAGATGGGATAAAAGAATTTCCTATCATTTTCAAAACTCACTGGGTAAGTTACACTTGTGACTCATCTACACCTGAAAAGTATAATAATGAGCTGTACCCTTCATCGTCGAAATTTGCTATTTGCAAGAAAATATTCTGTTCTTCGTGAAAATGATATCTTTTGGATAGAAATAAATTATTTTATATTCCAAACTAATAAAAATAATTCGTTACGGTTGTTAAAATAATTTGTTAAATCGGGGCTTATTATTGGTTAAATAGGAGAGGAGGTTGTTCTGACATTTTAATCGTGGAGAAGAAAAAAACCCGCAAAATTCGTTAAATAGAGGTTCGTTAAATCTGGATCCGACTATATAACAAAAGGAACAACTGAGTAATTTATAATACAATAGCAGAAAGAATTCTAATCAATAAAATATATTACAATACCGACAATTACGCACATTAACCTTAAAGATTTCCATTAGTTACTTATAAGTTTTGAAACATCTGATTAAAGATATAAAAATACAAATCTTACGTTCGGTTTTACCAGTCCTACCATGAAGAACAATATGACTTCACTCTAATGCTGTTCCTACTGTTAAAATTATCGGATTCCAAATACATTCTGTATCTAATTTAGCTGAAGCTTCCGATAGGTTACACAACGTGTTTTGAATATTAACTATATTTAAGATAATATTTGTATAGATACAAAAGGTGCAAAATAATAATGGTAGTAGTATAATGATTTGTTCGACAAATAATATATATATATATATATATATATATATAATATTCACCCACGTGGGTTTTTGGGTCTTTGCCTTGGTTTATCTCCTATGCCATTATGTCGAAAGTTTCCACTGAAGGGGAAGGTTGAGATCTCGCAAAACACTGTTTAACCCTGTTTCACTGTCCTAAGCCAGTGACATCTGGGGAAATCATAATAATTTTTTCCACTATAGCTATATTTCTCTTTTTTTGGTTTGCAATGGTTCCATGTTCTTTGGTTCTTTTGGTTTGTTCTTAAGATTTTTTAGAATTTATTAGTCTTCTTTTTAATTTATTTACTGCTATATATATATATATATATATATATATATATATATATATATATATATATATATATATATATATATATATATAATATATATATATATATATATATATATATATATATATATATATATATATATAAATATATATATATATATATATAAATATATATATATATAAATATATATAAATATATATATATATATATATATATATATATATATAATATATATATATATAAATATATATATATATATATATATATATAAATATATATATATATATATATATATATATATATATATATATATATATAAAATATATATATATATATATATATATATATATATATATATATATATATATATATATATATATATATATATATATATATATATATATATATATATAAAAGAAATATATATTATACATCAAAAACAAGAAATAATAGATAAAGAACATAACAAGAAATAGCGTAATAAAAATATGAAAGCTGAACATGAAGAACAAAATTATAGAGAAATAAAAAAAAAAGAAAAAAAGAACCTAGCGAGTCAGAAAGCAATTTCGGACTTAGGACCGAATAAGTGGGGTTAAACTAGTTTGAAGGCGCCAACCTTCCCCCTTTGCAACTCGGTAGGAAAACCAAATAAAATAAAATAAACAAAACTTCAGAGTTTGGATAACTCAGAGAGTATGAAAAAACCACTCATTACTATTATGTAACAAACTCTCCCAAACTCTTAATGCAGAAAAATCACAAAATAATTACGTAAGAAAAGTAGAAAAACGCTAAAACAATTACATAAGAAAAGTATCTTTCAAGAAATAATTTAACAAAATTTCTTTACTCACAGAGCTTTTACGAGGAGAATCAAGCGTCTTGACATTAATGGAAATCGATTATTCACCAAGTTAAAAAATTCGAAAATACATAAACACATCCTTTGAGCTGACTTTTAAACCAGCCAGCAAAGACAGGTATAAAAAAAAGACGACAATCAAATACGGTAGAATTTGAATTGGTTGATTATCAAAAATGTAAATTTGCTAGGCTCTAATTTGGTTGGTTGTCAACAATGTGTAAGATGTTCAAGATGTGTGTGGAAAAAATGTAAACTGTGATATGAGTGTTATGATATAATCTTCACAGCAAGACCACTAACATGCTGACTTTGAAATCCTATTGTTGTGTGGTGGTTTTGGAATTCGAAATAGCAAGACGGTTAATGTATTTGTGATGAATATAAGTTCTTAAGAAATTAAAAGGGTATTCATGATCTAAACAACATTGAAAAAAAAATTATATTATTGTATTTATCTATTTTTTTGTGGGTAGTTAAGTTATCATTTCTAAATAAAAAATTCAAAATGATATTTCTGTAAATTTATATATGTAAATTACTATTCCATACGGGAATTTTAATTATATGGAACTTAAACGAATCTCTTTTGTTAAAAATGTTACTGACTACATTATTGTTAATAAGATGCAAGTCTAAATCCAAGAATTCCACCATATTAGAGTTGAAGTTAGTTTTAAGGAGGTTGAGATAATGAGGGTAGAACGTAATATTTGGTTTGTATTCACTATTTTTACCAAAGATTATTAGATCATCTATATAACGACAAGTCAAGAAAGAATCATTTACAACATGATCTATTTCAAAAAAATGTAAATATAGGGTTCGCTAAACAATTACTAGCTGGACCACCCTGAGGTAATCCTTTGATCTGTTTATAAAGATTCTGATCAAATGTAATGTAATTTTCTTTTAATACGAGGTTAACAAGAATATCAAATTTTTCTTTTTTCATTGAAGTATATAATTCATATTTATCATAAATTAACCGTAGAACCTTAATCATATCGTCAATATCTATAGAATTAAAAAGGTCATCGAAATAAAAACCATGCATGGAAAAAATTAACATATCATTAGTAACTCTAGCAATCTCTAAGCTATTTTTAATTATTGCCGTGTTTTGTAAATTATCAATTAGATTTTGAAGAAGAGATTGTAAGATCTTCCCAGACTTCGTGATATATGTATTGTATCCATTAGTGATACCACGGAATTTTATAGGGCTTTTATGAAATTTTGGTGTTAAAAAAATACTTGGATATTTAATATTATTTAGATGAATATTCAGTCTTTTGTTTAAAGCTAAAAGACGATTATCATCTTCTCTATTATTGTGAATTGATTTTTGAAATGAATTATTATTTAAAATGTGGTTACTTAATAATTTACTGTAAAAGTATTTACAAATTATGGCATAATTAGCAGATACCTTATCAACATATGTAATCACGAAGTCATTTTGGATATTTTCTATTGATGATTTAAGATCTTTATACATAATTTCATTTTCAACAGTGAAATCTAATTCCCGAATTTCTGTTGCTACATAAGATCTAAATTGATTGAATGCTTCAATCGGCATTCCGTATTTAATTGCCATTTTAAGGTAGAATTTATCTAAATCTTTTATGATTTGTTTCATAACGTTAGATTTATTTTTTGTGATCATCAGTCTAAAACCGTTACCTTTTCCCATAAAATTTCTTAACAAATCATCTTTCACGATGCTAAGGTCTCCTGTGACAACGTGCTGATGATAATCATCAATATGGTCTCGATATAGATTTCATTTACATGATTCTGAACTTAGGAGCTCCGAGATTTGATTATAATTAAATATAAATCTACCAAATTTCTTGTTGTATTTGAAAGCTTTTTTAATAATAATTTTTTTAATAGGAAAAAAGGATTGATATTTTTGAAATATACTTGAAAAATTAATTTTGTTAAAGGATTTATTCATAAATATATAATAATGTACAATATTCTGTAAAGTAATTTTCACTTGCATCTAATTTAATATTCATGTTTTGTACTAAATAGTTATTAAGGTCTCGAATCATATGCATACCATGAAAATCTCGAAATTTATATCTGCTTAAAATATCTGTCATAATTTTAATTTCAGTTTTATTCATGCCAAACATAAACGATTTAATTAAGCCTGTGTTGTAGTTATCATCAAATTTAACAGCTAATTCTAACATAGAATTCTTGAGGGTTGACATGTCTCTAGTAACTCTTTTTCTGCGTTTAGCTTTTGAAATTCTCGCTAAACGAATATTATTACTTTTATCAATAAATTTATCAAAATTCGTAATATATAATGAATCCTCGGATTTTTGTTTAAAAGCTAATAAGACACTTTCACCTTTCCATATAACATTCAAACCATAAGGATAATATGATCTAAATGAATCTATAAAAAAGTTTTCGAACCATAATCTTTGTTTAATATTTGGCACTATTCTATGTATATGTACAGTTATGTTATTGAATCAATGTTTATGAAAGTGTCCTATCTCAATCTTAGCCTGGTTTTTGTTGCAATCAAATTTCCTTGTATCAGACCTATGTTGATTTAATCTAATATTGATAGTGTTTGAAGTCTGACCTATGTAAGCGAATTTACATATGTCGCATGTCATTTTGTAAACACAGTTAAATATGTGTGCACAAATATAACACAGTGCCTTTATTTATATATATATATATATATATATATATATATATATATATATATATATATATATATATATATATATATATATATATATATATATATATATATATATATATATATATATAAAGGCACTGGTCGATATAAAGGGAATTGTCTTACTAAAAGCACAACTAAATAACGTACTTTAAATGACTGGGCCCTTCAGTTCCTACCCTCTTTGGTTAAGAAAAAAACAACAGCAAAAAAATAAAATATGTTCAGATTCATCCCTTAGTTACTTTAATGTATTTGAAAAACACTACTGCTTTCAGAAATAAGTTGAAATGCGGAAAGATTTTTGACACTGCTATTGTTTGTTTTCACTTATAAAAATATCCAGTAGTACATATATAAAACGTCAAGGCTGCATCCTAGAAAGTTTTTTATATATATATATATATATATATATATATATATAATGCGCCTCTGAGCTAAAAGATGAAAAATGTCACTGGAGTGAAAAATAAATGTCCTATAAAAAAGAAACTTCTTAAAAATAAATACAATCTTTCTTCACTTTAAAAAATGCTACGAAGAAGGCTACAGACTATGAAATAGAGTATCTATTTTATATTATTATTTTCGCGAAAGATAGAGAGAGAAGGAATTGTATATATCTAGAACTATTCGCTTATTCACTTTAAGCTCGAAGTGTCAAGAATTTCCAACGGCGGCATTATAAATAGAGCTGCACTAGGAAAAGTGGTGCTTTAGAAGAGAAGCAGGTGTATTCAATCATTTTGCAAATATGCTCTTTTACAAAATAAAAGTGGGCATCGCATGGATCAAACACGAGTTCTTTTGAAATACTCATATTATACCAAACAAGCATTTGACCTTTAAAGAGCTATGCACCTAAAATGGAAGAGAATTCTAGCACGTTTTTAACATTGGATATTTTTATATTATTAACACCCGTTTAAAACAGTTATTATGTTTTAAATCCTATTTCTTCTTTGATTAATCAATTTAATATGATAATTTTCATTTTCTGTGCTTTTTTTCTACATTTAACAGCTATTCAAGATTTATGTCCCGAATTATTTATGCAAACATGTTACAAAATGAAGTGATTTGCATTTTTACTATGATGTCATGCTTAAGACTGTCTTCCCGTATAGTTAAAAAACAAGTTATGTAAAAAAAAACTTTTTTTTAATTAAATCAATTCCTGCATACGTCAACAAAGAAAAATTTATTTTAGTTACTTTTTATTAAATGGTTACAATTAATGTAACTTTGTATACACATATGACACAATCACAATATTAAATTACAAAATAGGAAGCGATTTTCCTTGCATATTTTCAATTTTCTTTTCTATATGCATGGCGTTTCTATTTTTGTTTGTTTTTGTTACTATTTATTCCTTAATTAAATTTAATTGTTCTAATAACAGTATTGTAAAGAAGAAATCACATTCGCGGAGATTATTCCATCTCAGGTGGTACATGACCTTTGAATAAGAAGTCCAACGGTGTGTGTCTATCCATCTATTATTTTTGCGTTTGTTACTATATATACATTTTTTTAATTTAATTAATTAATTAATATTTGAAAAAAACCATATTAGCATCAAGTGTCATCTACTACAAGTTTAAAAAAATGTTTTTCAACTTGAATGAATGAATAGAATGTACTTTATTAATGATCGAAAATTTGAACAAGATATATATATATATATATATATATATATATATATATATATATATATATATATATAATGAGATGAACAAATAGTGGGAATTGAATGAATAAGACCCAAATTTAGAACATATTTTACGATAGCTAGAAGCTAGAATATTATAACTTTATTTTAACTTCGCTACCTGTTAAATAACAATATATTTGATAGACTTCTGTATCACATAATTTTTCATGTATTTTAAATATTAGATGCTTAAGAAAAAAAATTGCATTTTTGAAAAATGTTTTTTTTTTTTAAATTTATGAGGATTATTTAAATTAAACAGATGTATGCGTTACAATATTACGATTTTTGACGATGATTGAGTGAAATTTCTATATTCAAAAAATTCCATGTTTGTGTAGGTCTGTGAGACAATAATAGCATTAAAATAAGTTGGGCATAGAGAGTGCAGTTTATAAATACACTTCAATTTCTTAAGTCAACCAGTTTTAAAGAGTGTTTTTTTCCAGGTATAGAAGTTTAAGTTGGCATTACTTTCCAAGATAGCGACCGATTTAACAGCTGTCATGTGATTTATTCTCAGTTTGGTTTGGCAATTCATCATGAATAGACTCACGCCTCATAGAGATTCGTCCAATGGGCCCAAAACAAGATTGCCGTTGTTCCCGATTTTCATAAGCGAATTTTGTTTAGCGATGAAGCGCACTTCTGGTTGAATGGCTACGTCAACAAACAAAACTGCCGCATTTGGAGTGAATCTAATCCACAAGTGTATGTCGAAACGCCTTTACATCCAGAAAAACTGACTGTTTGGTGCGCTTTATGGGCTGGTGGAATCATTGGTCCGTACTTCTTCAAAAACGATGAAGGCCACAACGTTACAATCAATGGTGATCGGTATAGAGCCATGATTACTAACTTTTTCATTCCTGAATTGAACAATCGTAATGTGCAGGAGCTGTGGTTCCAACAAGATGGTGCAACATGTCACACAGCTCGTGCCACAATCGATTTATTGAAAGACACGTTTGGTGACCGCCTAATTTCCCGTTTTGGACCTGTGAATTGGCCTCCAAGATCTTGTGATTTAACACCGCTAGACTATTTTCTGTGGGGCTATGTAAAGTCATTGGTCTATGCGGATAAGCCACAAACGCTTGACCATTTGGAAGACAACATTCGCCGTGTTATTGCCGATATACGGCCACGAATGTTGGAAAAAGTCATCGAAAATTGGACGTCCTGATTGGACTACATCCGAGCCAGCCGTGGCAGTCATAAGCCAAAAATCATATTTAAAATGTAATGCCACAAGATTATCTTTCGAATAAAAAAAAATTCATGTCAATCGAATAATACATCGTTGTTTTATTGCAATTTAAATTTCTATACCTCTAAAAAAACACCCTTTACAGTTGACTAGTTTTAATTTGGAATTTATAAAATTCTTATTAAGCATAAATTGTCTAGATTTTGATTACTTTGGTGCAATCTGTGTTTTCTTTTTTGATCATTTTTTAATAAGCTCTCCCAAAATGACAACTTGTAAAGTGATTAAATTAAAAAGTTACTTATTTTTTTAAATAATATTTATCGTTTGATGGCAATCATCAATGGTTTCGAAATAGGGATACATGTGTCTCAGGAAGTACACAGAGGGATACTCGTGGGTTTGTCTAAGAAGTAGAATTTTAATCATTTGTGATTGTACGTGACGGGAGGGTTACTAGGTTCTCTCATTGGTTGTTGCATCTGATTTAAATAGAATCTTGAATGCTCTTCTACACGTATTGCCTTTAAACTGCATGCACACGAATACATATGGACAGCCAAGCACTCTACCTTTGAAGAAAAGGTACCTTTAAGTAGCGAAGGAAACTTCTCTCTTCGTGCGTATGTGATTCACAGCTGGTGTGCTAGTGATGTTGAACAATTCCCTAGATTACAGTGTATTTCTCAACGTGTCGAACGTTCTGTGAACCATGTACAAGAACATCGCAGTAAGCTAGTAAGTCGTGATTCGAGAGATTTTGAAATATATTTTTAATAGTATGGAACTTGTATACAAAACGCATGTATTGTAATACGTATGATTAGCGTGTATTGCAATACTTCACTAAAATACTTTTGTGCATTTTCGTAACTCATAAAGGGAATAAATCGTTTAAAAAAAAATTGCCAGCAAATAAACCATGAGAAGGAATTTCATTAAAAGAACTTCTACTGCTGGTTGCAGCAAGTAATAATGTTGATAATAATTACTGCTCAAGTTCATTAACATTCATGCCAACAGACAAAAATATAAGCGATATGGGACTTTCAAAAATGCACCAGAAAGTTAAAATTATCAAGAACACTACTTAAAATTTCAGTTCATATCAAAGGTAATCACCGCTAAATCTTGCACTACTTATGTATTATATTATAAAGTATTTCCTAATTTAATGCTTGTAAAAAATAGTCATTGTTAGTAGTGAATTTAAAAATAAAACATACCAGATTTTAAAAAAAAATGAGTGCAGTATTTTAAACAACGTTTAAATGTCTGTAATCACCAAACTGCTCATTAAAAAATGTTACACTTAATGATAAATGTTATAGAGCTTATATCTAATCTTATGTTGCGTGTGGATGCCTTACAAGGAATTTTTCATGGCACATTACTTTGAAATACATATATATATATATATATATATATATATATATATATATATATGTGTGTGTGTGTGTGTATTTATATGTCTAGTGTTATGTTTCTTATTTTTAATATTAATGAAATCTTTTTACTCTATATCCTTTTCCTTGCAGTTCAGTAGTATAGGTAAATATGGAGGAAGGTTTGTTGGCCTTAACCCTTTATCTACCGACGTTACTTATAAGTACCAAACTCTTTAAAATTACATAGAATGACCCTTTTTACGAATATTCTGACGATACTTAGCTGGAATATTCTTTGAAATCTACTTTTCCAAGATCTATGGCATCACAAGTTCGATGGTGAGTATTTTAACAGGAAAGGCGATTAGTTTTATAGCAGAAATTGCGCGTTTTTAGCTGACGGCGTTTTCAGTGGATTGCGAAGATAATCATTTTTGCCCTGAAAAAATAGTTAATGTCAAAATTTAGGTGTCTTATTTTTTGTGTGTTAAGGAAAACCTTAGAAAAGAATTGGACTACTTATTTTAAGTGAACAGTGCATATAATTAATCTTATAGTTGTATATATTTAAGTAATTAATTAGCTGTAACGAATTAAATTTCCCAATGTTGAGTATTTTGCTTATGTATATCCCTTAACTTTCAATGTAGTGATCCAAAAAAAAATATTTAATGAAAAAAACTACAGTTAATCATAATATGGAAGATAAAGGGTTAAAATTATCTTTAACCTTACAATTTTGTTACCTAAGAATAGAAGTTTGCTCTTATATATATTCTACTGAGACTATCTTATTTTCGACCCACAATGTTTTGTTATATTTCTATTCATTACTTTTTCTTTAGATTTATGGCAACAACAGTTTAGGATATAATTATTGATTATATATATATATATATATATATATATATATATATATATATATATATATATATATATATATATATATGAGTTATCTATTAAATAAATTACTTGGTATTAGTTAAATTAATTTCAAACCATTTATTTAATAAAAAAATATTTTAGTCAAGTGTATATTCTGTGATGCATTGCTATTTACACTGCATTAGTTTTAATGTTTGAAATTAATAATTTTGACATTTTAGTGAAATGAAAATATAACTACAAATATTTCTTCAGTTTTTTTTAAATCCATTTTCAACGTATCGTAACAATCCAAACTTAGCAATACTAGAACAAGGATACCATTGTTTAGGTTGCTGATATCGTACTAAGAGCGATAAAATGATAGCTAAGAAATTTTCCTCCAGGGACTCGTATCTGTTGAATCTCCTCACACACAGGTGCAGAGAGCTTAGAGATTGTACCAAGAAACAAGCAAAAGATAAGGAATAGTCGTATTTTATTGATAGTGCGTCTTTTTAGAGCAGAAGGAAAAAGAAACAATTACAAAACTCAGTATATATACAGCAAGCATGTTTTCAATCTACGGTAGAATTATTGATTTATAAAATATTTTAACAAAATGTATGAAATTAGTTCTTATTTAATGCCTTTTAGGGATTGGTTTAGTTAGAATCTATTTCTTCTATGAAACCAAATTAGGATATACTATTTTTTTGTGAAACTTTCAGAATCATGAAAGAATCATGCACATTAGCTTTTAAAAAGTGCATAAAGCGCAAAATCGCAAGTAAGAACGTAGAAGTGATTAGAATTACGTTGATTGGCCCTAGAAAATAAGCTTCCATTTCCAAGTAAGCCATACTTAAAAACACTGTATACATGTTTTAAAATGTGTGTAGCGTTCGTTTGACTATTGTGAATCATTCATAAAAAGCCAATATACTTTACCAGGAACGCGGAATTTCGTACAGCAATTAACGGATTCAAAATGATTTGCATAATCTACATTCATGAGGTTGGGCATATGTGAAAGTACCGTGGAAAGAGAATTTGTAAAGGACGATAAATACTTCACTGGAATGGCAGTTACGGATAGTATTAGATCCGCTCATGCGTTGCACAACATTGTAGCACAGGTGCTAGTGCGTTGATATCTGCTTCCATGATTCGTCGATGTGTGTTACGTCGTCGTTTGTGTAAATGATTCTTCTGCGTAAGTTTCCTTTGGCGCTGAGCCATCTATATCTACCATTGGTGTCACACAACCAACACCATGTTTATTTGGCAACAAATCATTTTCTCAGATAAATCTTTTTTACAATATGGGTACTATCGAAGGATACGTATTTGTCCGATGATATAGAAGTAAGTTCTTACTCCATGAGCTCTATGTTTAGCCTTATGATGGACGAATTTCTAGCGATATTTAAGGCTATACAGTACGCTAAAAATTTCATTTTTACCGAAAAATTTTTCCCCATGTTTTGGTGGCCCATATCATTGAGATGCTTGCCACGAAATTTCAGATCTGTTAGCAAATTCGTTTTTAAGACAGTGTTTCTCAAACTGTGGGGCGCGCCCCCTAGGGGGCGCGAGCATATCGAAAATAAAAGATTTAAAAAAAATTAATTTACTGGAATGAATTAAAACAAAATACTTTCGGACATAATAAAAAATTCACTTATACTCTGATATAATTTATAGGCGCGCACAAAATAAAAACGTCTTCAATACCTAATTAGCTCTCTTTGATCCTTTAACCAAATAAAAAAAAAACTTTTATTTGATTTGCTGTCATCCCGTGATGAGAGATTTTTTTTATTACGTTTTCTTTCTAATCCTAACATTCTGCTCTTTCAGAGAGAAAACAAATCCCAGACCCAGAATCGAAAAAATTTAGGAACATAAAAAAATTCATCACTGCGATTATTTTTGAAATACTGCACATTATAGCTGTAATCTGTTTTTACTGATAATCTGTTTGACCTAAGTTATTGGTACAGTTAGTTATGACCCCTCTCTTATGTTTGTTTCTCATTTAGGGAAGTTGTAAGTAATGTACTTTACTCTGGTGCGCTTTTTTCCATGCAAAGGATTTTTATGATACATATAAACATATCTCAAACATATAAAGTATAACGAAAAACGTATTAGACAATTGCTTTTAACAGCAACATACATATTATTATAATGAATACATTTTTTACCAGAAAGTGGTCGCGTGGGACACACAGAACACGATATCGTTAATTCGGACAAAACTGTTTATTTGTTACCGAAGAAAAATTGAAAATTCCTTGAAAGTAGGTAAGTTTACTTTCTCTTAATTAAATTATTCGCTGGAATCACGATTTGTATCGTGTACAATAAAATAATTATAAAGAAAAAGAGGATTGGGGTAACTCAATAACCCTCTACCGTATCGAGTGCGCGCCTGATCCCGCGTTAAAACATGTTGGAGTCATTTCGCTTTAAATATTAAAAATAATACAATTATTCTTCATCGGAATTTTATATTATTGTTCATTCTTTAACATCAATTATAAATGCTAATTCTGTGAGGCTTATAATTACAATTCGCTGAAAACTAATGAAAATTTAAGCAATCATTTTGCATTTTTGTAAACATTGTCGCGCACTTTTCATTACTCTCCTTACAATTCAGCTATTATATCAATAATGTTTTATTTTCTTATAAATGAACTCGTGCAAAGAGCCGCGCACTTCAGCCGATATACTTTTAATGTATCAGTGCTGCACAGAGTATTATATAACTAATTAATTAATACTAAATTAAGAATAAGTTTAATAAGTATTAACGAATTCAATGGGCTTGTCTTGCAAAGCAAAGTTTTATAAGGAATGCTTATGATTAGAATTTGACCCTCTGAGTTCTTTTTCTATATTTAGCTGATATCTATATTTTATCTTCTAAGCAACCACCGCATTTTGCAATATGTTCCAATTTAAAAATTAGAGAAAAGAAAAAATAACATATTAATTATCCTATTACTTAATTTATTTTTGATTAAAAGTAACATATATAAAATTTAATACTTATGTTATTAATTTGTATGGTTTATAATTAAGATCGCGTATTGTAGCTTTAGCGTCATAGTGCATTATTATTTCATTCAGTACATTATTAATGTATAAGGGGGGCGCGATAAAAATTGTGATTGAAAAGGGGGGCGCCAATATTGAAAGTTTGAGAAGCACTGTTTTAAGATATTTCAAGTTTTATGAGCTATGCTTTTGGTTTCGGTTTTCTTTTAAAGCATTTTTTCACATTTAAGTTGAATTAATTAAAAATATTTTTGAGCTTTTAGTTTTAAATGGTTATTAATTCCAATTTTCATTACTAAAATCATGTCTGCCTGATTATGTTTTGAGTTTTTTGAGTTATCATAATTAATATATAAAGATTAATTTCATGGCCAATTTGTGCTTTAAAATAATTTATATAACTTAAAAGCTTTATCATTAATTTTTTCCTGTAGAGAAAATACCAAGGCAAATGAGTTCTGGGTTTATGTGAGAAACAATATTTTGAAGAGTTGGAATACTACTGAAAATGATGTATCTAAAAATCAGTCCTCAGCTGATTCTGCAATTAGGCTTCCGAATACAAGTATTCTGAATTCAAATGATGCAGATATAACTGAATATTTCCTTGATGTACCAAACTAAATTATACTAAACATATTGTAGTACTACATTTTAGTATTTTAAAGTCGTACGACAAGAGCTAAAACTTGCTAAACTGCCCCAATTTAAAACTGAAAAAAATTAAATTTTATGAGCAAACCTGACTATTTTTAGCTTAAGTTAGTCTCATTATTATTTTGTACATAAATGCTTCGTGTTTCAAAACTTTTGTGAAATATTAGGTTAAGATAAAGCTGAATAAACTGAAGTCTTAACAAATGCTATCAATATTATGCAAAAATATATTTTGAATTAAAAATATTATTTTCAGTCATATTTAATAAAAATAGTGTTTTAATGTAGAACATACATTGGAAAATAACATATTAAAAAATTAGAGTTTTACGGGCATTATAAGTTTTTGTTTTATGACTTTACAAACGTTAAATGCATTTTTCTCAGACTTTTAATTTTGAAGGTATCAGTGTTTTCTAATCCCTAAGGCTTCTTTCCTGTTCAAGATAGAGCCTTGAATTTTTTTGTATATACTCCCAAATGTATGTTCTATAAAAGTTAGTATGTATTTAGGGCTGAGAACTCTAGTTATTTTTCTAAAAAATGCTAAATTTGATATTTTAAAAAATTTTGTGTTTTTTCCAGGTTTTTCTAGAAAAATAATTATTAAAAATCAACAAAGAAATAGATTTTCAAATCCATGCTAAATACTGTTTGTAATAATCTAAGAATCATAAATAACTTAAAATTACTAAAAAATTTTAAAAATTGAGTATTTTATAAGGGTTTGAAAAAACTTCAAAAATTCCTAATTTTTTTAAAATTGTAAAATAATGGCTGGTCAAACTGACTTTTTGTTTACAGAATCAGCTTAATAATATAATCTAAATATAAAACAGCAATTAATTTTACTGTAACTGTCTCCAAAAATATTTTTTGAAAAATGGTACCGTGTAGCCTTAACTGGGATATTAAGAAAATGAGGATTACAACAAGGTCTTAACATTACTTTCAATACATTCCCTAGTTATATTTCAATAAGATAATGCCCAGTCGCAAGTTTTCTGAAATACACAAACTTTCTTCTCTGTACTACTACTTTTTTCATGGTCAGAAACGCTACCCTAATATATTGCTTAATGCACAATGTATATTGCTTAATACTTATGCTGTTCGGCAATGTGCTCCTACTCCTCGTCCGTTGTTGTTATTTATTCCCCTTTGCCCAGAACAAAGCTAGACTAAGTCCAGAAGACCATTCACCAATAGAAAATCATTCACCATCGTTGGATTCTCCAAGATAAAGTTTTTCTGAAGCCCTATACAGGACAACAAATGCTCCGATGAAGCCTGGTGAACATTTACCAGGCATACAGGGAAAGTCTTTTGACCCTGAACAAATCTTAGTCCACGGGAATGACCACTGGTTCGTCTAGTGATAGCTGTCTGTAATTTCCTATCGCCTTTTAAATCCAGGGCAGCCCCAGGACCAATTTGTTGAAAGCAATCATGACTAGATGGTGACTTCCAATTCCAATTATTGTTGGTCTTTACTTTTGAGTAGATTTCATTATATGTTAGTAAGTCACTACTATCCATAAAATCAATGGAGTCCTCCTTGGCCAATTCATTGGCCAGATCATTGAAATAAAGGTCTACATGGGAGGGGATCTATTGGTAATGTATGTGATTGTGGGTGGAGTAAGTCTTCACGTTATCAATGATATTCAGGCCAATTCTGTCCCCGATGTTTCGCCAACTGCTCAAGAATTGTACACTGAGCTCTTACTATCTGTGAATATCAAGATATCCCTTGTGCCCTTAATCGAAATCATGTGTTCCAGAGCCGCGTTTATGGCAATCAGTTCAGATCTAAACACCGAACTGGTCCGTAGATAACACAGCTATACTTTGGCATTAGTTAGAGGATACTTTGGGAATATCATTCCTCAGTATATGTAATTCATTCAGAATATGTAAGATTTGATTCCATGGCTAGGTTATCACACCTGTGCATGGGGGTTAAACAAACTATATTTTCTTGTTTTATAACTATTTTTATTTTTGGTTGGTTTTAACATTAGGTTGAAACATTCTTAGTATTATAATTTCCTAAAAAAAGTAATAAATTGGCTATCATGTAAGAGGAAATTTAATTTTGAAATCCTATTAAATTAGGTTGATATAAAATCTTACTGGGATATAATAAAGCTACTTACTTCTTATACGATATCGGATCTTTAAATTAAAAGACTCATAAATTTCATAAATTGCTGATTTTTTATTATTTTAAATTGGCTATAAGATTTCAGGATTGTAAGTTTAAGTTTATTAATTTAATATGATGATTTAAGCACACACACATATACTAATATTCAGTACCTTATTTCAAAAAAGCTTTTGAATCACACACACATGTGTGACCATTTTACTTTTAAATATAAGCGAATTCAAGAATATTAAAAAAAAAGGTTTATATAAGGTGAATTAAAAGTCTTGTCCTGATTATAAAAAATCATTAGATATTAACCGCTTAATATAACAATCTAACTTTTTAACCTTTTAATGAAAAGATCAGTTTGAGTAATTTTTTATGCAGAAAATGGCGGGAATGCTCCTTTAAGAGTAACTTGGGGAACATTTGTGAAGAAGACATCCTTTTAGTCTGAAATTGTTTCGATTCAAGAGAAAACTAAATATGTGCTTTGGTTTCAGGAATTGGATTCTCCCATTTATGTTCAACGTACATTTCGACATTGTTAGGGATGTCTTGGTGCATTGCGACACTATGTAAAATTAAGAAGTAATGGTATGAAAATTTTACAGAAACAGGCAGCGTAACAGACGATACATTAAAAAACACTTGGCAGAAACTTGAGTAACACCTAGACACTCTCCGAGCTACCAAGGTGGCACATGTAACAATTTATTGAAGTAAATAGTTTTATGAAATATTCATAGCAGTATTTATAATACATCCAAACAAACAATTATCTAATTATAATAGTTTGAGTACAATAAATATTTATGATCAAGGCAAAATTTTTGATTCAACCTATGTTTATTTTTATTTATCTACCATCCCACATTTACTTGAAACATACATGTTAAACGAACAAAATATATAATTTTAAAATGCTAATTTCTTTCGTTATCATAATATAAATAAATTATAAATTGATTTATATCCTTTTTTTTTATTTGTAAATCCCCCTTTATAAAAAAGTTTCAACAATACTGACTGGAAATGGTTCCTTTAGAATTTTCTTTAAAAACTAAACAATGGTACAATATAATAAAACTGATAACAATCCCTTTTAAAATACGTAGCGGAGATTGATAATAATTGCTTTTGAACTCGTCAGTTATACCCATTTTTTCGCTTGTCCTACTCCTGTTCATTATGTATATGCCTTAGAGGAAACTTTAAAGGTACAACTCCATTAATGATCATGAAAGGTCCTAATGGTGCGAAGGAAGCTTTGGAAATAAGTTCTCAAAAATAAAGAATCGTATCTTTGTCACCAAAAGTTCCAGAAACGAGACAGTTTTATTGAAAAGGAATGACTAATGCCGACGAATTTTAGGGAATATTGTTCGAAATAACAGAAATGGGGAGAAAAAAGAACTAAGAATTCTCTTTCAAATTGAACTGATAGGGTTGTAATACCGCGATTTAGAGTTGGCGATAAAACTGAATTAAATTTGGCATCTTTTGTCTGTTTTTTTTTGGGGGGGGGAAATATTTTATATAATTCTAAAAAATATTCTTTCTTTCTCTCTCTCTTTGGACACCGTAATAGTTACTTAACTCAGAAAAAAATTCGAAATTTAGGCTTAAATGTGCATTTATTTTTGTACATTTAATTTCAGTTTGTTCTAAAAGAAGAGAAAAGAGAATAATATTTTTCTGATTCATTTACAATCCACACAATTAATCACTAAATTTATATTATTAACCTATTCTGATATAACTTGTCTTAAATTATAATGTCTGTATATTTCGGCGTATAATGCGCATTTTTAACACAAAAAGTAAGATACAAAAAATTATATTTCTACAAATATGTAATTACTGTTTAGTAAAAGGAACACGTTCAAATTCTGGCTCTCCTTCATCATTGTTACTCTGATTCATAAATGAAAAATGTCCCTCGTTCTCTCTAGATTGTTCGATATACTATATTCTTGTTAAATGATTTTTTATTTATGTAAGATTTAGTTACATAAATGCCCTCAATGTCCAGTCGCACTATTTCCAGACTGTCATGACTCATTTCTCCTTTTTTTAAATGTGTTTCACCATCTAACATCCATATACTTTCTAACATCTCTTTTCTTGCTCTTTAGACTTGTAGCGGTATTATATACATAAGCCAGTAACAGTCTCAGGACATTGGTGATCACTTTTGTCTAGTGGTATGTTACGCGGCTACAAAACCATAAGTCGTGTGTTCTGTCCTTCATATTAGCGCCACTTCATTAATAAACTTGGCTGAATTAAGAAAAACGCAACCTATACTGATTTGACGAGGCGCAATCTACTCACCAAAATAGCAACTAAAACTCATCAGACTCACTCCATGCAACACCAGACACAACTCACTCGTTCGCCAGAACAAATATCTCGTTTGTTCGCCTATCCATCGACTTACTGGTGGGGGGAATACTGTAACAGTATCAGCTATACATAAGCCAGTAACAGCCTTCGGACATGGGTGATCCCTTTTGTCTAGTGCTTTGTAACGTGGCTATGAAACCATAGATCGCAGGTCCTGTCCAATTCAGACTATTAGTTCTAGAAGTATACCACTGTTCAAATGTCTGGTCGAACACTTCGAATAAAGGACTTCAAGGCATGGGATCTCTATCCATGTACAATTCAGATTTAATCGTTGGAAACGGTGAATATAAATAAAAAATTTTAAAAATGCATTTGAAAGTCTAGGTAAGCATAATATTTCGGAATATGTTGTATATATTATTCATTATAACATTAGGCGTATTATTACAGCGTTGAAAGAAGACAAAAAAAATGATAAAAATATTAGATTTCAAAAAAAAAACATTAGTTCAGCCCATTTTTTTTGGTGTATTCCTTCTTCCCTTGTCTGGAACATTGCAAACATATATAAAAAAATTGCTAATAGTAGAAATACTCAATATACTAATTAAACATTTTAAATATTCTTATATAATTTTCTTTTCATTATAACCGTGATAAGATTATTTTTGGCACTATTTAAAAAAAATTGAGGAAGACATATTAAGAGAATTTCGTAATCTAAGTGTTATTTTTGCAATAAAAAAATAGCACTGAATTCAATAGATGATATGTACTTTTTTTCATTAATCCAAAAAGTTCCTCACTTTTTCTTACTTACATTGAATTATTCCTGGTTTTTACGAAGTGTGTTTCGTTCTAAAGCTTATGCAGCGTCTAATAACATTTTTTTTCATAGAATTTATATTTTTTTAGCTTCTAAAGCTAATTAAGTTTATTAATGAGCAAGAAAAAAAGTTGAATTTATTTCTGTATCAACATCATTTGCGTTCATATCAAAATGTCTTTTATTTTTGAACACTCAGATAATCTCGTTAAAAAAGTTCTCATAAATATTTTTTCTAACGTCTCTGTTTTTTTTCATGTCTCAGTGATATATTTTTTACAAGATTTTTACGTCGTGTTAACTTCATGAAATATTTAACAGTGAAATATTTTTTTAATTGTACGAAAATAAATTTTTTATGTGATAAATTAGAGATTCTCCTTTTTTTCATTAATAAATCATGAATTTTTTTAAAAGAATACAATTAACAGCGCATGAGAATTATTTCTTTATTTTTTTCGCATCAAAATCATTCATAAAATAATTTAAAATTATGCATGCTCTATTTCGTTCGAATAATGTTTTAGACCCTTATAGATATGTAAACTAGTTTTCTTAAAACAAATTTACATGGTCCTTGTAAAAATTTACTTTGAATATTTTCCTAGGAAGTTACATATATTTAAAAAATATTTAATGCACACATAAAAATAACAAAGAAAAAATGTCTTATGAGTAGACTGATATTGAAAAAATGTCATTTTTTTTAAAAATTTGGCTTATTTTCTGTTTAGGAAAATATGGGAAGAGCAGTAAATATTTTTATTTAAAAGATAATATAATTTTATAATTCATCCTAAACTGTTTTACTTTAAATAACTGCAATATTATTTTACAATTACATATTTATCATTCCTTACATGATTAAATTTTGCTTTTAATTTTAAGATTCTAATTTCTCTCCATATATAAGCACAACCAAACATACATTTCTGTATGCATATATATGTAATAATTTTCATTAATTTAATTCTTAATAACGTTTTAATTATTAATGGCTCATTCCCTCAGGACTCAAGTTTAAGTAATATCTGGCTCCCCGCCTAACGGGAATCTTTTGTGAACTATATTTAACCACCAATTAACAAGATCCATTTAGGAAGATCATATAATTAATACTTTTTTCCGTTAAGCATATATACCCAGATTTCTGGAAATTAAGCCCACTTGTTTTATGTCATTGTCATGTACAATTAGCTGCAGCCTGGTTACCACTTCATGCATTGTTGAAACAATATGTGAATAAATGCGAAATAAAGTGGGATAACAAGATGATGCCTCATCAAACCAACATCCTCTACATGCACACCTCTAGAAATAATTTCTATAATAAGAACTAACTATCACTCGTTAGGAATACTACACACACACACACACACACACATATATATATATATATATATATATATATATATATATATATATATATATATATATATATATATATATATATACCAAAACGAGACAGAATTGTAATTCCTACAAAGCTAAGAAAGAATGAAATTAGATTTTAAAAAACATATCTAGAAAATAAACGGTGCAGAAGAATATCTTACTAAAATTGGATAAAAACAGAAAATACAAGAACCACAGAGATGTAGGGCTATTAAAATTGAAACTTTTGAAAGAATCTTTGGACTAAAATCGATACTAATTCTGAAGATATATATATATGTTACCGGCAAAGTATGAAATCCGGCATTCTATAGAATGCCTAAAACTACCCGGCAATGTATGAAATGATTTTTATTTCAGGCAGAAATTAACTGAGCAATATTAACTATTGTTTCACTGTATTAACTATTATTTCACTCAGTTAATTAACAGCAATTAACTGAGTCGTTGCTGAGAGAGGAGAGCGAGAGAAATGATTTGTTTGTATGTGCGACTCTTTGATTGACAGGGGAGAAATAATCTCATTATTTCACCCCTGAAGGTTGTATGTCACCATGAACATTATATGTAATGCTTAAATAAAATTTTAAATACATAAATAAAAAATAATTGTTCAAAATATACCAAGTCCTCTTAATAAGAAAGGCAATAATCTTGTTCAGTGCAACGTTCACTTTTCTTTACGTATTTTCAATTATTTTTTAATTGCTCTCTTATTTTATTTCTAGTATAACATTTGTATTTCTTAGGAATGTGCAAGTCACTAATAAAATAGCTTTATTAGGACCTTTTTTCATACTTTGCCAAATAGCCTTTGACATTCTATAGAATTCCTATTCAAAGTATGTAATAATTATCCTATTTCATACTTTGCCTAAAAACATCAGGCATTCTATAGAATGACGGCATTTCATACTTTGCCGGTAACATATATATGAATTCTGAAGCCTTGTGAATCTGTTTGAGTCAATACAAGAGCTATTGGAAACGGACATCCTCATTTTGAACCATGATCTCATGTATAGTTCAGCATCTGAGCTGGTGCCTTATTCTCCAAACTTCCAAGCTATTACAAAGTGGCCGGAACATTACAATCAATAAAGAAAAGTATTTATAAAATTTTCGAAGACAAAGAAATATATATATATCAAACATTGTAATTGTACAACGCCCTAGATAAAGCATTTCACAGAAGACAAAAAAAATAAACATAACTTTAATCATTTCAAATCAACATGTCTTAACCAATTAGTACACATATAGAATAAAAATGAAAAACACATTTTTTGACTAGCAGAATGTTGTTAGTGTGCCTTCTCGGGAAATGCAAGGTCTATATCAATTATCATTCTCTGTAAAAAAAATATCCTGTAACGCATTCAGTGGTGGACGACATTTTTTCCTCTTTTTCCAATATTAAATATAAAAATATCAATTGTTTTCTCGATTGACTACAATAATAATTTTATATAATCAACTTGACAATGCTGTTCATTTCAGATCTGTGAATTTTTGCATAAAACATATTGAAACTGAACGTTAAAATGTTCGAAAGATATACTTGATAAAGGGAAAATATACATAAGAAATTATCTGGGAACTTGGAGCAACTCCTTAAGTCAACTCTTAAGAAGTGACACAAAATATTAATAAAAAAAATATTCCGAAAAAAAATATTAATAAAAAATTTTGAAATGAAGTACTACGTACTTGGTATTGTGGCTAAGGATGCTGGATTCTGTGACTTTGAGTCTGGCTTTAAATCTGGGAGAAGACATGGAGGTTTGTAACCATATAGCACCTGTGCGAGGTTACGCATTCTAAATACAAATCATCTTGAGCTACAAATATCTAGAGAGATTGAAAAAATAATTTGGGAGGACCGCGGACCACCCCCAGAGAGTGTGTCTCACAGTTGGTTTGGTACCGAGCCTGAATGTACCGGCATCTGTATGGGGCTCAAATTTGCAACTAAAGACAGAAGTAAAACTAGATCCTCAAAACAATAAATTTTGTGACAACGTCGATCAGGTGGCATCAGAAATGCAGTAACTAAAAGTTGTCACGAATATAACAATATTTTTATTTAAGGTATCCGACTACGTTCGGAACCGTGATTTTAAAAAAGCGCATAAAAGTATAATTTTCATGATATTTAGTGTCACTTAGATTAGAATACATGCATAAAATTGTTTTAAGGACATTTTGACAAAAAATATTTAAATACTATACTTCGGCAAACAATTAATTTAGAATAAACTTTTTCAAAATGTTCTCCTTTTGTGAAAAAGGCTTCTATTATAATAATATTTTGCCTGTATATAGCCCAGACCTCTGTACAGAGGCTCAACTATGAGTTTTGAAAAAATTCACATTATTTTCAGAGTTACAACCAATTGAAATAATTATCGGCGTTTTTTTTTTAAATTTCTCCACTCTGTTGTCGTAAGACATGGATATAAACCCACTTCTAAGTTATATATTTCAAAAACTCTAGTTGAGCCTCTGAACAGAGGTCTGAGCTATTACAGGCAAAATATTATTATAATAGAAGTATTTTTCATAAAAGGAGAATGTTTTGAAAATGGATCATTCTATGTTCATTTTTTGTCAAAATATTGCACTTAAATAAATGTTATTGTAATAATATTATTAAAAATATTTTATATACATTTTCTAATCTAAGTAACACTAAATATCATGAAAATTATCCATTTATGCGCTTTCGAAAATCACGGTTCCGAACGTAGTCGGAAACCTTAACGTCACAATTAAAACCTATTTGTAGAAGGAATAGTTTTAATAATAATATTATTAAGTTAGTAAAAAACTCTCTCTGTGATCTAGTGATGAGATTCAGGCTCTCAACCTTACATCTGCGCACTCATTCAAAATTTTTTTTTTTATTTTTATTATTGTAATTCTAATCAAGATGAAAATAAAAATTTATTTGATCTCACTCATGCTTGATTTTAATTTAAGGTATCCTAATACGTTCGGAACCGTGATTTAAAAAAAAACGCATGAATGGATAATATTCATGATATTTAGTGTCACTTAGATTAGAATACGTGTATAAAATTGCTTTATGGACACATAATGACAAAGAAAACTATTTAAATACAATATTTTGGCAAAAAATTAACTTAGAATAACTTTGAACCAAAACGTTCTCCTTTTATAAAAAATGATTCTATAATAATAATATAATGCATATATAAAGTAAAGACTTCTCTCCAGAGGGTCTGAACTAGGATTTTTGAAAAATTCTCATTACTTTCAGAGTTGCCACCAATTAAAATAATTATCGGCGCTTTATCGTTAAAATTTCTCCTCTCTGTTGTTGTAAGATATGGTAAATCCACTTCTAAGTTATATATTTCAAAAATTCTAGTTGAGTTTCTGTACAGAGGTCTCAGCTATATGCAGGCAAAATATTATTATAATAGAAGCATTTCTCATAAAAGGAGAATGTTTTGAAAATGGGTCATTCTATGTTATTTTTTTGTCAAAATATTATACTTAAATAATTTTTTGTTGCAATAATATTCTTAAAAATATTTTATATACGTTTTCTAATCTAAGTAACACTAAATATCATAAATTGTATCCATTTATACGCTTTTGCAAAATCACGGTTCCGAACGTAGTCGGATACCTTAAGAAATGTACTATTCACTATACTTTACTTAATCGCTTGGCAATAATCAGGGTAACGCGTGTGGTAATCCTTTCTATTAAAAGCACAATTTAAATAATGCCTTTTAACATAAAACTAAAATACAATCAATACGTTTTGCTTTAAAATTCACGTTCCATTTATCAAGATTATTAAAATTGGGATTATATATTAACATGTGGTTATTGATATTCTGAAAATTCCTTTAGATATTTAAACTCAAATTACCATTAGGAAACATGCAGAACACATACAGAAATCTCATGCTAGTATAGGTCACACTATTCTTTCTTAATAGAAAACAAATTTCATTGGAAAAATATTTAAAGGCTAACAAAATATTCTTCCTTATGATATTAAATACATATATTAAATAATTTACATATTATTTATATAAATAGTTTAATCGATATCAGTTCTGTTACAAAAAAATTAAACAAAAAGATCACTATTTGCTCAAAGCATAAATTGATCATATATTTTTAATATTAAAGTGGCTTTATATAGACGACAGAAATTACAAATTTTTATAGGTTCTTATAATTGTTATCATTATGTTATCCATCTGGTACGGAAAATGTTATTTATTAGTGAGGTCTCCTAATGACGAGAAAAAAAGTAGGATAGTTACGATATACAATATTTAACTAATATTTTTTTTAAATAAAATATTTTGGACGGAAGATTTGTGGTATGACACCAATCTTTTTGTTGTATTTGTGCTTTGATTCCCATTATTTCAAGATATATGGCTAGACGTGAGTCAAACATAGACAATGCATCACAATTTGTGAGATTTGTTAGTTCTGGAAGATTTATCTTGCAAACTCCAGGACACGCGGGAGGATATCACGTCAAACAAAAGTATTAGTAGGACAAGCGGTTTGCTTCAAATGTTTTGAAAAAGAATGTACTAAATTGAATAAAACATATTGATGTTTGGAACTATATGTTCATTTTTTTGTTCTGCAAGTAGAATTTTAGATGTTCTTCGAAATAAAAAAGGGAAATTTTATTTGGATTTAGTTACTTTTTTCAGAGGAAGCTAATTTATTTTTCATTTAATAAAAACTTATCTTTCAACTATAGTATGGGAGACTGATGTAAAATATTTATATGCAGAAAAATAATTAATAGCTTTTTAAATAATTATTATCTCTTTGAACATTTTTATTAGTAAAGGTTTCTTCACGAGACACACTGGAAAAAAGCATTGATATTTGATATAATTTATCATGCATTGTATTGTAAAAATTATAATGTACAAAAAAAATGCTGATTAGCGTTTTCCAATATAAAACAATTTTTAAATTATTAACTTTTTCTGAATTTTTTCTTGCGTATTACCTTAAAAAATATTAATTTCTTTTAAATTTTTAAAATTTTTATTTCATTTATTTTTTTTTGGCAAGAGCTGAAGCAGATTTTACAAGAATAAGTTCATTCACCGTACGTTCATAACACAAATTTAAAATTATACATAATAAGTTTATTTACTATACTGTAGTTTTTTGCATGAATGCTTCTTCAATTTAATAAAATCGACTTTTAGTGATGGGTAACTAAGAACATTGAAGTTAAACTAATCCAAGCACTGATTAATATCTGAATTAATCTATTAGTATCTGGCTTATGAGTTGTATAAACAAATCTTAACAGTTAAATGAATCAGGAATACAATATTAATCAAGTTTTTAACTGATTTCAGATTATGAATAACTAGTAACTTAAAAAGAAATTTAAATATACTAAAATCTTACATGGAATCAGAGATACATAGAAACGTCCATTTCGTTCCATTTTTAATTCTAAGAATTTAGAGTATATCTACAAATTATTTTGGAAATTATACAGTTATTTAATTTAAAAAATGCAATATATTGTTGCGAATCTGTTTAACTTATCCAGGACATAGCTCAAGAAGAAAGAGATGAAAAGTTCATTTAATATAAATTAGGGGAACTGAATAATAATTTTCCTTTTTCCAGTTAATTCATTTCTTTGCCTGGAATGCGTGACATAAGTACTGGAATGATAAACGAAGGATAGGAATCAGCATACATATACAAAGTAAAGTTTTGAATACCACAATCGGAAAGTTAAGTATTATTTGGAAATTGTAGGCTCACTTTTTATACAGAGTAAAAACCTGCATACTCCTGATTTTTTTTCTTCGAAATGTATTACATGGAACAAAAAAAAGACACAGTAATTTAAATATAAATTAAATTTTAGTCATCATGTTCAAGCGTTCCAGAGGCTTGGAGTGTAAGATGTTATTTACATTCCAAGCAACTTTTATATTCGTCACTTGACGGAACTCAAAACAACTATACCAACCAGAATACTTACAAAAAAATTCAAAACAATTAGACATAGACTTTTAAGGAATATGAATTTCAGATAATTGATGAGACTTTATGAATAAAAGGTAAAATATTAATTATATAATTAAAACATGTTATCAATTAGATATCCAACTAATACAATTTTTAGCACACGCGCATTTTGAAAATAATTCAACCTACTAGAGAAAAGTGCTGATGTACTAAAAATACAAGGGTCATAGCGAAAGTAATTTTGTTTCACTTTTTTCAATTACTATTATTAGCTCACATTCTCTATTTATTTATTTATTTATCTTCACGAAATTTTCAATCGTTAATACATTTTAAATTAATACATCGTTAATACACTTTAAAGCGCGCAGTTGAGGTGAAATTATATATGCATGATTATTTTGGATGACAGCACAGTTATTTAATAATAATTAATAAAAACTAATTGATTAAAACCAATTATTCAAAGAATTACAAATACAGCCACGATGGCATTATTTTTGGTGACTTTGCGACCCTTTTGGCGAATTGTGTCAAAACATGAAAAGGTTTTTCTCACATTTTAAAGCGCTCGTTTGAGCTGCAATTTTCTATACACTATTGTTTTGGTAAAAATACGATAATTTAAATATAATTAAATAAAATTAATTGACTGAAACTAATTATTTAAAGAATTACAGACACAACCACGTTGGCTTCATTTTTAGCGACTTGGGTCAAAATTTTAAAAGATTTCTTTTCTCACATTTTTAAACATTCAGTTGAACTGAAATTTTATATACACGATTGTTTTGGATGACAAGACTGTACTTTAATGATAATTAATAAAATTAATTACCACTTAATGCTGTGATTCTGTCATACGTATATACATATTTATATTAATTGTAACTGTTTAATAAAAAAGTAGCTAAAATAAAAAAAAAATTGTTGATCTGAACAGGAATTGACTTAAATTTTTTTATATTACTTATTTGAAAGAAAAGATGGTACACAAGGTGAAACAATCACCAAAAAAACTGTATCTGTTGTTGGTTCAATGACAGAAGAAGTGCTAGCGTAAGAGGAATAGAGCACATGAAAAGGGTGGAGGCAGAGAGAGTACCAGCCCACCAACTTCTTCAATTTTATTCAAGTCTATAATACAATGTGGGCTGACAACATAGTCCCCAATGGAAGTTATTGGTATTATCTGGTATGAATAGGGACGTTGGACTATTATGTTCGTCATTCATGATCAACTCCAGACCATATGTGATGAAGAGGACATGTTTTGTCTAATTATCCGTCGCTGATGTTGCATGTTCACTGTAGGAAATCAGAGGGACCGAAATATCCAAAATTGAAAACAGCATTAAAAGTTGTGCATTATCTCCTAACATCACAGGGCACCAAGTTCAACCCGAGTGGTTTCTTCAAACTAATTTTGCACTCTTAACAAGGGGGGAGGCAACTAAGAAAATTCATTTGGGGGGTAAGACTTGGTGTAATAGTAGTACTCCTTTAGGGTGTTCAATCCTCAATGTAATTCCGCCGAATGGCCAGTCAATTGGGAGAAAATAGCTTTCGAAATTCATGTTTAGCTTTATACAATTGAGTTAGAATTTCCTCCAAAAACTCTTTAGCGTAGTTGATAGAACACCTGGTTTCTACGTCGGTGGACAGTGTTCGAATCACGCGATCAACTTTTATTTTCAATTCATTTAACTTTTTTTTTAATTAAATAAATTTATTTACACGTATTTATTAAATATTTTATATAATTATAAAATAATTAATTTAATAATAATAATAATATATTTTATAAATTATTTTTTTATTATATATATATATATATATACTAGCCGTTACCCACCCGCTTCACTGGGTATTTCACGATGTTGTATATATGTATACTGTTGTATATATGATATCTAGCACTAAAAATTCGATTGTATTGAAAAACATATTTATAGCTGTTACACTCTCGCCCCTTGATATAAAATAAACATAAATTATAATATCTAATTTTTATTTATATCTAAAATAGAAGTAGAAAGATTTTTTTTCGCTCTCTTAACCTAATAATCAAGTGGATTTCCACCAAAGCAACTTTCAGTGGATCTCTACTCCATAAAATAAACATGCGTGCTAAATTTCAAGTCTAAATCTAACAGAGCATAAACGGAATTTTTATCATCAATACCTCGTTGACAGCATTCTTAGCGGATTCCAATTCAACAAAAGAAGCATGCAAACCAAATTATAGTCTTAGCAGTCCAAAAACGGGAAATTTGTCTATCAATACGCCCCAATAGCTCTCCCCGCTTCCTCCTGGAGTTGATTTCTGTAAAATCCATTCTTAGTGGAACTCTATTCAACTAAAAAAAGTGCTCAACAAATTTCAAGTAAATGAGTTAAATTCAAAAACAGGAATTTTTCTATAACACGCCTTAATCCATCGCAACCCCACTCCTTTGGGAGTCCGTTTTCGCAAAATTCTTTGTAAAAGGAACTTTAATCCATGAATAGAACGTATCTTCTAATTTACAAGCAGGTGGTTCTATTAGTTGAAAAGCGGAACTATTTATCTATTACGCCCCTTAATCCACCTTAGTGAGCCTTGGGGATCAATTTAACCCAAAGCTATTTTATAGCGGATCTCTGCACCATGAAAAGAATTCACTTACCAAATTTTAAGATTGTACGTCTAATAGTTTAAAATGGAAATACTTATCTATAACGCCCCTTAAGCCTCCGCAAGGCCACTTAGGAAACGATTTTCACAAAACCCATCTTATGACAGATCACTACTCAGTGAAAGGAATCTGCTTACTCAATTTCAAGATTTTACGTCTAATAGTTTGAAAAAGGAGTTAATTGCCTATAACGCCTCTTAAGTCTCTTCAACGCCACTTGGGGATCGTTTTTGACAAAACCCATTTTGCAGTGCACCTCTACTCTACTCTACCTCTCTCTCTTACCAAATTTCAAGAATGTACGTCTAATAGTTTATAAAGGGAAATAATTATGTATAACGTCCCTTAAGCCCCGCAACGCCACTTAGGAAACGATTTTCACAAAATCCATCTTATAGCGGATCTCTACTTAATGAATGGGATCAGCTTACTAAATTTCGAGTTTTTACGCCTAATAGATTGATTAAAAAAGGAGTTAATTGCCTATAACGCCACTTAATTCTCTACAACGCCACTTGGGAGTCGATTTTCACAAAACCCATTCTGTAGAGGATCTGTACTCTATGAAAGGAATCTGCTTACCAAATTTCAAGACTGTACGTCTAATAGTTTAAAAATGGAAATAATTATGTATAACGCCCCTTGAGCGCCATCAACGCCCTTTGAAGGTCGATTTTTGTAAAAATCATTTTGTAGGGAATCTCTACTTTATGAAAGAAGTCTGTGTACCAAGTTTTTTTCACGACTGTACATCTAATAGTTTAGTAATGGAAATAATTATCTCTAGCGCCCCTTAAACCTCCCTAATGTCCCTTGGGGTTCGAACTTTGCAAAATCCGTTCTTAGCTGACGTGTACTCCATGAAGGGAACCTACCTACTAAATTTCAAGTCTGTGGGTTTAATAGTTCCGGAGGTATCGTGATTAGTCAGTGAGTCAGTCAGTGAGTGAGTCGCTTTTCTCCTTTTTATACATACATAGATAACGTATTATCTATAGTATATTTTTTTCTCGTTATAAAACTATTTGTAACTAATTTTTATGTCTCGACCCAAATGTATTTCCTTAGTCGTTTTCTCCCCTTGTAAGACAAATGTATCTATGTCGGTGTCGATTCTGTCGAAAAAATAGTGCAAAATATATAGTTCATGATGCCATAGTGTATTTTTCTGGATAATAAAGTTTTCGTAAGCAAAAATTGGACGAAACTTATTTTTGAAATTTTCCTTGTAATAACCTATTAGGAAAATATCTGAGATGACCCCTCAAAACTTCTTAAAAACTTAGAATTATATTTCTGAATTTGTTACTGATCCTTTCCGCTGCAGTTAAACTGATTTAGTATTAATAAGAGTTAGTTCCTTTTCCTCGTTATTAGTTGATTCTTAAAAAAGGGACCAATTTCAGAACATCATAATTGTTTTTTTGAATGAAGTTATTTACATAAAATTTTCACTATGGTTTCCTTCAGCATAGTACACTCTAAGTAAATGTTTCGCCCAGACAAAAGAGCTTTTTCGACCAATTGGGAAGAGGGGTACAACTACCTCTTTGATTGCTTTTTGAATCCCATGAAGTGTTCTTATTTTACTTCTATGTAATTGTTTTTCTAAGAATCTCTATTCACAAAATAACCACAAGGAACATAGTAAGGGGACGATAGTAGTCGTTTCTCAGGAGTAAGAATTTTTTTGTAGCATTTTTATAGTTGATTTTACAGTGTGACTTGGTGCAGAACGTTGGTCAAAAACAAAGTTTCCTTGAGGGTAAATACATTTACTTTCTTTGATCAAGTGATTCAAAACTTCATTCTGATAGTATTTAGCATCAATTTTGGCATTTGGTTCTACAAAAATATGGTTTTATTAAGCCTTGACAGGACATTTCCTTCCATACCATAACAACTGACGGCCAACTTGTCTTTTTGCAAAATAGCTCCAGTTTTTTGACGTTTTTCGCGTGAAATATACAGTATCTACTTTTGCCAGTTGGGAATGACAGATGGAACAGTTCTCCGAAATTGCATCCGAAGCTATCCGTATTTTGTATTTTTCTCCCCGTATCATTAAATACAGAGGCCAAGAACCTTTTATTCGTTTTTCTAATGTCTTAACATATATTTGATGGCAGTCTGATTAACTAACTTTTTTATAGCCAATTTTCTGGCAACAAATTATTGATTGCGACACTGGCAATTTTTTTACTAAAATTATTTGATGCTGAGGATTTTCCATAGAGTCAAGTCTTTTCAGGTTCTTTTTTCCCCAAGTACTTCCTTTTATCTCTTTCTTTTTTCTAGAGATTATGACTTCCAGTCAAATTTTATTTCTTTTCGAAGTTTTCAATTGTAATCCATTAGAAAATTGTGTTTTCTGATTTTTGAATGCTTTATTTATAATAGAATTTGAGCAACCATCCTTCATTCCATTTCGGTTTAAGGATCTAATTTCGAAACCATAATTTACTCTCACTATTAAAGATAGTTAGATATTGGTAAACATTCCATTTTCAAAATATAACTGACAGTAAGGCTATAAAAATTTTCCATAATTAGTTATATGCTTTTAAAATTGGTAACACTAAATTTGAATCAAGCTGTATTCACACTGAATTTCAAATCATATCTATATCAAGCCATTTATTCATGTATATTCTAGGCTTCTATTTTATTTAAATTTGCTTACGACAGCGATTACTGCAGGTAAATCGGATAAAAATAAATAACAAAATTATATTCATAGATTAGTAAAAATTACTTAGAAGACAGAGAAAATGTCTGACAATTCGCCCAAGGTAAACAGAACGTTATATGTTTATATATGATAATTAAAATTAACATAACAAATTAAATTAATGAATCAGAAACTTCAGAAAAATATTAATTAGAGTAGTAAAAGATACAATGCGATTTACAAGAAAAAAAAATGTTCTTGAAAACACCAAACGACTGCCATAATTTTAAACTTTTCAAACTTGAACTTTTACGTATTCTTTAGGCGTAACATGTGGAACGCTAATGTTTCCAACTCAAAGCATAATTTACCAGAACATTTAGTAGTAATAGGCGCTAAGGCGGAGAAACAAGTAAACAATTGAAAAACACGAGATAAAATTACCGGAGGAGAGTGGTATAATTAGTTTTGAAAAAGAAATAAGAACCCAATGGTGTTCAATCAATACACAGTATGAGAAGAGAACACATCATTTTGAGGAACATTGAAAAAAAGTTTAATAACTGGGACCCATTTGCTCTCAGTAATTGCTTTCCTTATTATAAAGGAAATGTGAAGAAGAAAGTTTTCAATTTCTTGCTAAGTTAGAACCTTAGTATGTGAGACTAGGCACAAAACAACAACTCAGCAGGTTCTTGGAGGGATATATCTGTGACATTAATTATATTCTTATCCAGTGAAAAAATTAAACTATTGATTTTTTTTTCTGTTACTTACAGTTTTCCTTTGAAGTAATTTTCTTTCTTCATTTTTAATTAAATATGTTTTTTCCCTTAATTATTGGATATTGACTGATTAAAAATTTTCTTCCTTCTAAAATCGGTAGTTAAAATTACGCAAAGGTAGTTTAAAACATTATCTCTGCTTTTTCAATTCAAGAACTTGTATCTAGAAACGATTTCTCAGACATATACTTATGTACAGGTACTTCAAGATTAATTTCAATACTCGATTCAGAATCCAAATTAAACAATTTTCATGTATTCACGTTTCTTATAATCGATTAATATTTCACTTCGTGACCAAGTTCAGGGATCTGTAATGTTAGAAAAACCAATACAAGTTCCAGATAAATTCAGCAACTAGCTAAATTAAGTTCGAGTAAAGTGTTTAATTTTCACGTTTCTTCACGTCACATGGACATTAATCTGCAATAGATCCTCCATCCCCTATCTGATAATGTATTTCGGCGCTGACAAGTGGAAGACCAGAGTGGGAAAAAACTAAGTTCACTGAGTTAGTTTAAGTGATTTGATTGGCTGGTAAGGTAATGAAGGCGAGTGACGTCACAGTCTGGGGGTAGTAGTCTTCTGATTTCAAAGTGTTTAATAATAAAAATCTATATTTCATGTTCAATAATTTTCAAATCTTGTGGTTTTATAAAAAAATAATTATCCACATGTATAAGCTGAACAAATAGAATTCAAAATAGTTAATGGTAATCTTTAACGCGAAAACATTATGTTTTAACTTCAGTTTACTAACATATTCCCCAGACATATATATATATTTTATTTAAACAAATATTTTAGATGGTATTAAGACAAATATATGGACAAACACCAATTTTTCTGTAGTCAGAACAGTTCAGTGATATATAAATGGTTTGCATAAACTCGGGAATCTCAGATATTGAAACTAAATTGCAATATATACTATTTTAATTACACGCGACTCTAAATTCTGTTTCTAAGCAACTAATTAAACTTAAGGATATATAGATATTTTTTGACTAGATAGTTTATTTGAAATCTTAGCTATTGTAATTATATAATAGTTAAAAGAACCTCTTTCTATAGAATGTTATTTACATCGATAAAAGAAATTATATATGTAAATAATATTCTATTATTATAAAAATTGATCAGGAATTACTATTTTAAACTTAAGAATATACATATATTTTTGACTAGGTAGTTCCTTTGAAATCTTAGGTATTGGAATTATATAATAGTTAAATGAACCTCTTTCTATATAATATTATTTACATAGATAAAAGAAGTTATCTAAAACTCGATTAGGAGCAATAACTTGCTACCATTACTTACTTAACATCATTGTTAATACATAGAAATTACATAACTGTTATCAAATTTCTATGAAGTTTTCATTTTATTAGTGGCGTCTTTGTCTTCTCTAAATATCTTTTAGTGCCAGAAACCCAAGATAACATTTTAAAATGTAATTAGATATCAATTTTATACATAGTTACTCATTAAATTTTGTTTATGTCTTACGAATTCCAAAAACAAACCACAACAAATGAGTCTAAAATTTAATTGCCTTTTCCTTTAAAGTATTTGTGATAAAGTTTAACTTGCATTTTACTACGTAAATGATTTATATGTAATGCGCAATATACGTACCAAATAATTCAATTGCTCACTGCGCTTGTGTAATGTAATGCATTGAATAGGTTGAGAGTATATGCCTTAGTTGCCTAATATTAAACCAGCATATTATCTCAGATTTGGTTTCAATTCACTTTAGTATGAAGCGTCTACCAAGACTGACATAAATGCTACTGAAATTCGATGTGTTATTCAATAAGCTTGGCATAAAGCTTGAGCAGAGATAGATTATAGAAATAGGCAGTATGTATGGTATATATACGAATACTTTTGTGAATAGCACATGTATTTCTAAATACTTTTTCATAAATAATATGTAACTGTGCTGCATTACTAGGTATCCCATCATACAATTGGAAATCAATGTTAAAACTATTTTAGATATCCGACTACCTTAAACTTGTAAATTTTGTCAAAAATTGGCAATTTTTTTACAATTTGTTTTATAGGTTATCTTATTAGCTTTATAAAAATTCCAAGTTTATTATTTTCAATTCAGTAGAACAAAAACTACGAGTGTTTTAGTAAAAGAAGATGCCACTATTTTAAGCAAGATATACTTTAAAATGCGTTTTACTAGAAATGTTTTTTTTAAATGCTCAAACGGGATTAGCGATTGCTCAAAAGGTTTTGAAAATAATGAACTGAAATTTTATGTGTATGCTCTGTATAATAGTAGAAGTGTGTTTTAACCTTCATATTTATATATCAATGTTTTATTAGAAAATTTACAGTCCCTTATATAAATATAATCGCTATTTTTTTATACAATTTCATTTAATGACTAACATAAAGTGATGTAGATTTTGTAAAATTTAAAATATTTCTTATCCTGACGGTCATTTCAAAACAGAATAACAAAGTAACACATCAAAATTGAAAATTTGTTATAAATTTTTTGTACAGAATGAGCCCCGTTTATGTAATTTTTTATCAATTTTTACCAATTTTTTCCATTTTAGTAATAATATAATTTCTTTTTCTCTTCTTAATTGTAGCCTATTTTTTTAAAAATGTACTAAAGAAGTCTGCAAACCAAACTACAAAAAAAAAAAAAAAAAACCTATATCCATATTTTCTAAAAAACAAGTTATTTTGAGTAGTCGGGTACCTTAATCATTCTGTTCTTCAATCGTTTATTAAAGCAACAATAGTCTTGTTTGTAATGTGACCCTGAACGAAGCAAATAGGTAGTGGGTTCAGCTTATAATTCTATGTAAAACTCATCATATGGTTGAGATTTAATGCAAGTTAAATCTTTCAGTTCTCAAAGCCCTCAAGTTGTTGTGATGAGAATGAAAAAAAACAAATTCAGATAATGTGTCGATCTGATAATCAGATCATGTTTCAAAATCATATAATACAGCAACTATGTAACGTAGGTATTTGAATCGGGCATCTAAAAGCAGGCATAAGTAGGCAACACTACGCTTTCAACAAACAAATATATTTATTGATGAAGGAAAATGAAATTACAATTAAAAAAGCTCTCAGTTTTTAAATTTCTAAATTCTCAATCCTTACTTTAAATGTTTTTTTTTCGTCTACAAAAACTGTTTCATATTAAAAGTTTTTTGAAACCCTACCAAACATTTTAACTAGAGGTTTTGATAAAAATTGCGTGTGTATATTTTAGAATGTTAATGCACATATAAATGATTAATTTGTATTTGGAGCCAAAAATATTTCTGGAATTATTACTCTGAATTATATATCCGATTGAATAATTCTTTAACATCAAACCATTGCTTATGCTATGTTTAAAAGCAGCAGCTCCTGTTAAACCTCCTGTGCATATTATTTTAAACTGTCACAGGTAGAACAAAATACACTGCATGCAGAATGAATATTAAATTGAGCTTATTTAATGTATAGCTGAATTTAGGATTTCAGAAATGTGCAAGTTGAGATGAGTGAGAAACAGTCACGTGTTACATAAATAAATACATTTGTATTCACATAGTACAATACTTGCTTTTGTTACCAGTATGAAATATTCTGAGCTCCGCCATATAACAAATGAATAACAGATGCATCATTACTTCCTAATATTACGCAATATTTCAAAGAAGGAGAAATGTCTCCACTTTTGATGTAGTTTCTGTTAAATTTTTAGGACTATTTTCAGATTTTTACAGACGATTATTTATTATAAATTTGATAGTTTTAACGCTCTTTATTTTTACTACGAATGACTATACTGGTTGTATAGGAACATTTGTACGGCAGGGAAGATAGATGGCGATAAATAAAGCTCTACTTAATATTAAATTATATGCTTTTTTTAAAAGATAGATTATAATCATGTCTTATTTAGTAAGCGGACAATATTTAGTACCATTTTAATATTACTAGTATATCTTCAGCTCTTTTTTTCATAATGTTTCACTTTCTGATTTTAAAAGTAATTTGGAAAATATCAAGTCATCGTCTATAATTTGTATACAATAAATATATATAAGAAACCTGGACAATTAATACAACTTATATAATCAGATTTTATAATGTTTCAGAAGTAATATCGTTCAGATTTTTTTTAAAAATTTTATTGGCATACTTTTATAAAATCAGACTTGTCTTGTAAAACAGAAATAAAGTATACTTTAGTGAGATTATATTAGTAGATAATACACAAACTAATGACCTTTTAGAGGAAAATATTATGTAATATTAATATGTTATTTTTTTCATTTTTGATGTATTTATTTGATTCTCTTCTTTCTTTAAGTTTAGAAATTTTTCATATACTTTAAACTTGAGAATGCAAAAAATCATATTGATATTCATAGTTAAGGAGATGCTGAAGTAATACGTCTTTGACATATTAAATTTTAATGAATTTTTTAAATGAAAATTATTTTAAAATGTACCAGTACTTGAAAGTTCTTAAAGCTACATTATGGTATTAAAGCGACGGGATGTTAAATCTATTTAAAAAAATCTAATCAGTTAAGACTACTTTTGTAAAATGTAAAAGAACATGAACTCTAAACATGAAACATATTTTCATCCAGAAAATTGATTAAAAGTTCATGGAAACTTCCAACATTTTGTGATCTAAACATCCCTACTTATAATATAATATTTTTAAAATTTAAAAGTATTCTAAAAATCCATAGCTTTTTCCTTTAATACGTAAAGTAAAAAGTCATTCAGCCTTATTACGGCTTAGGAAACGGAGTACGATACGCATTGTACCTCAGAAAATTAAATCAAGTCAGAGAGAAATAAATTGAATAATTATAAATATTCTCTCTATATAATATCTCGGAGTTGGAATGTTAAATTAATCTTCAAGAACTTTTCATTCGAAGAAATGTTTTAAATGTTCAGTTTCTACTATTAGTTCACACTCTCCCTATATATACATTTATATATATATATATATATATATATATATATATATATATATATATATATATATATATATATATATATATATATATATATATATATATATATATATATATAAATATATATATATATATATATATACATTTATATATATATATATATATACATGTATATATATATATACATTTATATATATATATACATTTATATATATATACATTTATATATATATATATATATACATTTATATATATATACATTTATATATATATATACATTTATATATATATATACATTTATATATATATATATATACATTTATATATATATACATTTATATATATATATACATTTATATATATATATATATACATTTATATATATATACATTTATATATATATATACATTTATATATATATATATATACATTTATATATATATGTAGGAATGGATGTGCACATATCGTATCCCTCCTATATTCATTAATGACGTAATGCCAAGAGAGCGCCACCTATCTGACAAGGCGGTTCGAGGATAACGAGTAAACCAGGCTGGAATAGAACGATTGCGCGGGAGACGACCGAGAGAAGCGACGGCGATGAGACGATGACGAGGGCGCTGGAACGAAACGCCTCGTGGAATCCAACGATCTAATGATGTTTCGATTACTTTTTACTAACTTTTAGCCCTCCCTTGTAAATAATTCCCCTTAATAAATGTATATTTAACTCAATCTGGCCGTTGTCACTCTCTCTCTCTATATATATATACATTTATATATATATATATATATATACATTTATATATATATATATATACATTTATATATATATATATACATTTTATATATATATATATATACATTTATATATATATATATATACATTTATATATATATATATACATTTATATATATATATATATATATATATATACATTTATATATATATATATACATTTATATATATATATATATATACATTTATATATATATATATATATACATTTATATATATATATATATACATTTATATATATATATACATTTATTATATATATATATATATATATATATATATATATATATATATATATATATATATATATCCTGTTCAAATTTTCAATCCTTAATAAAATACTTTTTTTTCTTTCACTGAAGTTCAAATACATTTTTTTTTAAATCTTGTAGTGGATGACAATTGAAGTTAATACAGTTTTCTTTTCAAATATTAATTCGTTAAATAAGTTTAGTTAATAAATAAATGGCACAAACAAAAATAACAGTCCAACACCAATGGATAGCGCGTTGGAGTCGCGTCAAAGGGTCCTGGGTTCAAATCCCTACAGGGATGGCCTAATTTCTGAGATTTGATTTTTTACCCTGTACTATTTTATTAGAATAGTTAAATTTAATTAATAAATAAATATTAACAAACAAAAATAGTCCAACACCCTATGTAGAATGGAAAATGGGAAATTGCAAAGAAAATCGCTATCTCTTTTGTCATTTAATATTGTGATTCCGTCATACGCATATACCTATTTATATTAGTTATAGATATTTAATAAAAAGTAACTAAAATAAAAAATTCTTATTTGACCTACGTAGGAACTGACTTATATATTTTTTTTGTATTACTTGTCAGTTTTGTTCCTCATCAGAATGCGAAGGCAGTTATTTCATTTGCATATATTTGACTTCGTATTGAACTCAATACATAGAAAATAAAAATAAATAAAAAGGTATTTATTTTACTGGATGTAATAAACTGATATCAAAATGTTCGAGCATTTGAAGGACATTGAAACTAGATTATGGTGTTAACATTAGAATAAAGCGTTATTTTTGACGAAATATTGAAAGAAGTTGCTGTTGTTGAACATTGGGTTAAAATAGCATTTCATAAGCTTGATATACACGACTATAGACCTGCAATTAATGCATTAGAACTACATCTAGTCTATTCCATCCATTTTCAAAGGAATCTATTCGAACTGTGCAATCAATTGATGTCAATTAAACAAGAGGTAACAGGAAAGGCTTTATTTGAAGTGCCAAAACGAGACAGCTATTTACCAATTGAATTAGTGTTCTCTCAGTGTTAAAATACATCAGTTCTGAGTCAATTACTTATTTAACCTATTCCAAATAAGCATTTTGAAATGCTGAATCGTCAATGAAGTTGTTTAGAGTTACAAAAGAGGATATGAATACACGTAGAAAGTGTGTGATTGTGTAATATTATAACGTTTAAAATGCCTTTTGCAGCTTTTGGGCCTTTCAGCTTTTGATATTTAAAAAATCTGTCAATGAAATGTACTGGAGTCTCTAATATCATCTAAGTAGGTCAGTGCTTCTCAAACTTTTTATACTTCCGACCCAATTTTCACTCATAATTTTCATCGCGCCCTCGCTCCATACAATAACAATTTATTGCATGCAGTAATTATTTACTTCTGCATATAAAGCTGCTATATTAATTTAATTATAAACCGTACAAATTTTCAAGATAAAAAATAAATTTTGTATATAACTTTATGATATGCCCACTGGTCACTGGTAATTATTAAACTTGTTATTAACTTAGTACTGTTAAATTAATTATGAAACCCATTGTGCAATACTGATACATTTATAAGCGTGTTATATCATTGTAAATGTCTATTTTATTTTTTTATTATGTCAGAATGTATTTTGTTTTGCTACCTTTTATTAAATTAATACTTTTTTTAGAAAAAAATAAACGTTTGTTTTCTACTTTTCGATATACTCGCGTCCCCCTGCTAGGGTTATCACGCCCACAGTTTCAGAAACACTGAAGTAGGTGATTATCATAGGTACCTATTATATATGTAGAACTAGAACGTTTTAATGCTTTTGAATATATTTATTTGAGATTAAGAAGACATCTACAGTAGAGATACTTTACAGGGTTACCATTGCAAATTATAAGACATTCTGTCACGTTTTATTTATTTGTTTATTGGGAGAAAATGATTCATTCGTACAGGGGGTATTGAATTTTTCCAGTTTGTCTTTTACTTTTTATTATATCAGCAGATTTCATTTTATATAAATTTCTATAAAGCAATATGTAATCTAAATGATAATGTTCTGGACGTGGACGCATAAGGCTTGTAAAAAAGTGGACCAAAATATATTTTTCCAGAAATTCAGAACCTACCTACGGAGAAAAGATGTTCTACGGTATATGGATGAAGAGAAAAAAATAAAATTTAAAATAAACTACTATTATGTTAAGAAGGAAATGAGACTTTTAGGTATTTGAGTTTTTTTATGGTAAAAAACCAAAGTAATTTTCGTTAAAATGAAACAAGCATCTTCTTTCAGCACAGTAAAGCCTGTTTTTGTGCGAAAGCTGGGGACCGCAAAAAAAGAAACCGCTCAAAAAACATATGTGAAAATTCCATAAATACTTGCATATAATTAACAACTTTCTCGACACACTACAGAAAATATTTTTATACAGCGGAGATGGACCGCATAAAAAAAAGTCGCACTCAAACAAATGTGTCAATTATTTACGAAATTTAAGAGAAAATACTTTCAAACAAAACAAATCATCAAATTTCACACCTAAACATTTTAACAAACAATTAGTTTCTCATTGTATACATGGAGAAATTTTCACACACAAAATACACGTACATAATTCACTGCTACTCATCGAAATCCAAAGCGTGTATCTCCCAGTGAGGAATTAGTTCAAAATCGCTTTCGTCATTTTATTGTCACCATGAAGCAAGTGATACGTTTTAGTGACGACGTCGGTTGGTCACTTGCTTATGACCTTCGGGATAGCAAGATATGCAAGATCGAAGCTCTTTTTAGAATTTCAAACTCCTTTCGGAATTGGTATCTATTTTAAGAAAACGCTTTCCCAATTTGTTGGAAAACTGTATCCTCGCATATATTTTATCCTCTTTCAAATAATCCGGTTCTTCTTGTCCGTCTTCATAATCTATCAAATTATCGATAATGTCATTGTCGTTGAAATTGTCGTCTTTAATCAAGTGCGGGCTGCTAGTGCGTTGATAGAAAGCATTTAAAAGTTCATTGTAGATAGATTGTTTATAAACCAAAGAACAGAGCGTCTTGAAGTGTATACATGTTTATTGATAGGAAACATTACAGTGACGCCAAATCTGCTGAAATTCATGTACCGCATAAATAATAGCACAAAAAACATCATATAAAAATAAAAATCGAAATATATATATAAACAAATCGCGTAAAAAAGTACGTAAAAAAAGTACCGCACAAAAATGGGTTCTAGTGTATATTTCAGCATTTGTTGCTGTGAGAGAACTTATACTAAATCGTTAGAACATCAAGTGCATTTAACATATTCGTTAGTAGCATATTTAAAAATACCTACTGTCGAAATTTCAGTGTATGGTAAAGCAGAATGAATAAATATGTATCTGACTGATTCTCAACGGTGCTGAGAAAGAGAGCTGGCTTTTTAAAAGTTTCAACTTTACATTGTACTTTCCATTACCATCTATTCACTAACCCTCCCCATTTTATTATTTACATTGTTGAAAAATAGTTATTGAGTCGAAAATAATGTGTATCAAATATTAAGTCTTCCTTCATTTTTTACGGAATTTCAGCTCTTTTGTGGCAATATTAAATTTTAAAATTAATATTTTTTTAATTTTTTCCCTAATCTTTATTGCTTTGAACATATTTTTCGCACCCTAGTATCTCACATATTCCAGGTAGGACACAAAAAGAACGATTAAATCATTGTTCTTACAGAATCAATTCTTTGTTGCATTATCAACTTCAAAGTAGTTGCCTTGAGCATTCACATACTTCTGAATTGGGTGCTGCCATTGCTGGTAACAGTTCTGGAAGGAGGTTCATGGAAGTCCCTTTAGGAGTTTTTCTGTATTTGCCTGAACCTCTTCAACTGAAGTATAAAGGGATTTCCTTTCAGCAAGATTTAACTGTACCGAACAAAAAAAGTCGTATGGTACCAAATCAGGTGAATAAGAAGGATTCCCCATAACAGCAATGTTTTATCTGCTCAGAAACTGCTTGACAAGCAGGGATATATAAGCGGATCTATTGCCTTGGACAAATGCCATCCATCACTTTCAAATTCTGACCTTTTCCTTCCTAATTTTTTAACGAAGTCTTTTAAGTACTTCGATTTAGTAGTGTTGATTAACAGTCTGACCACAAAAGTTAGTGGAAGCACCCTTATATCATGAATTTGGCTATGTTATGGTCGGTAATCGCTGACCTTAGATACCCAGCAGGTTCATCATTTTCCAAACTAACCCTTTCCCCTGAAAACCTCTTATACCCTTCAAACATATGTGCACGAGATAAAGTTTCTACTCCGTAAACCTCGAAATGTTTTCGTGACTAATTTCTTAAAGTTCACAAGAAACTTGATATTGATTCGACATTTTCCCGGAAGACTGTATTTGATCGTGTTCACTCAATGATGCAGTACTCTTAACTGGCGTGATCGATTAAGTTGAAGCTGGTCACATGGATAGATGAGGTTGGTGGGACGACATCACCGAAAAAGTTGTTGTCATCTCCACTCTTTTTTTAAGCTTCAAACTTAATCTCGTGTTCTTTGTGTCGCATCTTGTATTTCCAACCGATAATTTTAGCAAATATAAGAAGTTTACAAGTTTTTTAAAGTTCATAGGTTATCTTAAGAAATTATGCGATTCTTTATCCCACGTTTTCGAAGTTATACACCATTAAAAATAATAGTACACAATTAAGTCTGCAATTTACATTTCTTTTCTGAGGAAATCTCATAATCCACGCTTGATGAAATATGTAAATTTTAATAATGAGATTCAAAAAGAAAGAGAGGGAGAGAGAGAAGAAATTACATTTAGTTTGGGTTTAAAATTAAAATTTTCAATGCTAATTGCCAATTACAAAGCTTCAATGTAATGTTTACGAGCCCTTAAACCATAGTGTCCATGCATTTATCTTTTAGCATTTCAAGTATAACAATGTAGAGTTTTATCCGTTCGTTATAAACCACACTTGATAAAAGATAGCCCCCCCCCTTTCAAAGAAAACACCAATTATTTTCGAAGAGTATGTATCACAAAAAATATGTTAAACATAAACTGTGAGTTATAATTGAAAATTATTCCTCAATAAAATGATGGACTATTATAAGTGATAAATATATTTAAAAAGAGAAGAAAAACCAAACAAACAAGAACAAAAATTAAACAAACTTAAATTGAGAGAGAGAAGTTAGGCATACATTCTTATCAAAAATAATAAGAATCATTTGTTGTATTAAAGAAAGAGTTCATTAAAATAACAAACGAAAAAAACTTCCACTTTTCTGATCATCTCTAAATTAGTTAAATTGGAGAAAGTTTTTTTTTTTTAGTTCAGAAAAGAAATTCTTTTTTTATGTTCCTATTACATTGAAGGCAGAACAATAATACGGCACATTGCTTGAAGCACTAATTATTTAAAATATTATTAACGTCTCTTGATACATCAATTATTTTAATTTTTATAAATAAAATCTTTTTTTGTTCGACATAAGTTTATTATGTGTAATAGAATATATATATATACATATTGAAGTTATTTGTAGATAAAAAATTAAACAATATAAAAAATATGATGGATAACAACATATTTTTAATTTATTCAAGCATAAGAAGATACGCCTTTTTTTTCTTAAAGCAACCGGCAAATTTAGTGTATTCTGATTGGATACTAAGAAAACAAAAAATATTAACAATTTAATGAACTAAACAACTGTTCACTGTTTAACCAATTAGATTCTGTTCTCTCTGTGTGTTCTTTTTGTTTATTTCTTAGATTAATTATAATGTTTTCACACAGGAAATGTTATGTCAAATTAGGAGTGGTTTCACGTTAAATGAATCACACTTTAGATAACTCCTCCCCGCTCAACACGCCTACCATCGAAAGTAAGGCACTATACCCAATTGATTCATGACAAGTGGCTTTCAATTTCACGTTCATGTACCGAATTATATAAATTGGCTTTAAAATAAACGCTATGTGTATGGTGATTTCCTCAGAAGTTAAACATTTTTAATGGAATATTTTCATTTACTGCATCCGCTTAAGTAGAGAGAACATTTTGGTATTTTAATCGCACATTTAGTAAATTTTATATGAATACAGCACTAAGTAGCAACATAAACACGCGCGGTCATAGGACATACCCAGAACCATTCTTTGTTCGTTCCTAAGATCTCAGCTTTTATGTCTTTCCCAACCCAAAACTTTGAGAATCATATGGTTTCTATTAGTGATTGGTCAGAATAGGTAAATGATGGAACGTTGTATCAGCTTATTTAGAAATGTGCGAACGTGGCTGTTTCTGAGGACGTAAAAATGTGGTTAAAAATTATTTCCCATTAAGTAGGTATACTAAAGAAATTAATTATCACGCGACGTCTTGGAGGGCTCAAGACCACCACGAATTAAACAAAATCCATTGACAGAAAAGTAAATTGATAAATTATATGTGAGTGAAAAAAATATCGGAATACACTAAAGATTAAAGCAAGTCATGGAAATTTAGGAAATAATTAAGAGATAAATGCTACCATTATTATTATTATCATTGCTGACAAAGGACTGTTTTTTGTAAAATGTGGTGTTCAATAATTTTTAAGAATAGAAAACCTTCCACACTTATCTCTTTGAAATGTTAAACGAAATATAATTCATAGAAAGTCAAAAACCATTATTGATAAATAGATAATATACTTAAAAGGGCATTCTAAAATGCTGAAATTACACTCACATAAAAGAATAAGCTATTTATTGCAAAATTCAAAGTTCTAAATACAATTTAAAAGTGTAGAAATTTAAGGATGTTTAGTATCAATAAGCATAAAAATTATTTTTACTATTATAATTATAAAATAATATTAAGTACAAATATTATTTAATTAACTGAATTTAATATTAACTTAATATTAATTATATTATACTTAGTTAATTGATTATATAATAATATAAATAAAACTAAAACAATAAGATTAATAAATGAAGCATACTACAATATTAAGGATATTATACATTCATATACATGAATCAGTCTCAAGTATACCTTAATACTAAGAAGGATTTATAAATCCAAATTTGTTAATTGAAAACATACATATGTCAATATTTTTCAATTATCCTTTTAGATCTAGTTATCTAGTATGAAATATTTCAAACACACAATTAAACCTAGAAAATCATTTTTTAATTACTCGATTTTTAATTAATTTTTATAATCAGGTTGATTTTATTGCCAAAAAATGGGTATAAAATCAAAGAAAAATTTACATCTGAGGAATAGTGTATTTTATCTTTAAATTATTATATAGTCTTGAAGAAAACTATTATTTTTCTTTGGGCCATAACACAAGTTGTATACACTCATATACATATGCTTCTTTCTCTTATTTTCCCTTATCATCTTAAGAACAAGCATTTAAAAGTAGTTTCATAGCTTTTAATCTCACAAAAATGTCTCATAGAAATCTGAAAATTCTTATTTCGAACAATAATTTTTTCATTAACACTAAAAGAGACGAAAAAGACATGCTTTGATCAGAGTTAACATGAAAATCTTAAGAACCAAAAATGATATCCTAGATGATCGAAAATTATACAGAAGATTCGAGACTGAAAAAATATACACTCTACTTTCAGTAAAACCTGATTGCTTCGAACAATAATCGTAATCATTCTCGTTTCTTAAGAACTAGTCTCAGATCCCATTTTTTGTGCTTTTCAATTTCTTTCTCTTCCAAAATAATAAGAAAAAATGTTTTTTTTTCTTCTTCATCTTTTTCTCTTCTAAACACAATACAGATATAAGGAAAAAAGAATCATTTTACAATGAACGACCAAAAGATTGTTTCTTTTATCATTTTTAATAATCATACTCTTTTAACGTTCTCCTTTCTTTCTTTCTTTTTTTTTCGCTTCGATATATCTTTCCCATGCTCCCACCAGATGTTTGATTTCTTCTGTTCCGTTGATTCGTCTGCCCCCACCCTCATTCAATCTCTTCGTGTATAAGTTCCATTCGGGAACTTCGTCAGCATCATAAACATCTGCAGTTTCGTTATTTGAGAACACAAAAAGAGATAGTGAAGTTTGACTAAGCGGAAAAGAATCAACCAATTTGATTTGTTTAGCTTTTCTTTTGATGTGTTTCATGGACTGAATATTTTTTCTCCTTTTTTTTATAACAGAAAATTGGTATTTCTCAGGTTCAACATAATTTAACCACAAATTTGTAAGGAACAAGATGCATATATTTATTAGTAACAGTCAAAAAGTGCAGGTAGACAAGTTCTTTCAGTAATTGAATTGTTTTATGAAGGTTTCTAATAGTTTTTAATCTAAATTCATTTCAAATATTTTATTTTTTATTATGAGCAGTTTTTTTCTGCATTGTCTTGAAACATGTTTAATTCTTCATAATTTTTCTTAAAAAATTAATATTGAATGGGAAGAACAAGTAAAACGAATTCCTTCAACCAACACAAAGTAATAATAATGTGTTAATAATGAATGTGATAAAGTGTTAAAAATTATTCTATAAAAACATAGTGAAATAACAACAGCCATTTTATGTAAACATGAATAAACTATAAATTAAACAAATCTATCCTACGGTTTGTTTATAAATGAGGATAATTAAACCAAACTTAATTTTAGTTTCCTAAATTAAATGTTGCACATAATTTATGATTATGTTTTCATATAAAGATAAACAAATAATACATTTTTATGGGCGATCAACTTTAATAATCTAAAATGATTCGTTTTGCTTTTGTTTTTGTTTTATTATAATGTATCGTATTTATTCGAATCCAAGCCATCCTTTTTTTCCAATGTTAGTGCTACTGAAAATCAAGTGTGGCTTAGATTCGAAGTAGAGAAAACTCGTTGGATGTAGGAAAATTAACATTGCATTGGCTTTTAGAGACATTACATGTTCATGTATGTTTTTAAAACTTTTAATATTGATAAAATAAATTATAATTACTCTCTTCTTATTATAATTCTTATTTTATTTTTTTTAAAAAAAATCTTAAATATCAGTAAACTATTTTTTATTCTATCGCAAAAAACGAGTTGAAAATTTGCTGTACAGCTTAGAATAGATGACGGCTTAGATTCACATAAATACTGTAAACGACTTTCGAATATCGAGTTTGTTATTGGCGAGAAGCATAAACCTTTTTTTCATTTTATGTATGACGTAAAAAAACAACATTTCGGTTAAATTCTGCGATAATTGGTTGTAGAATTATTCTTTTATAAAATTTACTTCTTAAAAAGCTGGACATCAACTAAAATAAATTCCAATTTAAAAATTATACGTTTATGTTACTGATTATTGACGGATGATGTTATTGTTATGTGCTTTAAATTTATAGAAAAAAATAAAATTCAAAACTAATGATAGGTGATTAAAAGTAATTAAGTTCCTCTAAAATTAATAAGAAGCTCCATAATTCTTTCAAATATTACTTAAAAAATTCCATTAAAAAAGTGTTCTTTTATCATCAATGTATCAACGGTATGTCGTTCAGTTTTATTCATGAAAGAAATACATTAAAATCAATAAACATTCGAATCATCTTAAAATATAACACAGCATTTTAATATTAAATACATAAATAATCATCGAGCATATAACGCGTCAGATAAAGTAACAGGTATACCAAGTAACCAATCATCGAGCATATACTGCGTCAGATAAAGTAACAGGTATGCCAAGTAACCAATCATTGATCGTATATTCGTAAGAATATATTTTGTCCACGAATGGAGTACTTACTGTTTGTTGATATAGTGCTCATGAAAGCCGAGTAGATATGATCGAGAATTCATGGCTGGCGTTTTTCCTCTCGAATTGTGGGTTCGAGTTATCATACCACTAAATCAAGGGGAATTCAACCTTTTTTTCTGTTGGGCCGCAAACATATGTCAGATATTTCACGCGGGCCACATGCATATGTTAGTTATTTCATTCGGTCTACAACATGAGGATAAATGAGCGGGGAGAAGGGGGAGGGTGGAATGCTTTCAGACCTAGATAACCTTGGGAATTTAAAACGTGGAAAATTTATCAATATATTATGCGTTAACTCTTGTTTTGGCGTTTTTAAAATTATTATTCTTTTAAACTTTTTTTTTACTTTTTTTCACTAGCACTAAATAAAAAGCATTTAAGACAGTGTTTCTCAAACTTTAAGTATCCGCGACCCAATATTCAATCATAATTTTCATCGTGCCGCCCTCTTCATACCATAACAGCGTATGGAATTCAGTAATACTATCTTTTGATGCTACTGTTACAATAAGACTTTAAACTCTTAAGTGCCACTAGCGTAAATTAAATTCTCACTCAGCCAAAACGTTAATTGCCCCGGTCGTATATATACGTCTACCCGAAGTACGCTCTTTTCTGTGCACTGCTATCCGTAAAATTATTCCGAAGGATTTGGAATGCAATAAAAGGACATTGACAGCGTTTGCGAAGAATTTATTTATTTCAGAGGATTTGCTTATTTTTTTCCCTTCCCCGTCCCAAATATATACAGGCATGCCTATGTGGCATCGGGGGGCAAATTGCGTAACAGTTAATCAGCACTTAAGGAACTAGTTATAAACAGTACAAAATACTAAGAAAGTGTTAATTTTTGTCTATAATTTTATATAGGACAGGCCCATGGGGTCACTGGTAATTATTAAACTTGTTCTTAACTTTCAGGCTTTCGTCTCTTCAGTAGGTCGATAAATGGGTACCAAGCTTGCTTGGGAACTGAACATTGGGGATTTCGTGTCAAACTGACCACTTGACCGAAAACCTTGCACATGCACCCCAGCGTCTAAGGTCACAAAAGCTGAGATAGGTATAGTAGGTCTTGGGCCTCAAGGACTATTGCGCGGCTGAGTTCAGTTCAGTTCTTATTTTAGTATTGTTATATCAATTATTAAATACATTATGCAGTAATCATATATTTATGAGTATATTATATCAGTATAATTGTGTATTTTTTATTTTTTACTTGGTCAGAATGTTTTTGTTTGTTTACTTTCAGTATAAAATTAATAATTTTTTAAGTAATCTTTCGTTTTTGCCTTTTCAATGTGCTCACGCCCCCCTCGTAGAATTATCATGCCCTTCAAGGAGGCGCGCCCCGCAGTTTAAAAAATGCTGATTTAAGAAACACTTCTTCACAATTTCTGCATCAGTAAACGGTTTAATATGATTACCAATAATAAAAAAAAAATTCATAGGATGTCTTTGTTACCGCTGTGATATTACCACTGACTAAACAATTTGTTACTGTTGCAAATATTATTCAAGACGGCCTATTAATCACCTCTGGAACGAGATCTTTGAGGAAAAGTGTGAATGAATTATTCCTGTTTATCGGTATTTTTAAATACAGCACTTTCGTGACAAATTAAACAATTACTGATCCATGTTTGTTTTTCACTACAAAGTAGTCAACCTCCCAATCGTTTCGAAACGATACATTTTTTTCGAATATTTTTCGCCTGCAAGATATCAAAGGTAGTAAGAAATTAGTTCATTCCACAAATTGGTCACTATTCCAATGTTGTCTGTTATCGCAAACCGTAACCGGTTAAAAAAAAAGAATATAAATTCGTACCCGTAAGACACCGAAAACAAAAAGCAAAATTGGTTTATTTGATTTCTTGACTAATAATTTCCCACAAAATTTTTAATACAATGTTCTTAAATAAATAAATTTCTCAGAGAAATGGACCCTGACCGATCCTAATCAAACGGCTCGGTGGACCGCTGGTTGAGTATCGCGGCACTAAATACTAGACATGCAGCATGTCTATTGCACATAAAACATGTGAGGCTGAAAGTTCTCACGTTAGCATGTGGAGAAGTTTGTGCAGTTGAATACAAACTAAAAATTCGCTCTTTATAATTAATAATATTTAAAATGACGAGATATCTTTCACACTATTCTTAATACCACTCCGAAATGCAACACTAATGAACAGCTAAGTATATACGCATGAAGATTTATATTCTAATTACTAAAAAGAAGTTCAGTTAAAGCTTTGCATTTACTGTATATTCAAATTATTTTGAAATATATTAGTAACACATTTTTTATGAATGGATATTGCTGTAACTACTTGTACTACCCAATCATCTAATATCACGACCCTCATTGAGCAGTTGCCAGCCGAAGACTAATTAACAATAATTTTAAATATTCCATACCACCTCTAAACAGTGACCGTACAACAGTAATACAACGATAATAACTAGACTTAGAACAAATCACGTAAAAGGAATGAAAATCTCAACTGACGGACAAAGAAGTTACACAAATCTTTGCCCAAACTGTCATAATGTTCAACTGTCCCCTCAACATATCCTCAATTGCCCAGCAATTGAACCCCCCACACACACAGGCTTTTTAAGATTAGCCCAGACGTTTAGATATTCTGTGATAAAGCTGTTGTGTGGTTGCAGAAGCTGTCTTCGATAGTTTCGGAGTGATCTGAAGCTTCTTTTTAACACGCTATTATAAGTTTCAATTGTATGTAATGGATTTTTGAACTAGATTTTTAACCACTTTAAAAAGTCAGATTAATTCATAATTTTGCTCACTTGTCAAGGACCGATGACAATACAATAATTTGGTAATTTTATTCCATTGTCCTGATCAGGATCCTTAAAACTGAGGAATCTAAGGATTTCGAGATTTGGCGTTTAATTCATTAAATCACTTCCAGATTTGGCAACTAATTGCCTATACCATTTCAAGATTTGGCGACTAATTCCATATTCCATCCCCCGATTTGGCGACTAAAAGATTAAGTTACAACCCTGTAAAAGTGAAAATGTTGGCACAGCAATTTCTTACCATTATATAAATAGTATTGCCTAGTTTTTTTTATGAAATGGAAATTTAAAAAAAAGACTCGTGCATGTGAAAAAAAATTATGATCTATGCCGGAATTATTTTTTTCTTACTTTTTAGTTCGATTAAACATAAAAGCGTGTTTTTTAGTTTTTTTTAAACTAAAATTTATTTTTTTATCAATCTGTACATTATGGACACGCCAAAAACGACAACAGATTTCATTAATTATAGTATGGTATTTAACTATAACATCAGACAAGTAAATATTTAAATATCTTAACAAACTTACAGATTTAAAACTTAAAAATATTTTTAGTTTGTTTCACGTTTAAAAATCTTATTATAAATCGGAATTTCGGTTACGTTTTTAAGCGTATTGTATAACTATGTCTCGACTAGGTTTTATCTTTTGAATTTTTACTTACAATTTAAATGTATCAAAAAACGATATTTTTAACCAAATTGAAACTGAAACTCTTGGATAAACATGCTAGTTTTATCCTTTTTATTATTAGATCACATACTTTTGCCTTCTGGCAAATAATTTTTCTGATTAACTCTTTACTGAAAATATTCCTACATAATTAATCTTTATATATGTACCGAGTAGATAAAGTATTAAATAGGGTATTAAAAAGTGTTGATTTACAAGATATTTGTGTACTTTAAAAGAAATTTTAGGAAATTATATACAAACATTGTATTTCGGTATATTTTTAAGGCTATTCAGACATTAATTGTAAATTAAAGACTATATATTTCTTGATTTTGTATCTAATTTGCTTCTAACTAATCCTTTCTACATTTATAAAATTCGTTTTAATAATTTGCATTAAAGTTCTAAAATAGATTTCGACATTTACATTCACACGTAACTTCAATATTATAATTAGTAATCAGATAGGGAATGCATTTTATATTAACTCAAAGTGATTATCATTTTGTTTGATATATATACATATAAATAAAAATGAAGTGTCTGTTTGTAATTTGAAATTAACAGCTTTTTACTAAATGCATTTAAAAGTATATACGGTACTTACATGAAAAAATCAATTTTTAAAATGTTTGTCTGTCTGTCTTTCTGTCCGTCTGTTTGTTCCGGCTAATCTCTAAAACGGCTGGACCAATTTTGACGAAACTTTAACTGGCTGATAGCTAATGTTATAAGAACTAACCTAGGCTACGTTTATTTTAGAAACAAAAATTAGGATTTCGGGAAAATAAAATTAAAACCAATGAAATAGAGAGCAATATCAGATTCAAATAGGGATTATTTATTTCAATAAGGACTATTTATTCAATAGGAATTATTTTTATATAATAAGAATTATTTTATTTCGCAAGGCTTCCGTCTCAACGATTGCTAGCAGTTATATCAAACTTTTTTCTTTGATAAGGTTGCTGCCATTCGCCACATTTCCCATTCATGTCTTGATTCTATTGATTTTACAGTCCTTAACTCCATTGTCAAAGGTCATGCGTCCCTTTCACCCCCTTCCTTGCGGCTTCGTTTGTGTTCGCGTTTCACCCTACTTGCTACTTAGACCTATTTTGATCCTAAAGATTTTAGTCCTCACCCATCGACAGTGTCAAAGGTCATGCGTCCCTTTCACCCCTTGGTCAACAAAAAGCAAAGAAAAAATAAAATAAAAAGAAACAGATTCACAAAGTAGAAGAAGAGTTTTCGTAAGCTCTGCGAAGTGAATAAACACTTTTTTGTTAAATTCCACGTGGAGGAAGTCGCGGGTAACAGCTATTTAACATATTATAAGTGCATCAGAAAGTAACATTAACGTATTACACATCCAGATAAAAATTATTTACACTATTTTTAACGTTTATTTTACAAAATTTGTAACAATGTGTTACTTTTTCTGAGCAGGTAGGTGTTTTCAAAAATTGACCCACAAGAAAGTTACGGGGTGTCATAAATAATAATAACAATAATAAAAAAAATCAGCAATTATATCTAAAGACTTAAAATTTAGCAAACATGGTTTTTTCGTTTAGCTGAGCTATGTGAAATGCTTTTTTTTTGTTTCATTTATACAATTCACGTAAAATTAACTCATTAAAAACTTCTTTATCATTCAGTCTGTATTTTTTTAATTTTTAAATTCTCCCGTGCGAAGAACGGGTATACCAGCTAGTATTAAGATATTTACATAAAATGAATTTTAAATTAAAAGTAAATAATTTGAATCCTGTTAATTTTTATCTTTCTATAACTAAAATATTTTGACTAAAATCCTTTAAAATATTAAAAAGTAAACAATATTTATGTAAAACAAATACAGGTTATTTATACTTAAAATTTCACTTTAAACTGCTGTAAAATAAGAATCACTGATCGGAATGACTTCCAATGTGTTCAAAATGTACTTGAAGAATAGGGAAATGGTATGGCATTAGGATAAAAATCCTTGGAACTTTCATTACTCCTTTTTAAGCGTTTTATGTCCCAAGAACATTTAAAAACCTGTTTTTATCATCCAATGTAGTACCACTTAGCTGTGCTGGAGAGGCTTTTCTCCCCAACAGTACAAAAACGGTTGAATGATTTGGAAGCCATTTTATTCGTCAAAACACCAAGCAATATGCACATTGAACAATGCAGATGGTTTAATGTGCAAGACCGTTGTAATTCGATTTAAAATTCCCTTTGAAACTGAATCTACTTCCATTATGTCGCTTGCATCACTATCTATTGATACATTTTGGAACTGTTTCTTATATTATGTCTTTTTTTTTCTCCTATTCAAATATATCCAGTTCAAATATGAAGTTATTCTGACTAGTAATTCTTTTCTTACACCATTTTGAAAGTGGGACTTTAATTATAACCTCTTTGCATATACTTGCCTGAGTAATCCATCACGCTTCGCATATATGGTAGAAGTAATAAAATAATTTTACACTGAATTTTTGTCTAAAATATACTAATAATTATTATACGACTTAAAACTTATTTTAACGAAGAGTATCGGATGATTTATATCTAAATAAATTGTCGATTTTTTGTATGATTTTTAAAAATGCGTAAAGCTATGTTTAGTAGTTTATAAATTAAATTATTATACTGTTTGTCTAATTTTTAACATATTTATTTAATAATAATATATAAGGGGTTTAATTTTCTGTATTAGGTTTTATTACCATATAATATAACTCTATGTAATCTTTAAATAGTAAAGAAATGCCTTTTTTTAAAAGAAACTTGTTATACTTTTTATAAGAAATATTTTATTGCAATTCCCTAGCACTAAATTTATCCAGCTATTTCATAAATATTTATTTGTGAAAGACCGAACTGGCGCTGAACGCATTACAGCAAAACCTTGCCGAATACAAGATCCATTCTTTACACAAACAATCCATTTCTTTAACAGCACAGACCTCCATCACCTTAATTCGCAAACACATCCAGAAACAAATGTTAACCATAAATTTATGATTCCCAACGTGAAAAGTTCCGTGCTACTGCATACATAGGCAAGCTAATAACCCTTTGAACAGGTGTGTTGCATAAACACTCAATTTAGACAACCTCATGAATTTGAAATGCAATGAGAGCGCAATATTTGTCTTGCTTGCGTGATAGTAGACGCGTAAGCATATGCTGGTTGGCAGGTGCTACTGATAGAAATGCTGGACAGCGCTATTGATAATCAAGTGCAAGGCTTTTGCTTATTCAACGGTTTTCTTGCCGTACGTTGGCGAGGTGTCTTGCAGCCGTTAACGAAGTGTTCTAATGAGAGAAGAGGAAATATAAATTAATTATCAATGATCAATATCATTGGCAGTAAAATTTAAAATTATATTAAAAGTTCAAATTTTTCTTTTATAACGTGGCTAAGGTATAAGGTATCCGACTAGCCTAAAATCATGATTTTTTTTCAAAAAATGACAAAAATTTGTTATGATTGTTTTATAGGCCATCTGATTAGCTTAATAAAAATACCAAGTTTCTTATTTTCCATTCACTAGAACAAAAACTACAAGTGTTTTAGTAAGAGTAGATGCCGTAACTTTTCACAAGATGTCAAACTTTAAAATACGTTTTACTCGAAATGTCATTTTTTCGAAAAAACTCAAATGGGGACAGTGATTGCTCAAAAAGTTTTGGAAATTTTTTGTGTATGTTTTCTGTAACAGTAAAAGTGTTTTAATCTTCAGATTTATCAATAACTATTTTATTTCAAAATTTTATAGTCCTTCATGTGAATATAATCACTGTTTTTTAAAGCAATTTCCTATAATCACTAACATAAAATGCTCTAGTTTTTGTAAAAATTAAAATACCTCTTATTCTGAAGGTCATTTCAAACATGAATAACAAAGTAATAAATCAAAATTGAAAAATTGAGAATTTGTTTATAAAATATTTGTACAGAGCTGTCCTTCTTTATGTATTATTTTGTACATTTTCACCAGTTTTTCTGATTTTAATAATAATAATTTTTTTCTGTTTTCAATATTTGGATTTATTTTTCTTAAAATATACTAAATAATTCGAAAAATCGAAAAAAGTCCCCATATTTCCATTTTTACAAAAAAGTCGCAAGTAATGGGATACCTTAAAAATAAATATTGCTGAATGTGTTAGTGCTTTGCCTAAGAGTATTATTTTTTTTTATTATTTTTACGTGAGAAGCGAGGTTTTTCTCCACTTTACTTGCTCAATTTGAATTATTTTTTAATATCTAAATTTCCTGTGTAATTTCGTATTAAAATGTACACAAAGTAAAAAAAGTCAAAACATGAATAACACCAAACGATTTTGAATCTTGAAATTCGAATTTATATCATATAGGATTCTTAAGTCAAAACACATATAAAACCAAACGATTTTTAATCTTAAAATCTTTACAGCAAAAAGAATTAGCTGAGAACTTTTACATAAAACTGATAACAAAAAATATTCAAGCACAAGTTATTTAATAAAAGTAACATATGTATATCAAGAACTTAATCAGTTTTTTTTAATTCAACCCATCTGATTAATTTAAATAATTTATATTTTACTTCACACACATTTTGTTTTGAGCAAGTATTACTCAATTAATATGCATAAAACAGAGTTTGAAGTGAAACGTACAAATATACCAGCAATGAATTACTCAAAATAATTTATTTCTTTCAAAAAAGGACAATATTGAAGATTTTTATTTAAACTTTTTTTTCATTTTAAATTTTTAAAAAAAGGTAATTGAGTTGACCAGACAAAGTACTCTCTCTCTCTCTCTCTCTCTTAATTATATTCATTGTTCTATTGAAAGTTAATTCGTTTTATTTATGAGAAGTATTGAAATATTTAGCAAAGATTGAATTTTTATTAAATTATTTTCACGAGACAATGCTCTTTTTTTAATTTAAAGGATTTTTATGAGAATTTCTTGAAGACTATTTTTTCTTTTGATTTGATTAAATATTTATTTTCAAAAAGAAACTTAGTTCTGAGAGAATAAAAATATTTTTTTAATGAAAGACAAAAGAATGTGTGGAAGATTCCAGTTACAGAGGGAAAATATTAATTTTTAGCCATAAATATTATATAGTGGTTAAACAATTTTTAAAATGTGATGATAATTAGCAGGGGTCGGCAAAAATGACATGCATCCCCCATGTGTCATGCGGTACAATTATATCAATGGCACTCGGCACTACTCTGCAAATTTATTAATTTTTAAGTAAATGAAAGTTGATAAATTTGTAATGGACCTTATTTGACAAACATTTTCAGAATTATGGACATTTATGGAATTTCGAAAAAAATATGAAAGATAACTAAGATAAATCTGAATCTAAGATCTGAAAGATAACTCTAAAGATAAATTTACGGCTATTTTGAAAATTATTGAACGCCATTTCGGGAGAGATTTAATTATTTAAATAGAGAAAATTGCATGCGCTCTGTTTTCCGCTTTTGGTTATACTTATCAGAAAAAATCTTTCTTCATTTAAAAAATATTTCGAGTCCGCAAAGATATTGTTTAACAACTGAATGCTCTGAATCGTGTTAAATTGAAAGACACACATGTTATCCCTCTATCTGTCTATTTTTCATTTTAATAAGTATGTTTCAAAATGCACATAATATGTACAAGTTTATTTTATTTTTATTTTTATTGCAGAAATAGTTATAATTAATGCTGTTTACTTTTGTTTAACTGTAAATCTATATTCTTCAAAATCTATATTGTTTCAAAAATATACTACTGTGTTGCACGCTGAATCATTTTGGCAGATTGGTTTGGCACGCCACATCTAAAAGGTTGGCGACCTCTGAGTTACCGCTAATGATTAACCTTGAATGTATAACATATTAAATAATTATTTGCAAATTCATGTTTATGGTTTCAGAAATTGTTAATTAAAAAGGGAGAAGGGATTGCAGTTTTATTTCGAATCACACACACACATAATTCAAAAACAAGTCTGATGTCCATTTATCTGTAGCACAATAATTGAATATTAGCCTTCAAAAAATTTTACAATACATATATTCTTGTCTAAATGCTTTTCATTTAAAACCATACTATAGATTTTTGATTAACCATTGTTATTTTAAACTTTTTTGTCAAACTTAACCCCAAACAACTAACACCCATCGAGCAAAATATTGCACTGAAAAAAAAGATGGAAAGCCAATTGTAGAAATTCCGCATTTGTGCGCTATACTTATCACAGTGTCGTTTTCCTAAAAATATTTAAGTAAATAAATTAAAATAAATGCTAATAAAAAGCAAATAATCTTTCATCTTATGAAACATGTTTTAATGGATTGCAAAACCATTTTTGTTTATCTTAGTAGGAAGAAATCCATGCATCCTCGTGCCAAAAAAATATTAAATATAATATTCACACACACACACACAAAAGTTTCTTATATTGCCTATAAATTGTAGAAATTAGCCAAAAAATAGTGCATTATTGTTTTGGAACTTCACTGTTTCCCAAAGTTGAGAGATAACTTATTTATTTTTGACACAAAGATTTAAAAATGTCATTTACTACTTTATAATTTTAACATCATTTGTCATGTCTTTTGTTAATCGATTCCACATTTCAAATAATTTTTTCTTGTAATCACATTTAAAAAACAAAAAAGTATGCAGAAACTCTTTCTACCTATGCATTAATATTGATGTTATTTTTATCGGTCCCAGCAGACAAAAAAAACCGTCAGAGGGCAATGCATCTCCTCCAAGTCCCTTTCACTTATTAAACGAACAATCAATTTCCAGTGAAAACCCATTCTCGTCTATATGAAAAATCCATATTCCTCTTGGAGCACAACGATAATGATGAATCCGTTAAATTCTCCGATAGGAAACACCATTTATAACGTTTCTCGTAAATTCCATTATCCTTTTGCAAACTCCTGTTTAGTGTTGTTCGAAAATTGATCGAAACATCTACTTAAGAAGACGCGATATCTGTAATTTCTGATAAACTTTAACCGAAAACGGATAGCGGTCTTGTCTGCTTCCGTCCACCATTAAATCAGGAATCGAATCTCTTGGAGTTTTTGGCCTTTGTCCAATAAACGGCGGGAAAAGTCGTAGAACGAATGCTGAAAGATTCAGCCATTTCCAGAAATAGGAATGGAACGAATGGAATAATGAAAAAAAAATAAGGAAAGGGTCAATGCTTTATATTATCTTAATTAGGTCACATCTTCAAAAGGAAAAAAGAAGCGAAAAGTTTGCAACACTGCACATTTGCATTTAAAAAGGAATGTGTGGAGTTGTTGAGTTCGATACGTTTAAGAGTTGCTTTGACTAAAATATTTCAAATGGAATCCATGATCCATTTGTTTGGCAATCAACTCTCAAAAGGATTTGATTCTCATAATGTAATGCAGGTCGGGCTTTGGCATGGTTTAAGAAGAACTCTTTCAAAGGAAATGATGTAATGTACTTTCTGGGACCAATGTCATCATTCCTTGAAATTTGTTTGCTTGAAATTACCCGTGTGCGTGAAATTTTAAAATTATATCCAGTAATGTATTCGTGTTGGTAACTTTCGAGAAAGTTCGCTATTTCTTTGTTGTAATAATAAGAATAAAATAAATGAAATGTTGGAATTTTTTTCATGTATTGAACAAAATGCGTAAATCAAACAACAATCTTGATTCCTATTAAAGCAAATGAAACTAAATTCGATGCTTTTAAACATGTATTCTTATTCTATAATTTAAGAATGGATTTATCAATAGCATATAACATATTTTGACTTTATAAATAGCATATAATATATTTTGACTTTATAAATAGCATATAATATATTTTGACTTTATAAATAGCATATAATATATTTTGACTTTATAAATAGCATATAAAATATGTTATGATTTTTGGAAAAAAGAATAGAACAGTTAGAACATTTAGCGGATAACTTTTAGTTTCATTAATATTGCCCTTTGTTCTCAATGCTCAGTTATTTAAATTTTAGTTCATGATTCTTTGAAAGATTATTTAGAGAGAAAAAAAAGTTACTATAAATTATTAAGAGTTTGAAAGTTGTTGTTTTTTTGAAAAAAGTTATATTTCTCGTATTTTGAGTTGAAACTTTTCTTTTTAAGTCACAGTATTAATTTTTGTACCTCTTTTCGTTTATTTCGTGGCACCATTTGAAGACTCTTGTTTAAATGAGTTATCCATGATATAAAAAAAAAACTAATTGAGGGTACAATTTGTTCCCTGGCATCATGTAATAACAAATAAAAAGCTTAAAACTACCATCAGCTCTACCGGTTTTAAGCTGTAATAAAAAAAATAAAGTCTATCCTACTAAGTACAACTAAGTCTGGTATTATCAGTATCTAATGTATATAGATAGTTATTGCAGCATAACCTTTTTTGCATCGCAATACTTGAATTTCATTTTTTTTAATTGAATTTAGCATTGAATTCTCATTCAAATGTTACATATTACCTTGTCTTGTGTGAAATGTACCATTTTCTATAAGCATGCAAATCTAAAAAACAAAAAAGATTCCGAAAGTGTCCATAATTTTGGCAACCTATGAATTTATATATATATATATATATATATATATATATATATATATATATATATATATATATATATATATATATAGTTATTACTTAAAGTGTGTATGTTGAAATAAGAGTCTCAAGTCTATAACTAAATAAAAGTCTCAAACATTACCAATACTTTTGAAATATAATAAAAATACACTTCCGAATTCAAAGAAATGAAATAAAAGAGAAACAGAAATTAAAGGGGGCGGGGAGGTATTTCTTTAAAAAAAAGAGAGAGAAACTATTCTATCTTAAAACAAATACATCTTACAATGTGTTTCAAGACTTCAAAAAACTTGTGATAACAAAACGGAAAACGATGAAAAAGGGAAGAAGAAACTGAAAGGTATTTTTTAAACATTATTCTTATTCATCAGGTCATAAGAAAAAAATTCAACCTCATGAAATATACATTGGGAAAACACCATGCGGAAAAATTTAATGAGATCGAGGAAAAGTGAAACGTACTACAATAAAATAGCCTCCTCAATGGTTCCATTCATGAATTTCCCTCAAATTCATACGCTCTTGTGAACCGATTTCAAGAGTTAAGAGGTTTTTGTGGTTTTAGAAATAACTTTTCTCCTTTTTTATACCAGTGGTTTTTTGCAGACATTGAGTCGCTGGAATTAAATATACGAATAATTTTTTTAAGATTCCAAATAAATTGGATGGGTTTAATTCATGAATGATTCAAATATTTTCTTGAAGAAAATCTGTAAACTATAAGTAGTTTCATAACAGTTTATTTTATCTGCAGAGAATTTATTTCAAAAGTCATTTAGTATATATAAATTGGTAGAGATAGAGAAATTATTAATATATGAAATTCCATTTTGCCTTTTCATTTTAAAAGTTAATGACGTTCTTAAAAGTAACAGAAACTTTAGAAAACAACATAAATATATATCTGATTCGATTTTAAAATAAATTCTGGGGGTGAACTATTTTTTATATATTCTGTAGACATTAATAATTTTCATAAATTAAAAACATTTTTAAAAATGCCATTTTAAAATTATATATATATATGTATATATATATATATATATATATATATATATATATATATATATATATATATATATATATATATATATATATGTGTGTGTGTGTGTGTGTGTGTGTGTGCGTGTGTGTGTGCGTGTGTGTGTGTGTGTGTGTATCGCTCGCTGGCATTGTACTTTCAAGTTTGCGGGTTTGACCCATGACCCAAATCAGTGGATTTTTCTGATGCAGAAAATTGTCAGCGCCTTTGTGGTTATATATGCTGCATGTTAAAGATCCTTAAAGTTCCATTTCGGCTTCGATGTGCTCGGAAAATTTAAATTCCGAAAACCCTTTCGCATCTTCAGAGCTCAAATGAGCATGTATGTGTATGTGCACGTGGGTATGGGTGTGTTTGAAATGCTTTCTTTTTTTTGTGTGTTATATAATACTGTTTTTGCTCAAAAATTTGTCTGACATATTTAAAATATCAAATTTGAAAATAAACTATGAGAAAAAAAATAATCAGATCTTCGTAGCACATAACAGAAAATTAATAACAAATATCCTACAATTACGCATGGTTCGATTTACGCAAAAAATTTTAATTTAAGGATTTTTAAAATTTTTTTGGTTGCCTCCTATGCACGTATACTATGTTAAACAGGTTTTGTGCTAAATATTTTATAAAAGCTAGTCATTTAATTTTTAAAGGAAAAAATTAAAAATTTGCGAAGTTATTTTAAAATGCTACTCCTACAAAAGTTGACTTACATTTGTGAAATTTGATTTACATGCACGTAAAACTATGTATAATAAAAGTTGGTATGTGTTTTGCATCAACGTCATTGGTATTCATGCAATATTTCATTTTATGAATGTTCATTGAAAATTCCTTAAAAAATATATAAATTCTGAGTTCAATTATTTTTTTAAAAAAGTAAATATTGCTTTGATTCAAAAATGCATACCAACTTTTGTTACATGTGCTATTAGCAATAGATAAAACACATTTCAAAGCATTAAGCGCAATAGAAAAAAAAAGCATTAGATTTTAAATGAAGACAAACTCGTTATTTTATCTTCCAGAGATAAGTCTGTTTAAAGTTTTGAATTGCCATACAGATGTGAATAAAAGCGAACGTGAAAGCTAACATAATACTGCGCTTTTTAAGTTTAGAGCTTTAAACTTAGTGAGGTTATAGAAAAATATATAAAAAATAACTTAGGCTAAAAAAATTAAGTTTGATTTTTTGACCCAATTTATTTAATTGAATCGTACTGTGTCACCTTAAAAATATATTACATAACACTTATTTTTAGGTTAGTTTTTTGAAATCAGTTTTTACTATGATATATAATGGGAAGTAGTATACAGTTTTCTGCATTTATTATGTTGTTTGATTAGTTGTAACAATATAAAAACAGCAAAGCAAAGCTTAGTTAGTTAATCTAAATTATGCTATTGTGTGTATTGTTACTACTGAAAAGGTGAATAGTTTGTGCTACATCAAAATAAAATGTTCATATTTTTCCTCATTTGAATCTAGCGACATTTTTTAAAGTTTTGAAAATAAATATTTCTGCTGATTTTTGATAATATGTAATCTACAAATTTTAACGCATGTAACACTGTTATTCCAAACTAAACGAACAACAATTATTCGATTCAGTAATTCAGAAGGAGTTAAAATGAATAGACTCAAAGTTTTGATAAAATACATTGTTTGTTTAGTTATTTTGTAACTAAACATTTAAACCCATTGAAAACATGATTCAAAAAGATGATTCTAAATACATTTTCTTGTTTGGAAATTTTCTTAAAAATTTTATTATACGAGACCGGTAAGAAATCAAATAAATGTGTAAAGTAAACTATTCTATAAATTTTATTACTACGTGTTAATGACAAACGTACATATACGATAACCTCTAAGTTTGAAATTTATACATTTGATACTCATGGAATGTATTTCACTTTTAGTAAATATAAATTAATGTTTTATTAAAATTTTATGTTTAAATTTCAAAGTAAACTTTTTTTCAATAATACTTTACTTAATTTTCGGTTTAAAAATAATAATTTTTTATGGATATTTATAAAACTTTTGGTCAATTAATTTAATCTGTCCGTTTTATATTACATCAATATTTCATTCAAAATTCTGTAAAGCATACAATAAAGTATTTTAGTTCCACAAAATATTTTATGGTCTTTATATATAATAACAAACCTTTCCCAAAAATTCCAAAAAGAAAATTTTAGCAAACAAAAAAACGACGCCTTCAAAATTCGCTAAAATTCCGTTTGGAGAAAGAATAGAAAAAAATAAAAACTTGCACCTATATATACATGAGGAATGAATTATTACAGGAAGCTCGGCGAACATTTCGAAGGTATAATTAATTTGATCTAAAGTGTTTTGACAAGCGATAATTATTTCAAGCGTTATTTTATGCATTTTCTCTGTATACTTCTAACAAAAATAAAGAAAAAGTGTGAAAACTTGTGCTTAGGAAATATTTTTTTCATTTATTTCTTAAGACCACGATTCATTTCTTTCTTTAGAATATAAAACATGTCCGTTAATTACCCAGCATATAATCTATTAATTACTTTTAACTTTTTCTAACTGCTGACGTTTTAACATAAATTTTTAACTGAAAATGATATCAATCATTCAGAGTGAATAAATCAGGATAAAATGTAAAGTAAAGAACAATTAATGCTTTTTATTTCGTGTCAAAATAATATACATAAGGGATACATGATTAATATTGTGATTTTCTAAATGTTATTTATTTTATGTATACTTGAATTAAAAAAGATACCATTGCATTATATTTTATTTCAATAAATTTATTCAAATCATGTCGCCGTTTCATTATTTTTTTTATCATAAGGTGTGTTTTTGTCAGTATGAAATATTCACAAAACTGTGACCATAAATCAGAAGAAAAAGTATAAAAATAATTTGATTTATCACTCGAAAATACATCCGATTGCTTTCTTTTGTTTATTTTGATGTCCCTATATTAATTTGCATTGCTTTTTCTGACAAAAAAAAGTACGAGGAAGTAAGTTTATTTTGTATTTATTCGATAGTACTAGTAGTCCAAATTTAAAGGAACGAATTTGTGTTTTTATTTTTAAGGTTTTGGTTTATTTTCTAATCAAGCAGAGATGCATAAACTACTTCAATTAAATTATTGAGTATAGCAATAATTTTGAATTAAAAACTTCATTTCTCAAAAAAAAATATTCTGTAGTGGCGACAGCCTAGTGGTTATGGTCAAGAACTCAAAAAAGTAATGAACCTAATTATAAAAGAAATAGTAACTAATGGCAATATAACGAATTTGTTAAGAACTTTTGGTAGTTTACAGATCTAAATAATCAATGTCTGACGTAAACAAAACATATAGTTGAATTTTTAAAGAAAGTAATGAAAAAGGTAAAAAAAAACAGTAATTGGAAAAATAAATGTTGTTAAAATGAAATAAGAAAAAGAAAGAAGTCATGGAAATGTTACTTTACTTGAATATAAAGAACTCACATTAGCTTAATCTATTAAATTATAGTTTCTTTTTACTTAGTTTGTGACGATTCTGTATGGCACTTTATCACTAATACCCTTAGACGTCTTTGGGGATTGTAAATTCGCTTATATTTTAACCAGCTCTAAAAAAAGAAACCGGGATATGCAAATTAATCAAAGTATTTAAGGAGAGTGTTGTAAGTTAACAGTAGGCTATTAAGCCAAGAGCTAGGTTGACGGTGTTCTGAGAAGATTCAAGTTGATTGTGCGATTAGCATCTCGCTGATTATTAGGCAGTGATCTACAATTGGAAAGTTTGAAAAAGGAATGAGTAAAAGGAAGGAGCCTAAGATTCTTCCAGGATCATCAAATCAAGGACACCCGAGGAGGTCCAGTCCACCTAATCAACAGAGCAGTCGAAAAACAAGAAAGTAGTCTGACAGAACCGAAGAGACCAGGAGAAGTACTCACAGAGGACACATTGCAGCTCAGTGGAGACCGGTCTGGTCAAGAAGGAAGCCAACAGTGAGACCTTGCTCGTATTATCTAAGGAACCGTTTCAAAGAACCAGAAGGACTACCGGAGGAGCAGAGGAGTACGGGAATCGACAGCCTACCACAGAACAGCCTCAGGAGAAGGAGCCTCAGAGTGGAAGCATTGGACGGAGAGCCAGCAGATAGGAGCACATAAAAAAATCAGGTTGTATTGTCCTTTTTTCGTTTTCTTGCTGACAAGCAGTCAGGTGTTTTTGTATTACCATGTGAAATTTTTTTAAAAATATATTATCTGTGCAAGAGTTGACACTAAGATGTGTGCATTCTTCAAGTCAGAGAAATGAAACTTTTGTATATTAGTTTTTTCCAAAATATGGAAACAATTGTTTTTGGACATTTGTTTGCAATTTCTGACTTGAAGGTTTTGCGGGGATATATAGCATTGTTTGTTATATATATATATTGTAAATTGCATGTATATCTGTATATCATTCAGCCTATGTATATGTATATTTTTAATTCACATCTGGTGTCGTGGGACGTGGCGTAGTTAGGCTATACTAACAATAACATTAAAAACGCAGCATGCATGGAATGGAAGTTTTTTTTAAAGAGTCAGATGTATTAATTGATATATTATAAAATGATGTGTGAAATGTGAAAATGTATTTGTGCATAATGTTAATGTTTTTTCTTCGAAAACATATTAAAAGAGTTCTCATTTCAGCGTAGCTGACCCTGATCATTGAATAGAAGGCAGTGAGACTTCAGTAAAACAAGAAAGTATGTTATAAAATGTTTAAGTAGTTTAAGTAAAGCACACGGCCAGGTTTTTCCACACTGTGGTTTTTCCCTCGGTCAATAGCCGGAATAGGTTGTGCTGTAGGGAAATTTAAGTATGTAAATGTCTACGTCATTAATAATAAGTAATTTAAAGCGGAGTTTGTGGTCTTTATTCTTTCTTTCCCTTAACGTAGGAAACATCTTAAATTGTCTGATAGTTAGGTACATTAAATTTCTTAAGACTAAAAATTCAGTTTCTTAGAATATCGCTACATAATTTATTTCAGGCCATTTTAGACCTTCGAATAAATCCCATTTTCTTCTTGGAGGGAGATGTGAGGGATCTGTACGGCACTTTATCACTAATACTCTTAGGCGACTTTGGGTATTGTAAATTCGCGTATATTTCCAACCAGCTCTAAAAAAAAAAAAAGAAACCGGGATATGCAAATTAGTCAAAGTATTTAAGGAGAGTGTTGTAAGTTAACTGTAGGCTATTACGCCAAGAGATATGTTAACGGTGTTCTATGAAGATTCAAGTTGACTGTGCGATTAACGTCTCGCTGATCATTAGGCAGTGATCTACAATTGGCAAGTTTGATACGCCTGGAAAGTGAGATAGTAAAAGGAATGTGATATTTAAATCTAGATTATCGGATCATAAGAGTAAATATATAATAAAATTATTGGTAATTTAATGAATGCTAGTAATTCAAATTGCGTGTATCTCTCGATCATCTTATTTCGATAGCCCCGTTCGATATTGAGTTTAATAGCTGATTAGTATATCATACTTTGCATGATTCAATTTAATAGTAGGGGTCAATCTCACATTGACGTGGACATATTGATTAATCTTTGTAATTAGAAGGTTGATAATTGATTCAAGTGAATAAATATAATTCGTTATTGTAAAAAATGTCGTCTGGTCGTTCTTTGCCTCAAATCAATCTTGGTGTCCAGGGTGGAATCCAGGGGGATTCTCACAAGTTTATCTGAGACAAAATTGCATTATTCAGCTAAACTAGGTCATTCAATTTTCCAAAACTAAAGTATTGCGTACAACAGTTAGTGTTTTTTAAACTCTGTGGTAAAAAGATTATATTATTCAAATAATGTTAAATTCATCAGCATAATAGAAAAAAAAAATATTATACTCTAAAGATTATACATATAAAGAATTTCAACTTGAAAGCAAATGAAATAAACAATTTAAATATACTTTGCAAAAAATAATCTGTGCAGTCCTTTATTACAGAGAGAAATAGAAAAGCAAAACAAGAAAACTAAACATTAAATGCTTCTTATGAAAATAATATGCGATGTTTGTATGTTATTAATAATATAAAATTATGGCAAGTTGTTAAATTAAAAAAAAACATTATTATTGCTATCGTAACGTTAACCCATTATCTATCACATTATGATTTATTGCAGTTTTTCATGCAATATTTATTTTGGATCACTACATTGAAAATTAGGGGATATACATTAACAAAATACTCAACTTTGCGGAATTTAATCCGTTAGAGCTAATTAATTAATTAAAGACATTCCACGGTAAAATTAATTATATACACTGTTCACTTAAAATAAATAGTCAAATCATATTCTAAGGTCTTCATTAACACACACAAAAACAAAAAACACACTTAAAATTTGCCATTAACTATTTTTTCGGGACAAAAATGATAATCTTTGCAATCCGCTGAAAACGCCTTCCGCTGAAAACGCAATTTCTGCTATAAAACTATTCGCATTCCCCGCTAAAATACTCATCATAGAACTCGTGCTGCGTATCTTGGAAGAGTGGATTTAAAAGAATATTCCTGCTAAGTATCGTCAGAGTATTAGTAACAATGGTTATTCTATGTAGTTTTAAAGTGAGTGGTACTTATAAGTACCGTCGGTAGATAAAGGATTAAATGGATTTTTATGCTACCCCCCATTTGAGAAATTATGCGAAATGTTAATTGGAATATTGCAGAATATGTCAAATTATAGTTACTGTTATTCTTCTTGCATGCCAAAGCATGTTAATATAATAATTTTCGACTATTTACTTGATCAAATATAAGCGTAATATTGCTTGGGTGCCGTATCAACTTTTGATGTCCATTCTTTCAATAAAGCTACACAAGAACTGGAATTGTTACAATTTATCTCACAAAACAATACCAACTAGTGTTAGTTCTTATACAAACTTGTTATTTTTCTTAAGCCCTTAATAATATCTGGAAACATTGTGATAACTTGGACGCTAACAACTTTTACTTTAAAATTTTTAAGTTTTCTTTCAATTACAAATTTTAAAACTAAGTATAAACCCTTATTTAAAACAATCCGAATCGTTCTTTATTACAAACACGCACGCACACACCGTAAATTACGGCGTATAACGCGCAATTTGTACACAAAAAATAAGATCGAAATTTGCGGGAACGCGTTATACACCTTGTTTAAAAATAAAAAAATTTAAAAATGAAAAAGAGATGAGTATAAAAAAATGCAAGGCTTCTACATATATCGAAATACTATTTATTTAAAAGAAGCGACAAGCCTTATGATTTTAAAGGGTTGTAGTTCTAGAAGCACATTTTTTTTAAAGCATGGAATAATAACTCGAAAAAATGACTTTAAAAAATAAGCGCACTGCGTACGTACATTTCAGGTTTCTTCGCAAAAAAATGAGTGCGAGTTATATGGCGAATGTACCCAAACATTTTTAAAAAAACTGCAACTTTAAAGTATAGATGTGCGTTATACTCTGGATTTTACGATATCTCTCTCTCTCTCTCTATATATATATATATATATATATATATATATATATATATATATATATATATATATATACGGTATTATTTTTATTTTTTACAATTTCTATTTTGGATGCATTTTCAGTGTAATAATTAGTTTTTTAGTCGTGCCTTTTACCAACGCCATTGAATGAATTTATATTTTGCTCGATGGAAACATGTTGTTTTCTTCCAGTTGTTGTACAATATGATACGCGTAGAACATTCAGTTCCAGAACTATCCCTCACTACGCGAGGTTCTCACCGCGTAAAACTCCTGGCACATGTTTAAATCTTATATACGCAAAATTAAAGTTGTTATGTTTTAAAAGCAAGAGTCATCATTTAGTCTGTCGTGGGGGACACAACCAAGTGATAGCCTACCAAATTTGATTGTCATCTATTTTGGCACGTTGGTTCAAAGGATGCGTTTATGTTTAAATTGAATTTTTAACAATGAATAGTATCTTCCCATTAATTTCAAGATTCTTGGCTCTCTTGGTAAAATCTCTGTGAGTCGAATTTTTGTAAAATTCTTTTTTGAAGAATCCTTTTCTTAGTTAATTCTTTTATTTATTTTTTTAGTTTCTTGCTTTATGACTTTGGAGTATTGGTTGTAAAATAGTAGTTTTGGTTGCTTTCTCATACTTTCTGTGAGTTTTGATATACTTTGAATTCATGTTTATTTTATTTGGTTTTCCTACCGAGTTGCAAAAGGGAAAGTTGATACCCTCAAACTAGTTTAACCCCAATTAATCGGTACCAAGTCCGAAATTACTTTTTGACTAGCTAGGTTCTTTTATTGATTCGATCTTCATTTTTTTCTTTCATATTTTTTTACATAGGTTGTGTTATGTTATTTGTTCTTTTTGTTTATTAGTTCTTTGTTATTTTGTTTATTGTTTATTTGTTCTTGATTTTAATATATTATATAAATTTCTTTCATATGTATATATATACTCCCGAAGTAAGTTTTACTATCTACGTTTTGCATCGAATTTAAAAGTATAATGTGAATACTTGTAGGCTACAATTTTATAATTGTATTTTATTAGTTTAGTGATTTTATTATAATCTTTAGATTCCTTCAATTGTTGCTCTTTCCTTTCCTCTTGGTACATAGTACGACAAACTACAGGTGAAGGTTGGCTAGCCCTAAAACTCGTTTAAACCTGCAATCTTGGTTCCTAAGGCCAGGAGTCTGTTATAGTACTATTGTGCCTTTTCTTTCTATTTAGTATAGTTATCTTAGGTTCTAACTATCTGTGTATTTTTATGTTTTGGATTATATATATATATATATATATATATTAATAAAACTTTTTTAATAAAGTATTTATTTAAATTAGAATATAAAATGAAATATTTATTACCACTTAAAGGTTATTAAAATTAGTTTAATCTTGTTTGCTCTAATAATTTTTCAAAAACACAAAATGACTTCAAATAAAATCCATGTTTTACTTAGTTGAATATGGACTGAACTCTAAACTTTACATAAATAAATAATTTTAAGTCCACTTTAAAAAAGTACAACGAAAAAACCCAAAAGTATAATAAATTGCCTTTTCACAAGAAAATTCAACTTCAACAAATTGACGCCTTTATCCACTATTCTAAAATCAATAATCCTTTCATACATCAAACATCTCTAAAACTTCATCTCTATCGCCATTGTCAATTTACTACCTCATTGGCGAAACACCACGATGCTAAAACATATAGACACCCCCCTACCGTTCCACTGTAGACATAGACTCCCCTGTCTCTCCCCTGGAGGCATAACAAACGCCCACTTATACGCTGGACAGCACTCGACGTAAAATATCCCTCCACACGTCAAACTATGAAATGATATATGACATTTTCTGAGCCCTCTCCCGTATATCAACGTCGGCCACTTTCGCATTGTTCCCAGGACTTCTAAAAGATGTTTCTGGGACGTTCCGATGGATGTATTTTTGTGCAGTTGTCACCGACTTTTCCAAGAATGTGTGTCAAATTGAAAATAATGGCTCGTCCCAAAACTTTTCAGTGCGTTGATTTCTTTAGGGAAGGGGAATTATGACAAAACAATGGTGGTTTAATACTAATAAACGGCTTTAAAGCTACATGATCTGCATAAATAAGCTGGTAACATCTATTATTGTTTTAAAAATTATGAGATAAGGTATGCACAAAGTGCTGAATATAATTATTGCTACATTTAACCAAAGCAACTGGGCATATAAAGATATAGTGTTGGAAGTTTGATACATCCATGCGTTTTTTTAATCGATTTTTTTACTAATTTATTCAAAAATTAATTATTTACTTTTATACTGTCATAAATATTGATGTACGTCCTCAATGAACTACCGAGTTAAGTAAATTTAATTTGGAAAATACAAATGGATATATAAAAATTCTAGTAGAAACAATGTAATACAATCTTCTAGATGGATCTTCTTTTTTGGTTTATCTGCTATAAAAATTTCTTCCTCTAGTACGGTTATTGTCAACCTTTTATTATTTCGGTACACTTTTAAAAAATTCAAAATTTGGCTGCTCACTAACAATAAAATAAACTTAAAAGAATTTTAGTTATGTTTTATTTATCTGTATCTAAGCAAAATATTTTATGATAATAATTTTCAGTGTTAAATAAAATAATACGTATGACAAAGACAAAAAAATGTTTATTGTGTAATTAATAACAAATTAATCGTAAGAATACAATTAATGTGAAATTGAGTTTGAGGATTTTTGATAGTTTCGTTTATATTGGGTCGTAAAAATGATAATGGCACTTACATTTTGCCATATATATTTAAAAGCATTGTTGGTTTTTTTTTGAATATATGTATATATTTGTTAATGCTGAAAATCCGAACTTATGCAAATAAAAGGTAGAGAATTAGAGTAATATCTTGAAAGTTTTTTGGGCTATTATGAGATAATCGTCTCTAATTTTAATCCAGAGTGAATTATTCGACTCTTCCCAATGTTTTGAAATTAAATCTGAACTACTACTGACCGAAATTAGTTCTTTATTTAAAATAGATTCATATTCGAATGTATCCATTATTATAAATGGATTGCGAACCCAATCAAATTTGTTTATACCCATCTATTATGAAAGGATAAGTTAAATATATCACAAATATCGTTAGTTTATTTCTATAAAACGGCTGAATGATTCAGTTCCGGATATTATTCTTTCCTAAGAGTATACTTAATAGTTTTCTAAAAGTTTGGCGGCACAGTTCTAGTAGGTAGAAGAAGATCTAGTCGAAGCACTCATCAAGTAGGTAGCGCATAATAATACAAACATCCATACTTATTCTGATAGCACTATTTATTTATTTTTAAAAAACCTTTATTTTGAAACCCAATTTAAATCCTTTACCTTTATAGAAAATTTTTTAAATGTATATTGGATTAAGGCACACAATTGTGATCTAAACACTGACACACACAGGGATTTTTCAAAGGGAAAATCCAAGGTTGAAAGTCCCCCATTCTTGCGTCATACCTAATAAGCCTCAAAAGACATTTTTTTTAATTTTGTCGATTGTCGAGAATAAAAAACAGTAAAAATAAATTATTTAAGGAATAGTTAGCAATAATTGCAGTTCAAAATTACCAACTTCTTATAGAAATAATGTGAGTGCTTATTAGAGCCCCAGAAAGAGGTTTGAAATCTCTCCTCATTTTTTTTCTTGGTAAGACAATTATTTCTTTGAGTGAGCTTATTGGGTTTAAGAATAACTTCGTGAGAGTTTTTGTAAAACCTATCATTCTGTTCCTTTGTCTTTTAAAAAGATTACACACAACGGTATGACTTCACGGAGAAAAAAGACTTACTCAAAAATGAGTACGCGTAAACATACTCATTTTTTGAAATGAGAATGTTTGCATTAGATTTGACCGCATGCCTTGATTGAATTTGATTCCTTATATGTACTCAAAATCCCCAAAAATGCTAATTAATGCTTTCGGAAAAATTAAAAAAGATATTCAGGATTGCAGAAACTCTTTTAATATATCGGCTACATATTTTGATAATTGGGGCTTAACAACAAATTTAATTCTCATAAATCTTCCGAACTATTTTTTGTATCTACCACGCTACCCGCGGAAGAACACATGAGTACAAGATTGTTTTGATTTTTGAGTTAAATGTACTCATTTGTATTTCTTAAGTAACTGCCTTTGAACGAAAAATTTAATGGGATAAATATTCACCTTATTTTGGCGGATTACTGTTATAAATGTAATATAATTTACTTGATTCATAATAAGTCATTTTGTTTAAATTATTCAGGCAAATAATTGTGTTACTTTGGAATACTTTTAAGGTGACCAGATTTTTAAAATGAAAAGGAGAACGAAAACTTTAAGAAAAAGTTTCAACGTAAATGTGTGAAACATTTTATTAATTCAAACAAAAATGCATTGTTTCGTTTCTCAATATATTTTATAATTTATCGGAAATTTCGGAGCAAAAATTACCTTTCATCTTTACTATAAGTACTGCAACTAAAAAATATCAACATTCAATCTTGATTTCTGACTTGTCCATAAATTACGAACTGAAAAGACTCGACTGGTGCATTCAGGGCAGCACAATTTAAATTAAAAAAGAATAACTAAATTTTCTTATGTGATGTGCTTATTTTTGAAATGGTTAAGTATTTCAATCCATCTTATCAATTTCAGCATGTTGATTTTCCAATTGTTTCAGTTTTATTATAATTTAAATATACATTCAGTCTGCAAACTGACCATTGTCAATGATTTTAATATCAGGCATTTCTTTTGATAAAAAAATCAACACAGTTTTCTATATCTGCCCAATTTACTTGTGATAAAGTCCAAAAACACCATTGAGAACTGTTATTTCCTGTGATATTTGTTTCAGACTATATTCCTCGACATATTGGAAACATGTTTGGTTCATCTCTGAATACAGAGATTAACAGATCTGTTTTAAAATATTGAAAAAAGGAGGACACTTTTCGAGGAAGGACAGGATCTATAAAAGGAGAATGGTTGATCATCTTAATAATTTTAACTTTACTTTCATATTGAACTCGAAAATGCCTTGCATGGTTTGAAAAAGGCAAGTTTACAAAATGAATTTTCGTTTTCAATTAGTAATCTTTTTAGACTCTTTTATAAGCTTCACCTGTATGTAACGGAATCTTTAAACTATATTTTTACCCACTCTAAAAGGTAATTATGGTAGATATAACAATAAATAAGCCTTTATTTATTTATTTTTTTGGACAGGATTCAATGATTTACGTGCACTAAAATATGCTTAACAAGAGAGACTGTCTTCAAAAATGTCTCTTCAGATTTGATAATTTATGAGATTAAAAAGTTTGACTAAGGCAATTTTTGACTTTTTTTTACTTGAAATAATATATTTAAGATACACACAATCCATAAAATGCTTATATAAACACACACAACTATGCCTTAATAGTATAATTCCATTTTTAGAATGTCTATGTATTGTGCAATAAGAATGGATACCTACGGAAAACTTTTTAGCTAATTTTTTTTTGAAATTCTTATATCAAATTTTAACTGTTTAGAGAAAGAGAAATGCATTTGTTTATTTATGTATTGTTTAGTTAAATAAGATGTTTGATTTTAAGTTATCTATATGCAAAAAGGGAAAAAATTCTCCCAGTTATTCAAAGCGAGATCTAAGGAACTATTGGACCTACAGACTTGAAATTCGGCATGCATTTTTCTGTTGTTGAGTGGAGATCCACTAAAACAGGCTTTGTGTTAGTTGACTTTAAAAAGGAACTTCGAAAGGTTAAAAGGTGTTGTATATTGTAATTCGTTTTAAAATAATACTTGACCTACAGACTTAAAATTTCAAAGAAATTTTTGTTGTTGTGTTTGAGTGGGAATCCGATAAGAAGAATTTTGCGGAAATATACCTCGAAGGGTGTTTCAAGGATTTAAGGGGACGTTAAATATAATTTTTTTTTTCATTTTTGAACTATTAGACCTACACCAGTGTTTCTCAAACTGTGGGGCGCGCCCCCTGGGGGGCGCGGTAACCCTGCGAGGGGGGCGCGAGCATATTGAAAATAAAAGGTTTAAAAAATAATTTTTTGGAATGAAGTAAAACAAGATGCTTTCTGACATAATAAAAAATACACATTTACACTGATATAATTTATTTTTATCATCTGGTAATCATCAAAAATAAAAGATTCCACTTCAAACGCTCATTAGCCATATTTGATAGTATAACCAAATTAAACAAATACTTTGTTTGCTTTGTGGTCAATATGAGAACGATGAGAGATTTTTTTTACGTATCTTTTAACGATATGAAACGATGAGAGATTTTTTATTACGTTTCTTTTAACCTAAAATATTACTTTAGCTGACCTTCGAACTTACTGGTATGGTTATGTCCGTCTTTTTTTAGAGAAGTTGTAAATATATAATATATTTCTGTTTCATCTTTTTTCCATGTGAAAGAGTTTTATGATATATGGATAAGCATGAGTATTCTGAAACATATAATGCATAATGAAAAAGTTTTACACAATTATTTTTTAGAACATGCTACACTTTCCCCATGAGCAATTTTGTAGTTTTGATTGCTATGTTGTACGACTTATTATGGTTTATAAATATAAATAAGCAGAATATTAAAAAAAATTGGGCATCTGTGATCCCTATTAAAGGAAGTTGAAACTGATCAAGCAATTGAAGAACCAACTGAAATAATGCATATTAATCAAGATATATATATATATATATAGCGAAAGTAAATATCAGAAAAGCGTGAGACATGAAACGTTTGAGTTGATTTGAGTTTAGCTGGAAAATAACGTTCCTGTGTTGTTAGCGAAAAGTGTCTGTAATTTGAGTCCTCTATTCAGGGCACGCACATTTGGAACATTTTCTTTAGTTTTATTGGATTTTTTCTCAAATTTTCTAAGAAAAATTGAAAAGTCCTTGAAAGTAGGTAAGTATATTTTCTCTTAACAAAATTATTCACTGGAATTGTGATTATTATAGTGTATAGTAAAAATAACAATATAAAATAAATTATAGTTTTAAAACAAACTAAAAAACACGCTTTTATAGTGAATCGAACTAAAAAGCAAAAAAAATATATTGCTTAAAATTAAGATATACGAAATTTATTACTTATCTTGTTAATTTGTACGGTTTATAATTATGAGCGTATTGTAGCCTTAACATCAAAGTGCATTATTATTGCATTCAGTACATTATGAATGTATAAGGGGGGGGGGGCACGAAAAAAATTGTGATTGAAAAGGGGGGCGCCAGTAGTGAAAGTTTGAGAACCACTGACCTACACACATGAAACTTGGTAAGGATAATTTTGTTTAGTCGAGATCAACAAAAACGCGTTTTGAAAATGCCCCCCTCCTATGGATAGTTAAAACTTCCCGTTTTAAAATTATTCTATGCACAAACTTGAGATTTCGCAGGCATGTTTTTTTTTGTTGTTGTTGAGTACAGATTTGCTAAAAACGCGTTCAGCGGGAATCAACTGTGGAAAGTTCCGGGTTCCATTTCAAAAATATAAGTCTTTTTTAAATCAAAAGGTAAGGGTTGCAAGAATGTTTTTCTTCAAATCATTCGAACGCTTATTAGTTGATAATAATTCGTTAACAGCTTTTAATCATACAAACTACATGAAATACTTAGCAAAACTGCCTGATAATGGCTAGTATTTGCATAAAAACCTTTACATATTATTCGCTAAAGTGAAAAACTAATACGTATGGAATTTTTCTGAATTTTATGGAGTTTTTTCTGAATTATAATTACGTATGCATGATTCAATTGAAGTACTATAGTGCTTCTCAATCTTTCGATATTTGCGACCCAATATTCAATCACAATTTTCATCGCGCTCTTCTTCCATACAATAACAATATTTTGAATTCAATGGCACTAAGATTTCACGCTACAGCTTCAATACGATTTTTACCTCTTAAGTGTCACTGACGTATATATACGTCTCGCTTAGCCGAAAAATTAATCGTCCCGGACGCATATATACGTCTTTCCGAAATACGATCTTTTTTGTGCTGCTACCCATAAAATTATTTCGAAGGCTTTGGAATCCGATATTAGGACTTTGACTGAGTTTGCGAAGTATTTACTTAATTCAGAGGATTTTCTTTTATTTATTCATTTTCTCTCTCCCCTCCCCCTCTTTCCAAAACATCATATGCTTCCCATAGGGCATCTATGTGGAAAATGGTTTCATTGGAGAGCGAATAGTGTAACTTTTAATCAGCACTTAAATGATTAAATATAAACAGTACAAATTATAAACATAATTGTTAACTTTTGTAAATAATTTTATGTATGATAAGCACATGGGGTCGCTTGTAATTATTAAACTGGCTCTTAACTTAGTACTGTTAAATTATTTATAAAATACATTTTGTTCAGTACTCATACATTTATAAGTGTATTATATCTGTGTAAACGTGTATTTCATTTTTTTATTATGACGAAATTGTTTTTTGTTATGTTTACTTTCACACAGTAAATTAATATTTTTTTAGAATAATCATTTTTTTTTTCGACTTTTCAATACGCTCCTGCACCCCTTGTAGAGTCGCCATGGCCCCCTATGGGTCGCATCCCACAGTTTGAGAAACACTGAAGTACTATCATATATTGTGGCATTTATTTTAATTTTCAAAATATTATGATTGGAGAAAGACCAGCTTGCTCAGAAATTAGGAAGAGAAAAACCCCACCATTTTTTATAGTTTAAAACAAATGTATTTTTAAATAAAATAAAAAAGAATAGCCAAATTTTTGGTACACATTTGTAAAGGTATTTTTATGATGCACTTTGTCTAAATATAATGCTTTTTTATAAATTTTATTATTATCTCTGTATAATAGTAAAACTTAGTATACCTACAAATCAAAGGTATAACGAAAAAAATTATCAGTACCAGTACCGGTACAGCTCTCAGGCCAATCGGTTGCGGTCAACTCTCAGTAGTCCAGGCAGTGTATGGACAAACCGATTAAAGGGTTAATTCCCTTTTATATAATGTTCTTCATTTTTATCAATTATAAATTACACAAATTCAATCGATGGATTTGTACTTTCAATACTTAGACAACACAATTACGGTTTATTTACCAAAATAATTCAAAAAGAGAAACAGAGCGTACTAGAGACTATGTTAATTTTGTTTAGAAAGAAAGAAAAATCTGGAATGCGTTCAAAAATTTTAAATTTTAATAAGTTAACATAAATGTTTCGATTCCTGTATTTTGTGGGTATGTAAATACTGTTTAAACTCTAATGAGTTGAACTATTTACTTTATACTGTTTTTATAAAAATTATCAAAAAATCTCACTATATATTTCATTTAAGAAATGTGTTGAAATAAAAAAATTAACAAATACAATGTTCACGCTTTTAAAATATGCGTGGATAATTTGAAAAAAAGGAATCGATATACTCTTTTAAAAAGAAAAATATCTTATAGATCTATCTTTCAAAATATTCAATGGAAATACAAAGGATTTTTATTAAGGCATTCCTGTAATTTACGATAATTAGTTTTATAACAAGAGATTTGAATTAGAAAAATGACAAAAACACAGCCTTTAATTCTTCATGTTTAATCGACATTTTAGAGCTTAACCAGAATAACAATCAGGAATGAATAAATAAACAAGCAGCAATAGCAGAAAAAAAATGGTTAAATAATAGAATAATCCATTTTTATTCATTTTTTATTCAATCCCTACTATTACCTCACACTCTCTATTTATTTATTTATCTTGATGGAATTTTCAATCGTTAATAAAATTCATTTGAAAGCGTTCTGTTGAGCTTAAATTTTATATACATGATTATTTTGGATGACAATACAATAATTTAATTATAATTAATAAAAATTAAGTGATTAAAACTAATTATTTAAAGAAACATAAACACAACCATGTTGGCATCGTTTTTTGGCGACTTTTAGCGACCCTTTTGGTGACTGCTGTCAAAACTTGAAAAGTTTTTTTTTTCCTCTTATGTGTTCAAGTATTCTGTTTACCTGAAATTCATATACACGATATTGTTTTGGATGAGAATACGATACTTTAATGATAACTAATAAAATTAATTACTGCTTAATTATGAGATTTTGTCCTATGTATATAAATATTTACATTAATTGTAATTATTTAATAAAAAAGTAGCTGAAGTAAAATTTTTATTTGTTGATCTAAGTAGGAGATAATTTACTTAATTTTTTTTAATATTACACTTGGTTTATTTCTTATTCAATTACAAAAATACTCTGGGTGCAAACATACTTTACAAGCATCTGTAACATGTATTATCATCTACTATAATGAATAAACAAACATTTAATCTATTTATATAAAATTACCCTGACATTCCAAAACAAAAATATTCCAGAACAAAAAAAATAATAACCTATCTTCAAACACAAAAGAATAAAAATCTGTGAAACACAAAAATGACAAAAGAAAAGACCCGAACCAATAATCACACAGCCACTAGAAAGAAAAAAAACTGTCCTCCTTTCAGAAGAGACAGGTTATTCTCTTCAGTACGAAAGCACAAGCACAATATTCCCTTGTCCTGATAAGAAGAGCAAATACACTCCTTATTAGCTCCGAATTTCAGTAGCTTACTGCAATAAAAAGAGCATCAACTGAAGGCATAATCAAGAGCAACGATCGACCAAGCTCCCTTATCTCTAAAACGAATCTTTTGTTCTTAGGAGTTTAGTTCTAGAAGATGGCAGCAGTGCATTACTTTGAAATGAAATTCCGCGCGCGCAAATGAGAGTTAATGCCGAGCCTTGAAGCATTTGCATTTTCTTTTTTAAGGCAGAGGACTTTGGAAGTTGGTTTTATTGTCCTCAGTTTAAGGATTTTATGATGTTTGGAGGAGTTAAAAGGATTCCTGGGGATTAGAGCTTTTTCATTAGTTGGGTTCAGATAGAACTGAAAATGATTAGAGCTTTGGCGTGTTCAAGAAGTTAGATCGGTTATACTTGGAGTGTTAGTTTTTACACAGTTTCTTTCAAGATTGACATTGTAACTGTTCGAAGTACCGTTTTTTTTTCTCTTTTTCATCAAAGAATAAAATAGGATTGAGATCACATTAGTCTTAACTTTATTAACCTTGAAGCCTTTAAACATAAGACTAAGGGGAAAAAAAGGAACGCAATGATGAATGTAGTGAGCTTAAGGCATCTTTAACGGTTTTTAAAAGTTTTCGTATTTCTGGATTGTTTCTTTTAAACTTTGCTTTTAATTGAGTTTGTATAAGTCTTGAAAGAAATTTAAAAACATTAGAATTAAAAAAATATGCAAAGATGTACATCTCTCCTAATATTTTTTTTCCTCGGTCAGGAGGATTTTGCAAATACTATAAAAGCAATTCAGTAAGAGATACTAGCCATTTTAGACAAACCATCAATTTTATATGAATCATGGTTATAAATTAGAAATACGCATGAATTTGAATAGCATTGAGTATGATAGTGATAAGTTTAATATGTGATGTGTTTTAATTTGAATTTTTTTGAAGAACTTAAAATGCAATTTATATTCGTCGATAAAATATGCCTCCTTTAATTTTATAAAGGGTGTTTTTTTAGAGGTATAGAACTTTAAATTGCAATAAAACAACGATGTATTATTCGATTGACATGAATTTTTTTTATTCGAAAAATAATCTTATGGCATTACATTTTAAATATGATTTCTGGCATATGACTGCCACGGCTGCCTCGAATGTAGTCCAATCTGGACGTCCAATTTTCGATGACTTTTTCCAACATTCGTGGCCGTATATCGGCAATAACACGGCGAATGTTGTCTTCCAAATGGTCAAGCGTTTGTGGCTTATCCGCATAGACCAATGACTTTACATAGCCCCACAGTAAATAGTCTAGCGGTGTTAAATCACAAGATTTTGGAGGCCAATTCACAGGTCCGAAACGTGAAATTAGGCGGTCACCAAACGTGTCTTTCAATAAATCGATTGTGGCACGAGCTGTGTGACATGTTGCGCCGTCTTGTTGGAATCACAGCTCCTGGACATCACGATTGTTCAATTCAGGAATGAAAAAGTTAGTAATCATAGTTCTATACCGATCACCATTGACTGTAACGTTGTGGCCTTCATCGTTTTTGAAGAAGGATTTCACGAGCCCATAAAGCGCACCAAACAGTCAGTTTTTCTGGATGTAACGGAGTTTCGACATACACTTGTGGATTAGCTTTACTGCAAATGCGGCAGTTTTGTTTGTGGATGCAGCCATTCAACCAGAAGTGCGCTTCATCGATAAACAAAATTCGCTTATGAAAATCGGGAACAACGGCAATCTCGTTTTGGGCCCATTCGACGAATCTACGCCTTGCTTGATGATCGTTTTGATGAATTGCCAAACCAAGCTGAGAATAAATCACTTGACAGCTGTTAAATCGGTCGTCATCTTGGAAAGTAATGCCAACTTAAACTTCTATACCTGGAAAAAAAACACTCTTTATATATAACGTTTACCGATTACACAATTTTAATTATTTTTTCCTCAGATTTTCTTTAAAATATTAAACGGATTCATATGTAACCCATATTACCCTTGTTGGTTTATTTAATTTCTCAGAACAAGATTTCAATATATTTATTGTACTTTACCTTGTATTTTGTTACCCGTTTGCTATTTGTATTTATCGTATGTATAATATAACACGTATTTTATTATTTATTTGCTATATAATAATTGTTTTCTACGATAAAAATGATAATTTTTAAACTGAAATAACATATAAACTTTTATAGCATGGGTAGGCGATATTTCAACCAAAATGTACAGTTACTTAAAAAAATGTTGCGTGAAACGCCATGAGAAAGAAGTGAAACTTCTTTGGCGACGTTGGACCATTGATTATTTACCCTAATATTCCAAACTGACTGAGTACATGTCTCAATTGCCTAATTTGCATGAAAGGTATTCGTGGCGAAATGAGTCTTTCTGATACTAAATCCAAAGTAGAAAGATGTCCTGGAATTTCTGGGTATACAATACCATTATATTTTGATAAATTTCGTATACTTTTCCCATTTAAATTTTTTGTCGGAATTGTAGCATGTTTTAATGTGTCTATTAAATCATTTCCCTGTAAAATATTTTGTAAAATATTTTTTGTGCTCAGCAACAGACGTTCTCAAATCATCTCTAAACCATAATCTATCATAAATCGAACGACCGTATCAATTGAACGATTATCAATGAATCGGTTTTGAAAATCTTTGGGAGCTTTTTTATTGAAATCATAGTCTTTTTAATGTAAGATATAATTTATTATTGACTTACATGCATCAGTTCCAACACACACTAGACTTGTTGAGGGCTCTGTAGTTAATGGCACAGGATGGTTCACTAAGTCCGTATTAATCTGTGCAGTCATTAGAAGAGTCTCAATAGCATTTCCATCTCTTAAACTGAACATTAAGAGTATATTTTGCACTGTATTTTTTCCGAGCTCGATATTTTCTCATGTACTCTGATGGAGATTTCGCAGTAGCATTTAATAAATTTGCAATATTTTTCTAGTTTTTGTTTGCTTTTTTTTTTTCTTTTTTCGTGTCACTTTTTCGACTGGACTTGATGCTAGTTTTTCTTTTTCTTTCTTTCACGAAACACTTTTACTCTTTGTGCATTTGATTTAAGCATTCTGACTAGAAGTAATATAATAATTCAACGCAAATATAAAAAGCAAAAAAGCAAATTAGCCGCCGAAAACATCGCCATGTAACAAACAATCTAAGAAAATATTTCAAAAAATCACGCTTTTACTGCGAGAGCTATTTTGTCTACACCGTAATGTCACTGCGTCTCATACAATCATTGATAGATGTTCCTGGGTCCGGGGGGAAAGAACCCTCAATAGAAAGGTGGGCAAGTTGACCAATCGGAGGTGAGCAATCATCCAACTTTTACACGGATATGACGCAAGCCACGTTGTGTCAATGCTCCCCCTTTTCCTCCCAACTCGCTATCCTGTCATGATGGTGACGATTCGGAGGAGGGGAGGGGGGACTACTTCCGTTCGGTTTTTCACTGTTACGCAAAACTGGACAAATTTCTCATTCACTCTCGAGTGCTAAGAATTTTCACTTCAAGAACGACTTGGTTCAATTATCCTCCAAGAGTTGTCTTTATGCTGTATTGTTTTCTAAATGCGGTGGGGATTTTCAAATCCCATTAGCAGCAGCCGTTTAACTTTTGTTTTTCAATATAAACTTTCCTTTCTTTCTCTTATTTTCCGAACAGTACATACACCCATCGTCCAATAGATGAATAGCACATATCTCTGCTGTTCAATAGGCGTACAGAACATACGTATGCTATCTGATAGGCGAACAACATATATCCCCGCAGTCTAACTGAAGGATCCTATGTTATTATGATGCCATTGTGCAACTACACTGATCAGTGTCAATCACTGATAAGAAATGGAGGGAAAATAGCTTAGATGGAAATTCTGTCATGAAAAGAACAGTTTCTTATGATTAACCTTTTTTAAAGATTAAATTATGCACATTTTGGAAAAAAAATACTTCAGTTTTTGCTGTTTCAAAACAAAACCTCATAATCTCGAAATGTTTGCTTATAACATTCTTAAAAAAATCAATCCTTACATAACATGAGAAAAATCAATAGTAATAAAAACATATTTTAAAAAACGTAATCTTCTATTACAATTTCAAAACGGAAATACATATTGCATTTTTTGTATTTATGTATTCCTTAAGGCTATAAGTACCATTTTCTACATGGAAATATAAGCATTAAAAAAATGAAGTTTTTTAAAAATTTTATTTTATAGTTTCAGGGGAAAATGAAGAGAAACAATTGAAATTATATCCGATTTTATCTGTGTTATGAATAAAAACTATACACACACATTGTTAGTGTTAAGAATCAATTCGAGGCCTCAAAATATAAATAATAATGTAATAAATCGATGCATTTTTTGAAACGCAAGAGCAATATTTCATTGTGATCAAATGGTACAATAAATATTGAATTATGATTTAGCGTCTTATTATTCATTTAATTGGAATCTCTAATAATAGGTACTTAATTTATACATACTTGATTTATTAATTATGATTACATGGTACATTAGAAAATTAGATTCGACCTAACACGTTATGGAATAAATATTCCACTGGATTAAATATTTAGTTTTTATATTTAGTTATGTCAAATGGTACATTAGATATTTAGTAATGATCAAAAAGTACATTAAGACAATTAATTATAACTAAACGGGAACGTTCACATTTATTTTGTATAACCAATTTTGCATTAAGCCTTTTTTAAGTTGTTATTTGAAATATCCATCACTTTCTAATTTTTATTTTACTCACATGCCATTATTCTTTTATTCTTAATTTTTCTCTCTGTTGGCTCGGTGGCGTAGAGGTCGCGTTCCCGCTTGGCGAACCTAAGATTGCGGGTTCAATCCCGGCTAGTGTCAATAGGTTTCCTGGATGCGAAAATCGTAGGCACGCATGTCAAAGGATTATATGTGGTGCCATAAAAGATGCCTTGATTGTCAAAATTTGGTAGTGACAGAAGCCAATAGATGGTGCAAACATAAAATGGCTTTTACATTCGGGGACGGTCCATTTCCGCAAAAGGTTTAATTGCCAGTGTCCATTGGGAGAAAAACTTTTTGTTTCTTATTCGCTCAAAAATCGCAAGTAAAAACCAAATGTTAGATTCACATATTTGTTTACTAATCATAAAAAAAAAAAAACAGTTTTTAGAAGAAGAACTTTATATCATAGAATATTAAAAAGAGAAAAATATATAGTATTTTGAAATGAATGCATACAAAAAATACAGCCAAATACAAGAGGGTCAAAAATCAAGAAGTATCTTAGAAAGTTTAAATTTTAATCCTAGTGAAGTGCCAGTGACTTCATGCACTTAGGCACTTCTATGGTATCTGAAAGAAGATGTTTTTGAGTTCATTTTATTTTTCCACTTTAAGGTTTTACGAGTTTTGCGAGAATTAAAAGGATTCTAAGGGATTAAGAGTGTTTTCCAGTTACCCACTTAAATAGAATAGCAAATGAATACTTTTCTGCCTGTTTTAAACAGTCCATTAGGGTGTGTTGATATTTTTTCACTCGGGTGTTTTCTTTCTTGAAAGCAAATGCAAAAACATTCTGGCTGATAAAGCTGATGCTTTTTTACTCTTAGTGCAATTCCGTTTATAAAAATATTTTTATTTTAAAGTTAGATATCGTTTGTTCTTAGAATTAGATATATTTTTTTCGTTTGTTAAGAGAACTTGGTACCCCCAAAATGACAGACCTATCGTTTTTTTTATTTTTATTTACTCTTATTCGTTGCATTATTATCTTTCGATTGATGTACCACTTGTGCATGTCGGAAAGTTAGAAGTTGAATAAAACTTCATTTGAAAACAAATTAGGCAATTTAGAATCGCCCCCTTTGTAGAAAAAAAAGCTAGAAAAAGCGTTTTGATCAAAAAATCTATTTTATAAAGTAAAATAATAACATTAAAAAAAGAATGTGTAACATATAAAACAGAATATTACCGAGGCAATACAATACAATCATTTTTTTTTCTTTGTGAAATGTGTGCATGAAAATTTTTGAATTAAGGTATTTTATATTAATAATTTTATATTTTCAGTTCTTATTCCTCATATGTTTTTCATACAAATGTAGTACTTCAATACTATAAGAAAAAAAACTAAAATTTCTGTCGTGACAGAAAAAAAAAAATTTTTAACATTTTTCTTGAATTCTCTTGTGCAATTAATACTCTCTAAAATTAATCATTTATAAAAATGTATGGGTTGAAAAAATATTAAAATGCAATTATTTTAAAGAAAAATGTATACCTAATATCTTAAAATGGTATTTTAAGTTTATTTAAGCTTATTATAATTATTTTTTCAAAATTATAAACTCAGTATTTGTTTTGGGAAACATTAGTGCATTCAAAATGCTACTTCTTCCACAATTATTTACCAAGCACTTCCATTTTTCTCCTGCTTGTTATATATAAACCATGTAATAAAATTAGAGATCCATTTTGCTTTAAACTGAATAGTTTTTTTAAAAAAAAATTAAAATGTAAGAAATATTGGCTTTTACGTTGATTTTTAGCATGCATATCAACATCTTATTTTTTTCTCCAAAACTAATTAAGTTATTCTAAAATCGATCCCTAAAGTTGTTGAAAACACCAATAAGAATATTACAAAAAAGCTTAGGTCAAAAAATTAATATTTACAAAAAGAGTAAAATTTTGAAATTTCCCAAATTTTCTTCAAAAAATTTTAATTTTTTAAATTGCGTGAATAATATGTGAAAAAGTTCATCTCGTATCATTTTTTTGAATAGAAACATTATATGAAATGCTAAAGTAAAATTTTTAAATACATAAATAAAGAAAGAAGCTGAAAGTGTACCAAGTCTTCTTAAGGTATCTGACTACGTTCGAAACCGTGATTTTGCAAAAGCGTATAAATGGATAATATTTATAATATTTAGTGTCACTTAGATTAGAAAATGTACATAAAATTTTGTTTTAAGAATAGTATAACAATAAAAATTATCTTACAATATTTTGATAAAAAATGAACATCGAATGACCCATTTTCAAAATATTTTCCTTTCGTGAAAAATGCTTCTATTATAATAATATTTTGCTGGTATATATCTCAGACCTATGTACAGAGACCCAACTAGAATTTTTGAAAAATATAACTTAGCAGAGGGTTTATCCATGTTTTACGACAACAGAGAAGAGCAATTTTAAGAAAAAAAACACACCGATAATTATTTCAAATGGTTGTAACTCGGAAAATAATGTTAATTTCTCAAAAATCGTAGTTGAGCCTCTGTACAGTGGTCTTTGCTACATGCACGCAAAATATTAGTACAATAGAAGCATTTTTCACAAAAGGAGAACATTTTGAATAAAGGTTATTCTAAGTTAATATTTTGCCAAAATATTGTATTTAAATAATTTTTTTTGTCAAAATGTCCTTAAAATGATTTTATACATGTATTATAATCAAAGTGATACTAAATATCATGAAAATTATCCTTTTATGCTTCTTTTTAAAATCACGGTTCCGAATGTAGTTGGATACCGTAATCGAAATGTGTAGTTTTTTTTTGTGTGTGTAATTATAAGTAAATTACTTTTAAGTGTGATTTAACTTTAAAATACTTATGTTTTTGGTGATAAAAGTATCTTAAAATATATCATAATAATGATAGCACTCACATACACGAACATTATAATTCACTACATAAACCTACACCAATCATAATCCAGCCTTTCTCGAATGAAGGTAAGGGGGAGAAAGAATTTGTCCTTTAACTTCTATGAGAAGGAACTCGTGCTACAAGACATTTTTGAGCTATATATCCAGAGTTTAAAATGCTTTTGATCAAACATAATTTTTCGCATTGGTTTCCACAGCAATTAAAAATCTCATAAGCAAAATTCGTTTTTTTAGTTTAATTTGTCTCTTTTTTTTGTTTCAGTCATTGATTTGTTAGTGATTTGGTTAATCGCTCATAGCAGACTGGTAACTCTTTTAAACTAAGAATATACGGATTGTTAATCATTATTAAATACTTTTATATTTCAAATTTACTAAAATTATTAAGAACAATAATTTACTTTTTCTGACAGGTTACTGAATAATTTACGAAGGAATGATTCGAAGATGTCCTTAGAAATATACCAAATTTACTAATTTATTACTATTATTAAAATAATATTAGTAATGAAATAAAATTAGGTAATTAAGTAATAATTAGATTTAATACAGTAGAATGTCGTTTATCCGAATCAATTGGAACCAGGCACCGTTCGGATACGCGATTGTTCGGACAACCGAAAACCGAATGCGATCCAAGCAGTATATGAAACCGGACACTATGCGAATATTGAAAATTATCACCTGCGGGAAACGTGCTTGAAGAAAAAGCAAAATAGGTGCACAATGTCGCAATTTTACCTTTGTTGTGGAAAATAATCACTTATTTTTCGCTGTACCATTGTACATCTTCGTTTTTTCGCTGCAAGGTCTCTGATTGTCTTCAGCAGCAATAGTTGAGTGGGACAGCACTCTGAGTGTAGTTCGTACCACTCCAGATCCTTTTTTTTATGTCAGAAATTGTTGACTTTCGAACATTGGAAAACTATGTTAGAGACGCTCCACTTTCTCCCTTCGCGAGATGGTTCAATATTTCAAATTTTGCCTCTATGTTAAAGACGTCGCGCTTCCGTTTGGAAATCGAAACCATAACAGTTCACAATTCAACAAAAGACCACGTATACACCCCCTCACTCGGAAGCAAACTGATCTAATATTCCGCGTAGCTGTTTACCAAATCACACAACTGAAATTCCCCAAATATCCTTGACCTTGGGTATTTTGGAACTACGCGAAGCAACTGTTCAGCATTGCACTGCTCGATAACGTATTCATATACAATACATGTAGCTGACAAAAGAAAAAAAAATTAAAACTGGCTCGGATATATGACGCACCGGATAATAAAATTTTGGATAAACGACGTTTTACTATAGTTATAAAATCAGAGACTACTTAAAACTTTTTGAAACCCTGGGTCTTTATGCAAAATAGGCCACACCTGCGAATTTTTAAGTTCACAGTGCATGGCACACACATTGCCAAATACTGGTATCAGAGATGTAACCCGTGAAAAATAAATTGACTTGATTTGCAATCTCAAAATCCTGGTTACAAATTAACTCGCTTGAGTACAGCTTTTTGACTAAGTGAAAAATGACAATTTTGTTCCTAGGCCTAAATGTAGACACGTACGACGAACATTGCATAATTATGCTCCCTTGTACTTGAAAATGACTCAGTTTTCCAGAGAATATTTCCGGAAAAAAACATTTGTCAATTAAAATTCGAATCTTGACCTTATTAAGGCTTAGTCGAGCCCACCTCCCTCTGGAGCCAAGACCCTGGGCCTTGGTCAAGTTAGCCCATGCCTTAAACTGTCACTTCTCGTGATGTGTATATGCCATACCAACCGTCTAACTTTTTTAACGCTCTTTATGAACCTTTTTTTAGGAAAATGGATATTTTCTCTTGTAGGTGAGTTCAAGGTCATATCTTTTGAGAGGTCTTAGCTTGTAGGCGAATTCTATATGCATATTTTTGGATATAGGCTCTTCGGGTATGTCACACCCTGTGCGTGTATCGTTGTTACAGTTCTAAATGCAGGAACACGTTTTAAATCTTCCTTATGTTATGGTGCATTATTGTAGTTACCATGAAGAAATGTTATATTTAAGTAATGTAATAGAAACAGTATTTATAATAGGCATAGTACAACAGTATTTTTGGATGAAGAAATTCTATTTGCGGTGATGTTGAGGAATAATCAAATGATGAAGAGTATAACAGCAAGTATGATTTCCCCACTGAAATCGATCCAGATTTAGAAAAGGGAGACACCGTTAATAATAATTATTTTATATGTAGAGACATAAAAACATTTGGGAAGAACATAATTTTAAAGGAGTCAGCTGTTGCACATCTTATCCACTTACAGATGAACTTTTGAAAAGAAAAAAAAACTATTGCTGGAACAATAAGAGAAATTCCAAAATCTTTGAATTTAAAGAAAAGGGAAGTTTACTCCTATATGTTTAGTCTTAAAAAAATACAATTTAAAAAAAAATTAAGACCCAGGGAAAATATCGCTTTCACTCACGACGAGATTAAAAGAGTGTATAGACAATGCAATGAATTCCCTTATAAAAAAGAACAGAAAAACTAAATTTATGTGCGACAAATGTAATAAATATACTGTATTTCCTATTTTTCTTCCTTTTTAATTTTTGTATTCAAATTTTAAGGTAAAAACAGAATGTAAACACCCTTGGGTATGAGATACCCTGAATCGGTCGTTTTTTTCGCACGAGAGATGTCGGGTTATTACCTTATTGAATTAAATAAAATTACATTTGGTAGAATTATAACTCAAAACTATATGAACCCACACAAAAAATTAACATTTGCTTAATGTTGCTCTATAAGGAAAATTTTTTGAGAGGGTAGAGGGAACAATTTTTCTTAGGATATACAAAAGCACAATATATACTGTTGGAAAAAATTCATCACATTTGAAGGGTGCTAATGTTACAGAATAAGTACTTTCTGAATATATTTTAAGAAACTGTAAAATTAAAATAATGCGTTTGTGTTCGTAGAGTTTAAATCCATAAATTTAAACAAACTCGACTCTCACTTTCATAGATATTAATCCATAATCTTTGCGCCTTACTAAAATATCTCTCTTTAGAAAATGAAATGACTCAATTGAAAAAAAAACATATCAAATAAATTAAATAAATGTTAGTTCTTACTGAATCGAATGGTTCAAAAGTAACAAAAAATGCATGTCATGCTTTGAAACTTATTTTATTACTCTCTCGTATACCAATTAAATGCACCAGAGATATTTCTTTGAGACTAATCAAAACAAATATTCACCGTTCTATATTACTTTACATCCAAACCAGCGCCGTTGTTGAATCGGCCGAATAATAAACCCGTACATTTGACTAGTTTAAGTTTCTCATTGTACATACTGCTAATCTCACATCAGTGTAATATTACTTTAATTCTTATCCTGGAATAGTTATGTTTTTCAAAGGATCAACTCATGATTTCACTTGTATTAATTTAACAAAAATGCACATTATCAGCATTTACTATTCTCCAAAACACACAAGCAGCATATGTTTTTGTTTTTATTTTGTTTTGTTTTAGTTTGATATCGAATAACTTGTCGCTTTAAAAGTATCGGATACTTTCATAAGAATTTAAATCTAAGTATGGGAGTATTTTAATTCGTGTAAGTTTAGGAAGTTGTTCTAAACATTTTTTTAATTTGATTTACGAGAATTTCTGGGATATTTTCATCCCCTTTTGATTTATTTCCATATTTGCAAAAGTAATTTGGAGTTTTAGAGTCCCATGTGTAGTTTTTGATAAAATTTAACAATAAAACTAAATTATTTATCTAATACTTTTATAAACATTAATAATTAATATTTCCTATGATGAGAAAAATCCGTAAGTTTAATCTGTATTTCTTAAGGTAAATATAAATATAGAAATTTAGTTTCTCAATAAAAAATAAGTCTTTAAATTTACATAAGAATCAAACACTAATATGCATATAAAAATATTAGGTGCAACGCATTTTAATGATATAAACCAATTTTTAATAGTTAATGTTTCCTTGTTTGTTGATGGCACAACTTTTATTACAATATATTTTCGACCATATTGAGAAAAAATGTGCCATTTCTTTAAAGAATGATTGAAAACTACGAATGAGAGGAGTATGAAATTTCTCAATTCACTATTTTTTCTTTTCTTTTAAAACAATATAAACAATTTTGAAAAATTCTGTAGTGTGTGTTCCCCTTTTTGATAATAGCTGTATTGACTTGATATGCATTACAATTAAATATTGTGGCGCCATCTATCGTGTTTTTATTACACTTTTGAATTATTTACTTCAATGTTTTAGAATGCAAGAATTATGTTTTTCTTCCATTGTTTCTCACTTATTCCTTATAAGTAACAGACATTTCTCGATAGTTAAAATAAACAAAAAATGCAAAAAAGAAGCATTATATTCAAAAAAATTTCAATAAATTTGCAACTATCGAATAAATTTAAAAGTTGAACTTATTTATATAACGTATGGAGATTCTATTTATAGTTTGAATTTACATTATTCTTGTAACTATAAATTCTCTTATAAACTGATTAGATAGAAGAACATGAGACGAAAAAAGATATATCTGTATACATATTCGAGCAAAATATAATTATTTAATTATTTATTTGTTATAATTGAAGAACTTTACTTTTTAAAAAAAAAATGTTTAGTTTAAAACCTATAAATAAATGTTAAGGGAAGATTTTTGAGATTCTAAGATCGACAACAGTGAGCATTAGTATACATTTATTAAAAAAGTTATGCTTTTAGATTGGTTTAGATTAAGAGTTTTTCTAACTCTTCTGTATGGAGAACAAATTGTTGTAATTTATGCAATAAATATAAAAACAGAAACTCTTTTTACTCATATATGTATAGCATTTATTTTCCTTACATTTTTAAAAACTTTTAACTGTTTTTTTTTAATTTATCAGATTTTTTGAAGGCATATTATTATAATCAATAGCAAAATTTGTTTTAAGACTTCAAAGAAAAATAATGGAAACATCGAATCTCATGTTTATGATTGTAGGAAAAAATTAAATTAAAAAATGTTTTAGTTATATATATTATTTTGTATTTTTCGTTTTTATTATACTTAAGTAGAAAAATTAGAGAAAAATTCATTTTTAATTAAAATAACAGAGTATTTTTTCTGTTTCTGACATTAATATTAAAACAGCAAGCAAGTTTTTCATTAACTTTTTGAAATGTTCCATTGTTTTTCCTCTCTTTCTATCTTTTAATGTCAAAACGACTGACAAGTTTTAAGAAAAGAGTATGTTGAAAAAAATTAGTTGAAATTTATTTCAGAGCTTGCTTTCTAGATTTTTCTAAATTGTTTGATTGAAACTCTCTTAAAACAAAAAGGTAATTAAAAAATAAAATAATCTACATTCCTTACTAATTATTCCTTTATTTGGACATTCAAATTTGTTTAGATGTTTTTTGGGGGTGAAGCATTTCTTCTAAGTCACACAGAAAATAAATAGAAAGAAAAAACAAAATTTAAGATGAAAAAAATATCAGCGTCTTTTTACGCGCTTGACTTGCAAAAACATTTTATTGAAATTTCCTTCAGATTATGGCTCTGCTGTACAATGTTCTGTAATTTATTCTTGGGAAAAGGTTTTAATTAAATTTCATCAGTCAAGATTTCTTTGAAGTTTTTAAGAATACGGTGACACAAACGAAAAAGTTAATTAGTTTTGGTAAATTAATCCTAAACTAAATGATAAACTTTAAATTAGATACCGGTTTCATAGAAGACATAGCTTTTATAAGCCAGAAAACTGAGGGGACAAAAAAAAGTAATAATCTTGGATGATTTTGTGTGCTGTCATCAGTACAGGATTTAATTTTTATCTCTAAACATTCAACGGAACAATTACTGATTTTATTGAACCATAAAAGGAATCATCTATATTAAAGCATCATAAAGCGATTTAATTTAAACGGTATAAAAATTTGTGAGATGAATGTGTGTATCTAATTAGAAAATAGTTCTTACTTAATTTTTAATTAGTTTTGGATGCTGTTGGGATTTTATAATTTTATTCTCCTGTTCTACTTAGTTAATTACTTGGAGAAAATCATTAAAATAATTGGATATCAAGTATAAATATACTGTCATTTCAAAATTCATTTCGGAAAACATAATTAAACTGAATTTTAATTAAAATCTCAGATAAAATTTCTTTAATCTTGAAATCTTCAATGACGCCTATTTGCGCAGTATGTGGGATTTAGTAAGAAAATCAATTTTTGATCAAGTTCTATAGAATATCAGACATAGTAAAAACACGTGAGGAGGAAACCGCAGATATTTTTTAAATGGTTTTAAATTTAATTCCGACAGTTACATTTTTTGAATATTTTAAAAATATAAAATAAATGGTAAATATTAATCAGATATAAAAACTTTAATAATTTATACACTTTTAAGTTTTTTGCATGTTTATACCATTTATAATTTTGTACACAAAAAAAAATATTTATAAAAAAAATGATAAAAATAAGATTGTGATTATTTAAAGTTTATAAATACTCAAAATGCAGTCTAACTTCTACATAACGAACCTCTATATTGCGAATTTTTCTATATAGCGAACTTTTTCCTGGAACCTTGAACATTTCACGATTTTCTTCGTGAAATGACCTCTCTATAGCGAAGTGCAGTTTCTATATAACGAACTTTTTCTTTTGTGATTCAATTTTTGATCTTTTATTTTTAAAGTATTTCGGAAAAAATTCAAATTATTCTCTCTTTAACATATTTTATGGTGGTCATAAATCTTGAACTGGCTTAATAAGATCATAATTCGACGACATCAATAGAGTTTTGAGCGTTTCATCTAAGAAATGCTACCCTTAAACCCTATTGCGCAGTTCCCTAGAAACACCTTCGATATCCTCTTTTACCCTCAGTGGAGTTATCCCGTGTCCCCACGTTCAGATTATGAAATAATGAATGTTTAATATTACTTGTATGCTTTAAATTATGAAATCTCCTTCAAATTCATTAATTTTATTCTAAAATTATTTTCTTAGTATTGAAGATACAGTGAATTCTTCGACATCCTTTTTTCTTGTTTTTCTTGCAGTTTTTCTTTCTTTCTTTTTTTTTTGATGGGTATGATATATCAAATAAACATATATTAAGTTGAAAAAAGTTGTGAATAATTACTTATTTAATATATAGCGTTGATGAATTTAAAATTTGTTTTATGTGTTTTATAAAGTGTACAACCTTTGAATAAAACGAATTTTACATATAACCAACTTTTTTCCGGGATTTAGCGACTTCGTTATATAAAGTTCCGACTGTATATATTTTTTGTTCTCTATTGAGGTTATTTGAAGATATTATTTCCTCCATTTTTTTGGGTGTGTTTGAAATATATATTTCCACTCCATATTAATATTGAAAACATGGCTCTTTCAATATTTAAAAGATTATGAATAATGGTTTATTGAGATTTACAGTACAAATTAACATCAGTATATATGTTGGCGAGGAAGATATTAAAAACATGGCTCTTTCGATATTTAAAAGATTATAAATAACAGTTTAATGATTTATAGTAGAAATCAGTATTAGTACATATATGATGGCGAGAGAGGAAAATATTGAACAAAGTGCTTTTCCTATGTTGTAAGTTTTTCAGTGAAAGAAAAGTCATAAAACTGGTACTCAAATTTATTAATATTAATTGGTTTCCAGATTTTCATCAGTTTGTTTCCAAGTAAAATACCTTTGACAATTTTTGTAAATTTATTGTAAATCTTTATTATCCTCATGTGATTTTTTAATATTTTTTTTATTCTTTTTGTAATGTGTTTATTACATACTTCTGTAAGCTCTGTGTGATACTTTATAAGACACAAATTTTTTCAATACAAAATGCACAATTTCCTCGCACAATTGTATTTTCTATTACATATAACATTAAAAAGAAATTTCGTAGAATTTCAAAACCTGAACGTTAGATGAAAGGATCTATTAATATTATAAAACATTTTACGAGAATTTAACAGAATTTCTAAGGGCAAATCAAATATTTTTCGTAAATTAACTAGATAGAAGTTGAAAGAAAAATAATAAGAATCTCTCGTGTTACGTTTAGAATAGTTAAAATCAAGTCGGGCTTTCGATTTGTCTTCTTAAATAAAAGTTATTGTATATCATCTGAAACAATCTAAAACCAAAATCAAAGGATCGTGACTTTTTTGAATTTTTTTTTCTGTTATTTTGTGGAGGTTGAGAGGAGACTTCTCGTTAAATTTATTTTATCTTATTTTTATAGAAAAAAATGTTTTAAAAGGGTTTTTTTGTCTTTTAAATGCATGTTAACATGCTTACTTTTTGTTATAGACCAGATTCGTAGAAAAAGTAGAACAGATGGCTATTTTAAGACATAAAACGTAGTGTTACCAATTTTGTGTAAATAGTGTAAATAATTAGTATGTGAGTGTTTAACGCATTTATTTTACTCTATGTCATATTTATTTCATGTTAAAATTGTACTATTCACAAGCAATGTCGCCCCTTACGGTATAATGGCGATTCAATGAGAACTTGGCAAAATCTTGGCCGTAGAGCCAAGTTGGCATCATTTTTGGCGACTTTGGCGATTATTTTGGTGTCATTGGTGACATGTTGGCGAGTTCGGAACCATCTGGAATCTTCTAGAAGGTAGTAGATCTGTCCACTAGTGTCACGTTCAATGACACGAGCGGTTATATTTCTAGAAGTTTTTGTCACGCCTATAAAAAGGATGCTCACCGGTACGACGAAGAATCTTGATTAAGCCAGCGAGTAGTGAGGATTGTTTTGACTAGCGATTAGCTCTGCTATGATTGTGTGTGAATAAGCTTTACATACGTGTATTTTTAAACACTGGTGTTTGTGTTTGATTGCTGTCGAAGGTGTAAAGACCTTCGGATATTTACCCTGTGAGCATTGCTGCTGAATCCTGTATTTAAAGGATTGGATTTTCTATAATAAATTCGCATCGCTGTTAAAGAACTGCTTAGTTCATTTGTGATTGTTTTGCATAAAATCCTCGAATCCGGATCTACGTAACAATATTCTACACTACATCTTTCTTCTCTCTCTCTATTTACACATATACACAATAGAAACTTAAAAAGATGAATACAATATTATAAACAATGTTGACTGAGGTCAGCTTTAAATTTTATATAAAAGTGGGTTTAAAGCAGTTTTGGAACTAGCCAATCCACCCTCCTTTTGTGTGTATTAATGGGCGAAAACCGGTTGAAAATAATAGATAGAACTAAATTCATTAATTTATCTTAAGTTTAGGGTTACTTACTTATATAAAGATACATTAGAAACGTTTAGATCACAAGTGCGTGTAATTAAAAAAAGCGCAGCTAAATTTAGGATCTTATTAGTCTTAGTATATAAATGTAAGTATTATGAAACATTTATTATTGAAAAGTGTAACACATTTTTAACAAATATAAAGATAAATCATGACTAAAAGTTATCAAAGTTTTTAATAGAGTGACAGTGTGATTATATTTTCAAAAGTGTTCTTGATATATTTTTAAACAATATAGCCCATTTCAAATTTATGAAATATTTTTCATTCGAAATTTTCTAAGCTTTCATCTAATATTACACCAAGACCTATTCGATTTTTTGAGCAAATTAATCATGGCAATATTTATCATTGTTTTAATTAAAAATACACTATAGAAAATTTAAATTAATTGTTGATAGTTATAAAATATGTTTTTATTGTTAGGCTTAACTATCGAAATCATAAACAGTCGAACCTCTATTTAAAGAAACTCTATATTGCGAATTTTTCTATAAATTGATCTTTTTCCTGTAACCTTGAACACATTTCACGATTTTCTTCGTAAAATAACCTATCTATAACGAAGTACATTTTCTATATAAAGCCCTTTTTCTTTGGTGATTCAATTTTTGCTCTCCATTTTTTAAAAGTATTTCTGAAAAAAATTCTAAGTTATTCTCTCTTTAACACATTTTATGGTGGCCATAAATCTTGAACTGGTTTTATTAGAACCTAACTCATCGAGAGCAATAGAGTTCTGGAAATTTCTTTCAAGAAGTGCAGCCTTTTACCCCCATTGCCAAGTTCACTAGAAACATCTTCGATATCCTCTTTTACCCTCAGTGGAGTTTTCCCGTGTCCACGTGTTCTAAATATAAAGTAATGTATGTTTAATATTGCTTGTATGCTTTAAATTAGAAAATGTCCGTAAAATTCATTAATTTTAGGTAAAAAATTTCATCTTAATAGTGAAAATGCATTTAATTATTATTCGACAATGTTTTTTCCTAGCAGTTCTACTTTCTTTCTTTTTTGATGGGTAAGATATATAAAATAAGCATGTATTAATTTTAAAAAAAAGATGTGAATAATTACTTTTTTTAATATACGTATAGTGTGTTTATGAATTTAAAATTTGTTTTGTGTGTTTTATAAAGTATATTAAAAGATGAACCTCTATATGTAACGAATTTTTCATGTAACGAACTTTTTTCCTGGATTTAGCGACTTCGTTATATAAAAGTTCGAATGTATATATATATATAATTCCCCCAAGAGCTTTAGATTTATTTTGTAAATAATTTATTATTTATTTTGAAATTTTTCAATCTTTTCACAGATTTGCTGCAACGTGCATCAGTTTGAGTTCGAGACTACAATCAAATTTTCTTGTTGTTCCAGGACCGAATATTGTACTTGACAACATACCAAACCAAATCTCATTTGCTTGACCAAATACCACCGGCAATGTTTATCATTTCCACTAGTTTCCAGCCAACTTATCACGGTAGCCGACTACAAGACAAAACATCATCTAGTATCTCCTTCCAAATACACCTATTTCCTTAACTGCAACCATTACCCGATGCTATTTGCTGGAAACCATCTGTATTCCTACGAGATTATGTCATAGGGCACAACACTTATCAGTAAATCAACATCATTATATTTACCTATCTAATGTTTTCCGTCTTTATTGAGAAAAGCAAGGCTCTGTCAACATAACTATAGTAACAATATGGTGAGATGAATGGATATGGTAGAATAGTATGGAACTGTGTTTGGATACAATAGTAGTCTAAATTAACACACGTATTATTATGACGTGTGTGTGTTTTATAATAAATAAAATGATTATCCTCATTTGTTATGTTGTCATATTTGCTATGATTATATAAGTAAATAATAATTAATATTGAAAGACACATGACATTTAAAATAATTCTTATAAAGTAAATGTTACGCATGGAATTAGTTAAATAAATATTATCTAAAGTGTTTGTATTGTTATTCTAAAAATTATTTCACGCATTTTTACGTTTTTCATGTTTTTTTATTTTTAAAACATAGTTCTCAAAAGCGAAAATCAAAATGCATAGCAAACTGAAATTTTTCTTGTTCTGTGATGTTTTTGTTTGCGTTTATGCATCGTGACATTCTAAAATGTTTAGTTATTACTGGAGAAATCTATATTTCAAGAAACTAAATTTCTTATAACATCACAATTTTCATTTAATAAAATGTTTCAGAATTATATCCAGCATTTAAAGTATACTGTAGAAATCAAATTCAACAATTTTGTATTAAAAGCCAGCCCAGAAAGAGTATAATTTTGTTTAAATTTAACAGTGTTCATTTTTTAAACATATTTTAAAGTTAATTTTTATGTAAACAAAACGCGAAATATATATATATATATATATACAGCTATATACTCGTACTTGTGGAGCAACTAAAATAATGCATACATCTTAACAAAAATGAACAAAAAATTATAAACATTCAGATATTACTTTTCAAACTATTTGGAATTACTTAATGGAAAAATTGCGCACTCACAAAGTATTTATTAAAATATATATAGATAATTTGGAGTATTTAATTAGTTGAGGAATTAATTGTAATATTATTTTAAATAAGTAAAATGGATCTGCAATTACCTACAACAAATACCATTATACTCGAAAAGCTGGAAAAATGGCAACAATGATGTAATTCTGAATAAAAATTCATTCTTTGGATAACTATGAGCACTTTTATAATTTCTATATGATTTTTAATCGTAAATTTTTCCCCATTTTTTTCTACGTTAAGCGTTTATACTTGTATAGTAAGATTAATGATAATATAGCAATCAAAAATGATCAAACAGCTTTATAGCACATATTTTTTTAATAACTTGACTTATGCCATAAATTATGCTGTTCTAAATGACGTATATTAAAAATTTGTTTTGAGATGACTCAATTTTTTCTCAACTTTCCTTTATTTCTTTTCAAATACTGAAGCTTGTTGTGCAATTCAGCTGAAACTCAACTTCATGTTCTCATTTTACGCAAGTAATAGATTATTCCAATAACTATGTATAAATTTAAGAATGAAATTCAATTTCAAATATAACTTGAATTTAGCTTTCTGAAATATGTATTTACTCGTATTGAAAGTTTTGATTATATAGGATTTTGTATTGTAATGCTAGTGAAAAACGTTTGTGTGAAAACATGATTGAATTTCATTTTTATTGTCACTTAAGGTGCAATTATTTCCATACCATTAACTTTCGTTGAAGAAATGGTTTAAAAATGAAAGTAAACGAAATAATGTCCCAATTATCAAAAATAGTCTAGTTAAAACATATTATATGATATATTTGTGCTCATTAAAATTCCCAACTACACTTTACAATGTATGTTTTACACATTTCTGTGATATAGTGAAACGTAGATCTTTTAAGCGCTAATTCACTTTATGCAAGGCTATGATTACTTATTAATTTATAGAACCGTGTGAAGTACAGTTGGACCTCTATATTGCGAAGTCGCTAATTCCAGATAAAAAGCTCGTTACATGGAAAATTCGTTATATAGAGGTTCCTCTTTGAATTTTATTTATTAACTACATAAAACAAATTTTAAATTCATCAGCACTATATAATACAAAAAGTAATTATTCACACATTTTTGTAATTTAATATAAATTTATTTTATATATCTTATCTATAAAAACAAAAGAAGCAAAACTAGTTTCTTGGCGCCTTTATCCACTTCCTGAAGAATTAAAATTTTATTCTTTGCTGCACAAGTTCTTACGTTTTGAAATTTTCTAGCTACAAGAAAGGAAGTTACCCGTATAAAGAATCAACACTACAAATAAACGGGGACTAGTTCAAAGACACGGGGACGCGAGACAACTTCGATAAGGTAGAAAGGGATATTGAAGATGTTTCCAGTGAACTGAACTATAGGGATAAAAAGCTGCACTTCTTGGATGGATAGCCCAGAATTCTATTGCTCTCAGTGAGTTAGGCGCCTAATAAAACCAGTTTAAGATTTACGACCACCATAAAGTGTATGTTGAAAGAAAGAATAATTTGAAATGTCCAGAAAAACTTCAATAATAGAGAGAAAAAAATTTGAATCACAAGAGAAAAAAAATCCTTTTGTAGAAATTGCACTTCGCTATTGGCAGGCTATTTTACGAAGAAAATCGTGAAATATTCATCGTTCCAGAAAAGAGTTATTTATATATTAAAATTGGCAGCACGTTATTTCCCCCTAAGGCTTGTGCTGCACTAATTCGGTTGCTATGGCAACTGATTTCTGGATTTTCAAAGAACTACCCGTTAAATTCTTGATAAAATAAATAAAAAAAAAAAACGTTCCAGCTAACGTACGATTGATTCAAGTCGGTGATTAATAAACAACTTTTATGAAATACATATAGACCTAGAAGGTTGTGCTCTAGTAAAGCATATGAGAAAAAAACAAGGAACTTTTGTACAGTTTGCAATGAACCGCTATGATTATATTCCTGTTTTTTTTTAAATTTCATGGAAAGTAATATGCATACATTCTTAAATTTCTGAATACAAAATATATGTAGTTTATAACTTATTTTGTAGATTTTAGTATTTGCAAATTTTATTTTATATCATGTACTGCAATATAAAAAGAGATAAATGCAAAACATAAAATGTCCTACATAACAGTGAGATGTGAAAAAAAAAAATAATTCTCCTCCCTCCTCCCCCCAAAAAAAAAAAATAAGGGTCTTATTAATCAGATTACTTTTAGATAATAACCTAAATAAATTTCTTTTTCAATTCCTACTATTGTTTCTCTCTCTTCCTATATACATATATATATTTAATTATTTATATATCTTGTTCAAATTTTCTCAATCGTCAATAAAATACTTTTTATTCATCCTCTCAAGTTTAAATGCATTTTTTTAAAAACTTGTTGTGGATGACATATGATGTTAATGAAGTTTTTCAAATATTAATTCATTAGTTTAATTTAATTAATTAATTAAAATTTTATATGGGAGTAAAAATTAAATTTGTTCCGAATAAAGGCAATAGAGGGCAACAGTATACACTGTTTTTCCAACTACCAGATATGAAAACCTCAGTTTGTTTTTCAAGTATGTATTGACTTTAAAGAAAGTTTTGTTATATTACTTGTGTTATAAATCAATCTTAATTCCAAAAATATCTTAAAATAACTTTAAAAGAAAAAAATGGTTTTATAAAGTGTTAAAAATATAATACATTGAAAAAAAGAATAAGAATAAAAAATTAAAAAAATAGAGTACCATAGCTTTTTATGAACCAAAAAGAGTTATTAGTGCACATCATTGAAATAAAGAATTAAATAACTCATTTCTTTTACTATTATAGCCATTAAAAGTTTTTTTGGCATTTATGCAATAAAGTACTGCAATCTGAAACAAAAATAATGTTATTTATAAGTTTTTTAATTTAATTCAGTACTTAACTAAACAGAAATTACTTAATATAAAACTAACTGAAAGTTTTAGTTTAATATACTAGAGTTATTATATTTCATGACCTTGGGATTTAACCAAATACTTTATAGCTTACGAAAGAAGTAGGTTAAGTAAACACAAGATGGAAAGCTTCTTATACTATAAGGATCCGCTTATCATTCTTGAAATAAGTATAAAGATAAGAGGTTTCAATGTGTAGGTAGTGATATCTCCTAAGTAAGCACTGGGTTTATTTTTCCTTATTCTTAACATATAAGAGAATAATAAAGTAGAAAAATGAACAAAATAATATGCAGAAAGCACTTTATTGAGTTATTTCCCATGAAACTTTGGATTCTTGAAATTCTTGTTCTAATAATAAAAATCTTATAAAATATTGCACGATCACACATGGAACTTAAAATAGCTGAATTATATTGTTTTCGAGTTGATTGTGTGTGCTTCTTTTTTACCTTGTTTTCTATGTTGTTTGGATGAGAAGAATCATAGTAACGAACAAGTAAACCATTACATAAGCTGAACTGAAAGTCATAGCATTCATTTAATGTAAAAAATAAATAAATAACTTGAAGAAGAGGCTGAATTAAAAAAAGGGGGTTATATACGTTAAATAATAAATACTGATCTTCTTATACTCCAAAAAATGTTATTTATTTTAGAGACTTGAAATGGAACGTAAAAAAATTCTTTTGGTTTCAACAAACCTCTAAATCAAGTGTCGACAACCTTTTGTTACTGTAACCAAAGCAATCGACCAATAGGATTTAGGATGTCACACAATAGGAAATAGCTGAAACAATTCAATTCCCTGTGGCAATGCATGCAAAGTTAGAAGATATAAGGCAATAATACAGATTTGTAGTTTCATTAAACATTAATTTTAGCCTTATTTATAGATTTTTATATTAAAATGAAAAGTAAATAAACTAAAATTTAACTATTCCTTTTACATAAGCAAAAAAATTCAATTGCACATATGCTATTCATAATGTGTGTTTTAAACATATTTATGAAACTGAAAAAGAAACAACAAAAAAACATTCTTTCAATATACAGTAGAACAACCATATAACAAACCTCTATATTGAGAATGTTTATATATAGCGATTTGTTTCCTGGAACCAAGGACATTTCACGATTTTCTTTGCAAAGCAACCTCCTTATAGCGAAGCGCATCTTCTATATAACTCTTGTGATTCATTTTTTTCTCTATTTTTGAAGTATTTTTGGACATTTCGAGTTATTTTCTCTTTTAACACATTTTAAGGTTATCATAAATCTTGAACAGGTTTTTTAAGGAGCCTAACTTCCCGAAAGTAGTAAAATTCTGAGCGCTTCATCCAGGAAGTGCAACCTTTAATGTCAATTTTCCAATTCACTAGAAACATCTCCGATATCCCCTTGAACCCTTAGTGGAGTTGTCTCGTGTCCCCGTGTCCTTGAATAATGTTCATTTGTAGCGTTGATCAATCGTTCTAATGATTTCGTTTCATGTGTTTTGAAAACGTTAAAACATAAGTGCTTGAGCCTTAAAAAATTTATTAATTCTTCAGGAAGTGGATAAGGTGCCACAAGAGGTTTTCCTTGCAGTTATTCTTTCTTTTTTCATATAAGTAAGATGTATAATATAAATATATATTAATTTACAAAAAATTGTCAATGAGATTACTTTTTTAATATGTAGTGTTGTTTATGAGTTTAAAATTTGTTTTATGTGGTTTATAAAATATATTGATGAATGAACCTCTACATAACGAATTTTCAATTTAATGAATTTTTGGGGGGATTTAGTGACTTCGTTATATAGAGGTACGACTGTAGTTGAATAATAAATAAGTATTGTAATGCTATGTTTTCGAGGCAAAGTGAATTAATGCTATGAATGGTATCTCATTAATAGGTTAAGTCAGGTGTTGACAAATCACAGCTCTTTGCGTAAGCGATTACGACTCTTCAAAATTCTGTGTTTCATGTATTAATTTAAAAATAATCATGCCTATTAAAAATTATTGTTTTTATATATATATATATATATATATATATATATATATATATATATATATATATATATTCTCCTTTTCCTTTATAATACTCTACAGAAAAAATTACATGTATATCATATACATTTAAACTTCTGACTGGCTTAAAGCAATTACTTCTATATTAAACAATTTTTAATTAACAAAATGCATTGAGATTGGTACAAAATATTACATATATATCCACAAATAATAACTGATGAACATAAATATGCTAAATCTGACAATTTCTTGTAAAGTGTTTGTTCACAATTATTTAACGCAATGTATTGGTATTTTAATTAGACTTTTATAAAAACTATTAATCAATTTGCTTCATATAAAAATAATATAAATTATAGAAGCCTTTATTTGTTTTTTTTAAAAATTTAACGTATTTTATTTGAAAAGACTAATGACATAAAATTATTAATTCTCAAATTTTTGTACACAGTTCATGTGACATATATGAGTATTGTTTAATATGTACGTATTTTGAAACCATAAACATGTTTCTATACCTTTGGAAGTGTTTAAAATGTCTCCATATTTTATTCATTTTTTGACTGCTTGTTATGTTTAAAAAACCTCAAAAATAACTATTCAACAAAATTCTTTGTCATAATTCTTAAAAATTCATGAATAGAGAATGTAGCACATTAATGTATAAATTTAAGAATTAATAGGGATGGGGGTGAAAAACTGAACTTAGTGGCGCAATTTTTTTTATCTGAAAATACCCTTCAAATATTTTTCAGTTGCCCATATTTTAATATAACTATTTAAGTGATGGAAATATTCATGTGTTACTGTTTTTAGAATACTATGAGAATATAATTTTAAAATATTAGGGTACAAGTTAAACTTAAGCTCAAAAGTCATTTTGAATGAAAAAAATCCGTTTCAAGGAATTAAGAACAAAATCAAGTATAACGCAATTAAAAGTGTTGACGCAAAGAAAACGTCTGCTTAAGAATTGGTGTAATAATTAAATTTAATATTTAATGAAGTATAAAAAATAAAATAGTAAATATTATCTAATATGTGCTAATAAATTTATTTAACAACCAAATCATCACTTACTTTTAATCATTTATCAAAACACAATCAAATTAGAACTCACCTGAAAGAGAAAATAAAAATAAATGTAAATATTTACATATAAAAAACAATATTTTTTTTCAAAATGCAAAGTTTTCTATACACATAATGCTAGAATTTTAAACAGTCACTTGTAATAACCAATTATGGTATAGGCTGATAACTAACCTATAGGAATTAAACTCACGATTTTTCACGAATAATTTACAAATTGTATTGGTAAAAAGCTCCAAAACCACTTACATTGTTCTCATATGTCATACAAAGGGACTACAAAAGTACGCTGGGAAAAATATCATTTTAAGCGAAATTTAAATTTTAATGAGCTAATTACTATATAATCCTAGATTTACTAACCCTAACGTATAAAAATCTTTACTCTGCTTTCTGTTTTGTTTCAGTATGAATAGCTCAGAATTTATTTATGAAAAATTTTAACTTGAAGAATATATTTATTTGATAGTTAATGAAATGTATTGCAAATGTTTTGGCAAATTCTAGTTTATGATATTTTTCTGAAATTTGTGAACTACAAGAAATCACATCATCATTCAAAAGCCTTCTTTAATAATTAAAATCCTTGCCCAAAGTTTAATAATTTTACCATACATTTTGAGATTTTTTCTAGTTAAGGAATGTATAGCAACATTTCAAGGCACTTGAAGAAATGATTATAATCTTTTTATACATTTACTTTATTTATATCATTTTTTATTTACTGTAAAATGCATGCTATTCCATTTTTTTTCACCATCTATTTTACAATAAATAAAATATTAACATTTGTTTATTTGAAAACTTTCTGGGGGTAGAAAATATATGTTAAACAGTGCATTTAAATTCAGCTGCATTCATCACTGTTCTATTTGAAAACTAATATATTTTATTTTTCAAAAAAACATTGAATTTCATGCATACTAAATACTAAAACTATCATTAAGAAGCCATACATGTTTAGATCTTGTATTTAATGTAATGGTTAAATCAGTATCACATATTTATTATGAAATTTCTTTAAAATATACAACACCAAACATTTGTTATTTATTTCCAATGTAATAAATTTTACAAAATAGTATTCCACAGAATTATTTAATTACATCGTAAAAATACTTTTGAGTTATCTAAATTTTTACTTTACGAAACTGATAAAATTTAATTGTTTGATATTAAGTGAACGAAGAAAAATGTTTAGGTATGCAAAATTTTTATTTTATTGCGAGGAACGGAATTCTGCTGTGCGTTTTGAATGTCTTGTAGAAATAGGAAGACATTCAAAGCAAGGAACTTAACATATTGGATATTTCCAAAATTCATTTTACAATCGAAGCTACTTGTTGATTCTTTCGCGACAGATGGCACCAGCTCCTGTTGCTGCACTAAACTTGAAAATTTCATTTGGATTCAACTTTCGTGCTGCCATCTATGAACGTTTCTTCGCATTACTTAACCAGATCATAACTATTTTTTATTGGCATACTGAAGAATTTCAGGACAAAAATTTGTAGATCGAAAATCCAAGACGCATACCATTAATACAAACAAAGTTTTCATTTATAATTAAATAAAGGAAGTACGAAGATTTCCTTAAACAAAAAGAAATTAATATCACAAAAAGTTTTTATTAATATATAACTTTTGAGATATTAACAAAAAAAAACAATAAATTTTTTTTTTTTAAATATTTAAAACTCGCATTTAATGGTGTTGTATAAGAATTTTAGTAAACATGTTTCTTCACTGTTATCAAGGTTTTCTATTTTTATTTCAACATGAGAATGCAACCAAATTTGTTACTCAGGATCTAAGAAATAATTTGTGCGGGGAATGCGAGGAGAAATCACGAAAGAGAAAGCAAAACATCAGAAAAAACTTTAAAACCTTTCTTTTTTTTATTTCGAAAGTTATGAATTAAGAAAAATACGACAAGAAATAAATGATCAAATGAGTACCAGATTAAATGGTTTCAGGAACTTTAAAAGTAAGATATTTTAGCCAATATATTATAGTTTTAATTAAAATGATTTTAAAAAAATAATTTTTCATCGTCATCAAAACATTTTCAAAAATAAGATGAATGAGTAAGTTGAATAAGGCCACAGCTATTGTATTGTAAATTTTTGAACTAAAAATAACGAAAAGGATATTTTAAGTAAAAATATTTTTGTTTGTCCTTACTTTCTTGAAATAGATACAATTTGCTTTAACTGAAAGCAAAACTAGATGGCATAATAAGCCTAAATAGTTGTCATTTGAAAAGTGTTTAGCCAATTGAAAAGGATTAATATTCTTTCAATTAAGAATATTTTAAAATTGAATTTTCTTAGAGATACATTTAAGCATTACTATTTGTAGCGATCCAACCAAAATGTATAAATTTCTTGAATTGACATATGTGACTGAAGATACAAATAAAAACAACACAAAGTTCGGACTGATTGATTGATAATTAACGTCGCACTGTTCACCTACACGAGGGCTTTTGGCGACGGATCACGTAATTTTGAACCATGGTCAAGTGACGTGGACGACACCTGAGCTGGTACCCCTTCTCCTAACTACCACACCACACCAACGGGAGGACGTTACAGCTCTCGCACAAAGCTCGGATTGTCTGCCCTTTACATTCCAAGCTACGTAATATTCTACTTGCGAGCTGTTTTGATAATGTTATGTAGTATATTTTGATTTTAATTTTTAAGTTTAAGAACTAAGTAAATTATAAGTTTATTATTTATAGCAGTATTTTAACAATATATTTATTTAATTTAAAAATATATTTAAGGAATAACCTTCTCATCTGGAGTCAAACCAAATTCTACATATTTCATCAACCCAAATTCTACATATTTCATCGATGATTTGTGTGATATCATTGTTTATTTTCTTAGCTTTAGGATAAGAAAAAAAATAAGAATTCAATTGTACTAACACCATTATTTATGGTATAGTAACAACTTAATAAATGCTTAAGATCAGTGGCTCTGAAACTTTCGATTGCTGCGGTCCCCTTTATGTATCAGCTTGACACCGCGGTCCTCTAAAATTTAAAACACACTTCCCTAACTTTCAATACATGACTGAGTGATTTAAAGATTCCTTAATAATCTCTGGTGTTAAAGTAGACTTTTTATGTTAACACATTTTGCACACAGTAATCATCTAATAAAAAATATTGCGAAACTAATTTAGTACTAACTGCATTAAAATTATTGGTCGAAATACATGTTCAAGTAGAGTTCTTTATTAGAGGTAATTTAGTGATCTAGTCTACGTTGCCACATATTTTAATTTTTTTCAAAAGGCCTTCCATAGTCTGTAAAAGAGGGGAAATCATAGTATTAAATGAGGTATCTAGAAGGGTGTTGGGGACGCGGGGGTCTCTGTATCGCAGTTTAAAAACCACTGCAAAAGATAATTCAAAGAGTCGTTTTATAAGGATTTAATAATGCGTTGTAATTAATGGTTTACTTTGAACTTGAAAACATTTAAAGAGGTATACCGTAAGAATTTATGTTTGTATATGCAATGATTTTCCAAAAAGGAAAGGAAAAGAGAAAACAAAGAGAGGTATTTTAGAGAAAAGGAACTACTTTGAAGTGAAAGTTTTTTTTTCTCTTTTTGTAGATGATATTTTTCTCTTTAGTTTTGTTATTATTATTTTTTTAAAAAATAAAGTTTTTTCTTCTTTTACTTGATTTCAACAATTATAGATAGAAATTGGATCGCGCAAAAATGTCTGAAAAGTGAAATAAATACGGATTATGTTCTTTTTATAGAAAATGATGATTTGGCAATTGGCGCGAATAGCAAATTCACTTTAGATGTGAAAATGGAAAATTAAACGAGTGAAATTAGAATACATATTGCTCCTCAACAGTTTCTTTCAACAAACTTGTGGGTTCTTATATCTGAACTGGGAGAAAAGCGGGGAAACTTGCGTAGCAGCTTCTGAATAATGTTGTTTCAGTGTGTCACGTCGTACTGAAAATCGACACACCTTACACAACTGCTACATTCCTTACTAACATGGTGCGGGTGATTTTTTGATTAAGCATTGTGCTTTCTTGATACAATTATGGATTCGACAAATGGGCACTTTGTACACAAACAATATATTTTTTTTCATTGAATGTTTTGTATTTATCATTTCAACAATATTTCGTGCTAAATCATGTTGAACATATTATCTATATCAACATAAACCACTTGACTTACTAACCTGCGTAGATTTCCATTTACATGCCAATTTCTGTTGCGTAACCTAGTCTTAAAAAGTTTTTTCAAGTGAAGTATTAAAAGAAAAATATCAGGATATATATATATATATATATATATATATATATATATATATATATATATATATATATATATATATATATATATATATAAATTTGTATTGTATATCAAATTGCAATAAAACAACGATGTATTATTCGATTGACATGAATTTTTTTTTATTCGAAAGATAATCTTGTGGCATTACATTTTAAATATGATCAAGCAAGGCGTAGATTCGTCGAATGGGCCCAAAACGAGATTGCCGTTGTTCCCGATTTTCATAAGCGAATTTTGTTCAGCGATGAAGCGCACTTCTGGTTGAATAGCTACGTCAACAAACAAAACGGCCGCATTTGGAGTAAAGCTAATCCACAAGTGTATGTCGAAACACCGTTACATCCAGAAAAACTGACTGTTTGGTGCACTTTATGGGCTGGTGGAATCATTGGTCCGTACTTCTTCAAAAACGATGAAGTCTACAACGTTACAGTCAATGGTGATCGGTATACAGCCATGACTACTTCCTTTTTCATTCTTGAATTGAACAATCATGATGTGTCCAGGAGCTGTGGTTCCAACAAGACGGCGCAAAATGTCACACAGCTCGTGCCACAATCGATTTATTGAAAGACACGTTTGGTGACCACTTAATTTCACGTTTTGGACTGTGAATTGGCCTCCAAGATCTTATGATTTATCACCGCTATATTATTTTCTGTGGGGCTATGTAAAGTCATTGGCCTATGCGGATAAGCCACAAACGCTTGACCACTTGGAAGACAACATTCGCCGTGTTATTGCCGATATACGGCCACAAATGTTGGAAAAAGTCATCGAAAATTGGACGTCCAGATTGGACTACATCCGAGCCAGCCTTGGCAGTCCTATGCCAGAAATCATATTTAAAATGTAATGACACAAGATTATCTTTCGAATAATAAAAAATTCATGTCAATCGAATAATACATCGTAGTTTTATTGCAATTTAAAGTTCTATACCTCTAAAAAACACCCTTTATATCCTGATATGCATATATATATCCTGAAATGCATATATATATATATATATATATATATATATATATATATATATATATATATGCATTTGCAAAAAATCACATTAAATGCAAAAGGAAGCAAAAAATTGCTTATATTTTAATGATATTATACAATAGTTGGAAAAAAATTGGCATGAAGACTACTTACTTTACAAAATTTCGCTTTTTTAATAGGTAGTCGATATTTTATTTAAGGTATCCGACTACTTGCGACAACTTTTTTTAAAAAAAAATGGAGATATGGGGATTTTTTTGTGATTTTTAGGTTTGTTTAATATACTTTAAGGAAAAAATTGTAAAATTGAAATTAGAAAAAAAAATTATTATTTTTAAAATGGGAAAAAACTGGTGAAAATGTACAAAAAATTACATAAACGGGGCCCGCTCTGTACAAAAAATTTTTGTACAAATTTTCAATTTTTTTAGTTTTAATGTGTTATTTTGTTGTTCATGTTTGAAATGACCTTCAGAATAAGAGTTATTTTAATTTTTACAAAAACTAGAGCATTTTATGTTAGTGATTATATGAAATTGCTTAAAAAAACAGTGATTATATTCACATAGAGGATTGTAAATTTTGAAATAAAATAGTGATTGATAAATCTGAAGATCAAAAACACTGTTACTGTTACACAAAACATACACAAAAAATTTCTAAAACTTTTTGAGCAATCGCTGTCCCCATTTGAGCTTTTTCGAAAAAATCATATTTCGAGTAAAACGCATTTTAAAGTTTGACATCTTGTGTAAAATTACGGCATCTGTTCTTACTAAAACACTTGTAGTTTTTGTTCTAGTGAATGGACATTAAAAAGCTTTGTATTTTTATTAAGCTAATAAGATGGTTTATAAAATGAAATCATAAAAAAAAATTGTCCATTTTTGAAAAAAAAATCATGATGTTAGGGTAGTCGGATACCTTAACATCTACACTCAATTAAATGCTTAGTTTAAATATTAAAAGCTACATGCTTTACACTTTTACATCAAGCAATCTTGAAGAATGTTGAACCACGTGAACGTTAAGTTGGTTAAGCTTCCCTGAATGTTCACCGAATGTTATGAATCTTTTCCTATATAGTCAACTTAAATTGAGATAAATCTTTAAATTAATTTATTGTCTATACACATTTTTCGAACAAATTATGTGGCTCATATTGAATTCCAAAAACTACTGAAATAAATGAAACCTTATCAAAACACAACAGAATGTTACAGAATAATGGCTTATACCAACATGATTGTAGATTTCTTTATTGTAATACATCGCTGCCATAATATACAGGCGTAAGACAAAATTTATGCAATAACACAATGACGATATAATAAAGTAGAAGATTCATATATTTTTTGCTGTGAATAATTCTATTATTACATAAATAAAACAAAATGAATGATAATTCAGTTATTTAACAATCCAGCTAAAAATTTGCTTAATTTCAGGAAAGTGAGATATATCATTGAAGATAATACATCTCACACTGAAGATAATGAACACACACTGTGTTTTACATTTTGAAAAACTAGCTAATAACACATAACTGCGTTAACTTTTTAAATCAAATATTTAAACTTTTTAGAGGTGTTAAAATTTGAACGAAAAAAATAAAATTTAGAAATATATTTAACTGTTTAATAAATTAATTAAGGAGCAGTTCTGATGTGGATGTTAGTGATAAAGTTTCATTTTAGATACACATAAAGAAAAATTAAAGTTTACTGATTGGGATATAGTTTCGCGATTTTATTATTTTAACTTAACTTCCATTGAAAACATGAGGCATATGACACTTTTTAGCAATTCAAATATTTCATTTAATTTTTATTTTCTCTCTAAACATTTCAAACAAAGAAAAATTCATTTTTAACTTTTACCATAAAACAACCAAGCATTGAGAAAAATTCCAACAAATGCACTAAGTATTACCAATAATAATATATAAATATAAATATCGGTCTTTAATCTCATCGTTTTTATCAAAATCCTTTGAATTGATATGTGTTTATATAATACATTACATCGCATTTAGATTAGAGAAAATGCTTTTGAGCAACACCAAAACCAATTTCCGTTCAAAATCTTCGAAGGAAATAACCATTCATAATTCATTAGGAAAGGTATAATTACACAATCAACATAACCGTTCAGTTGCCCTTATCTTGAATTTCATCACCCCCAGTTCGACGTATCTTGATACCTACAATAATGCAATCGGACCATTCAGATTCAAGGTGTTACCATTCCCTTCAAATCAAAAGTCAGACTAACAATAACGGAAATTAAAGGCGCATCTACAAAGGATAAGGATTTGCATTCGCTTTACAAATTAATTCGTTGGTACGATCATTATGATTTGCGCTTATGCGGCTAAATTATAGAACTACTCCATAATCGTCTGCGAGATTTCCTGGGGGTATTCAAAGGGTAAATGCACGGGAAGTGGGCAAAGGGTTAAACAAAACTTAGGTCGAAGGACGTTGAAGTGTACAAAATGTACATGAATTGTACAAATATGTTTGAAATTAACGGAATAAATATATGTCATGTGTGGCTTAAAAAATTATTGCAGAATATTCCTCAAATCATTTGGAATTTTGCCCTTCCGTATTGTAGTTAAATTGTTTAATTTGAAATTAATTAAAGTAGATTTCGAAAACAAGTACATTAATGGGATATTCTGGTTATTTACAGAATGCATTTTAAAGAAATATATATTTTTAATTTTTTTAAAACATAAATTTCTCTTTAAAAATAGTTATTACAAATATTTTAATTTTTTGTTTGTTTTTGTTTTCATAGTTATTTAAAATATTTTAAGGATGCTTCCTCTCACAGCATTTTCCCTATCTTAGTAGAATTAAAATGATTCATTTTAAAAAGTATTTTTTTCAAAAAAGGAGATTAACTGCATTCACTATTTTTTGTTCGGAATGATGAATATTTTGTATAAGTTTTATTAACTCGTCTCTCTCTCTCTCTTTTAAGCAATTTTTCGACACATATATATACTCCTATTAAAATTTATATTTATACAAGAGTGATTTGTGTAGTGTTTGGTATCAATATAGGAAATTATTTTTTCCAAAAATGTTCATTTTGTGTTAAAATTTACACTTTTCAGAAATTATGATTTTTTTTAATTTAAAAGTTTACCATTTATAAATTTATACCAGTACCGCAAATTTTGATTACTAAAATAAACCTAATTTAACAAAAACTGCATTAGAAGAACATTTTTAGTTTTTATCCTATCAAAAACATAGAAAAAATCTTTTTTCTGACAAATTTCGCAGATTATAAGTTTTTTTTCGAATATATTCCATTTCGAAATAAATTGATTTAAGAAAAACCGACTTTAGCAGATTTTATGAATTACTTTCATTTAACGATCATCTCGTCATTGTGAAGTTTTCAAAAACTTTCACGTAAAACCCATTAAAAGAGACGCATTTAATCAGCTGTATATGCACATATACATTTTAAAATGTTTTTTCTCTTAACTGATGCAATTTTACTTAATCCAATAATGGAAATTTTATCTAATTTAGTCATTCAAATATTGGAGCGTATTATTTTTCGTACTAAATCCCCACAAAATTTTATGAATGGTTTGTAATATTTTTATAGGCTGTTCATAAATTGCATTTTTTAAAATTAAATACCTTTAACACGAAGAACAATTCAAAGGTTTATCTTCAAATATAAATAAATATTTAAAAATTGTGTTTCACATTAAGTTATGTCTTCGAAGTTCTAAAAGTAGTGAAAAGCTAATTTTTAATTTTCTTCTCTAACAATACATATATGCAGATTTTTTTCTTTCTTTTCAATTGTTCTAAATTCTCACATCTTTATAAGGAGATATTTTCATCTGAAGTAGTTAATATTAGCAGTGAGTAATATTCTTATTTAATCAAATGACTTTGAACTTTTATAACCTACTAAATTATTTCATATAACCAAAGTACATTCAAGGTTTGATATACAAAATATTTCAATTAGCATAAGTGTTTACCCACAGTATATCTATACATATAAATAAAAATGAAGTGTCTGTTTGTAATGTGAAATTAATAGCTTTTTACTTGATGCATTTAAAAGTATATACGGTACTTAAGTGACAAAATCAATTTTTAAAATTTTTTGTCTGTCTGCCGGTCTTTCTGCCTGTATGTTTGTTCCAGCTAATCTCTGAAACGGCTGGACCAATTTTGACGCAATTTTTACCGGCAGATAGTTAATTTTATAAGAAATAACTTAGGCTACTTTTATTATAGAAAAAAAAATTAGGGTTCCGTGAAGATGAAATTAAAACCAATGAAATGTTGAACAATATCTGTTTCTTATAGGTGGGAAGGTCTACTCGGCCTTTCATCAGTTCAGTGTGTCGATAAATAAGTACGGAGTTTTCTTGGGGACTGAACAGTGGGGTTTCGCCTCTGGCTGACCACCTGATCGGGTCATCTGCTCATGCACCTCAGCGCCCAACGGTCACGTATACTGAGACGGGAACACTAGGCCTTGACCCTCAAGGGCTGTTGAGCCAATGAGTTTAATTTAGCTTAGTGTAGTATGTTATGTTTTTCTTCTAATGATGAGTCTAAGTTTGGTGACATACTTTTCTCAAACCCCGACTCAAAGAAGCTGCGTTATTTTTAACTTAAACAACAACGGTGTTTGCTCTATTTTTAACAATGATAAATATCACGTCTATGTATAATCAATAACATGTTGCAAAATTGGGAAATTTGTGGGCACAGTATTTAATGGCGTGTAATGGCGAAAGTCTATTTTCCATATCTTTAAAAATGTGCTTATCACAACTTAACCAAGTGATATGGAATGTTTTTTTTTAATTTTTTCCTAGAGCTATTATGACCCCTCTCAACTCACTTGGCGTTGAGTTTTGGGACACTCTTTATGTAATGTATGGATTGCAATTGATTTTCGTTTCATTTTATTTCATTGAAAAATGGTAGAAGAAGTTACCATCAATAGAAAATAGTTCTATAGAGCATCATTCTATTTACAAGGGACGAATTTATGAATTTGAAAACTAATTATAGATTCTTTAGCTGCAATGTTTTCCAAATTTATACCGAAAAAATCCAGTTGAGTGGCGTAGTTGGATAGGAACTAGCCTTGTACCCACAAGTTTGCGGGTTCGAACCCGGCCTAAGTTGGTGGATTTTGATGATACAATAAATCAACAGCAACCATATCGTATGATTGTGTGGCGTATTAATTATCTCTAGAGTGCTTGTTCGTCTTGGGTGCTCTCATCAAAATTAAATTCCTAGTACTATTTCACCTCGCCATAGTTTAGGTGCCACCCTCTGGAGATTAAAATGTGCATCAAAAGTACATTGAGGCATTTGGTATCCGCCTGTATGGTGCCACACTAAAAAGAGATACCAGCTTCCGGGGAAGGGTCTAGATCAGCAATGGTAATTAAAAATCCATAGTTCCATTTGAAAAAAAAAATATATCGAAGATGTTTGAATGATGCATATACTTAGATATCATGACAAAAATATTCATACTAATATTAACTGTAAAAAAATAATAATAGAAAAAAAATTAAAATATGACTTTTTTATTTAGTTTATATCTAATAAACAGATTTATTCAATTACAGGAATAAAAGAAGAACCACAAACACAGAAAGTTAAAATAAATGTTGAAAAAATGAGAAGGTGAAATTTAAAGTATGAAAAAACTAATAATTATTCATTAACATATGAAACTGAATAACAATATTGAACAATATTGAGAAAACAATATGAAATTGAATAAAAGTAATTTTGAATTGGAAGGCTTTATTTTATAAGTCTGACACTTTTCAAATAGTAAATTTATTTTGAGGAAAAATATTTTTATTTCCTTTATTTTAATATTGGAAATAGGAGTTTGTTATTGAAATTTCTATTTTTTTCATTTATATATTTATTTTGGAAAAGTAATATAAAATTGTGTGTAAAAAAGAAATAAAACTTTCTCTAAACAAATATGTATATTTCTGTAAGAGAATTTCTGAGATATTTTTATATTTAGTAAAATCATAAAGCAAATAAAACAGAAGAAATAAACTAGTGTTTGAAATTTCCTATTATAAACTAATATTTATAAATAAATATTTTCATTTTCAGCAATTTTTTTTAAAAACCTTTTAGAATTCATTTTTAATAAATGTAAATATAAATTATTTTTTTCCTGCAGTTTATTATAAGCGATTTATTTTTAGCAATTTTTCGTTTTTAAATTACTTTTAGCATGTTCTTTGAGATTACCTGATATTGTTGTTATCGTCTCAACTATACTTTCATTACCCGAGCAAATTTCTCGCAGTAATATATTCATCTTAATTAACTATACTTTTATATAAGTAACTTTCTTAAACTGTTTTTTTCATTATGAAATGTTTTGAGCAAATTTAATGTCTTTCATCTTCACCTCTGAGATCTAACAGACAATTCTACTTTCAGTGTCATTCTTTGAAATTCAATTCATGACTACTCAAAAAACGTAGGTTCTTTTATTTATATCCTTAATCCCAAAACGTTTATGTTACGTCTTTAAATGTACTCTCAATATACACTGCTGGACAATTGCTAAGGACGGATAACACTATCATCCATAGCAACCACAAAATGAAAGGAAGCAAAATGTGGAAAATTAGAATAAGTGCGGGATATTAGTAAGAAGAAGTATGAGTATGCAAATTTTTTTTCCACGTCTGTTCATCACGTGATAGCGTTCATAAGAGCTTTAAAGGTTTTGACGCGTGTGGACAGTTGTTGTTTCAAGTCAAAGTTTTACAGGAAAGATTTAATAGACGAACTTAAGATTTTTGGCATGTCTTCCCGACATCACATAGATGATTTTATGCGTGGCCGAATTATCGGAAAGATCGAAGAAGGGCGAAAAATAACAGATGTTGCCAGGGAGTTCGACATCGCTCACAGCGTTGTTTCACGGCTGTGGAAGTCATTTAAAACTACTGGAATGTGTAGTAGACGGCACGGGGGAGATCGTGTTAGAAGTACGACGCCTGCAGAAGACAGATATATCGTCCTATATCAGCAAAAAGGAAAAGGCGCACCACAGCTCAGCAGGCGGCAAATCAGTTTCTTGCTGCCTCAGGAAAGCAAATCTCCCGAAAAACTGTTGCCAGACGTTTGAGGGGAGGAGGACTATACGCACGCAGACCTATTGTGTGTGTCCCATTGACCAGACAACACCATACTGTCCGTTTGCAATGGTGTCGTGAGCATCACAATTGGACTGAACAGGACTGGGCATGCGTACTATTCTCAGATGAGAGTAGGTTCAGTCTGTCATCAGATTGTAGACGCCAACTGATCTGGCGCGAGAGTGGTACTGCTTATCGTCCAGAAAATATCCAGGAAAAGGACAGTATCATGGTGTGGGTCGGCATCATGATCAATGGCCGCACGTGCCTACATGTGTTTGCGAATGGGACTATGACGGGCCAACGATACATTGATGAAGCTCTACTTTCTCATGTTCGTCTTTTCCGTGGTGCTGTCGGTGATAAATTTGTTTTTATGGACGACAACGCAACATGCAATCGAACACTCGCTGTTCAGGATTGTCTAGACAGCGAGGGTATTCAAAGTCTGGTATGGCCAGCGCGTTCTCCAGATCTAAACTCCATTGAAAATGTGTGGGATGCTTTGGGGAGGCAAGTTTCTGGTCGAAACTATCCTCCGACAAACAAGAACACCCTCATCCGTGCACTCACAGAGGAATGGGATAAATTGCCTCAACAGCTGCTGGATAATGTTGAGCAAAGTATGGTACGACGTGTGGGATGTTGCATCACACTCCGCGGTGAACATATCCCGTACTGATACCTTTCTTTAAGGTACCTGCTGACTTTTAGATGCATTGTTCCATTTCTCCGTACGCAGATCAAATGAACATTTTTTTTTCTTTCAGATGTTTCACAGCTTTTGTACTTTCCAGAACAATAAATATTCTTTATTCTAATGTCTGAACAGTGTGGCAACTATATTTTATCCTACTAGGCCTCATGTCTTGCTTAATGTTATGCTACATAGCAATTTGTGATCCGTCCTTAGCAATTGTCCAGCAGTGTATTTCTCTCTCTTGTTCTGTTTTTTACAGGGGGTGGAAAAAAAAAACTCGGACAAATTTCTTGCCTCCTAGAATAGTTAACGAATTTCCTTTTAATTGGTGTTTTTATGTTCCTTTATCTACCACTTTAATAATAAAATGATTCCTAATATATTTCTCAGTCTGAATATCGATTTACGTGTTTTTGATAATATCGAGCAAAAAATCTGCGGTTTTACAGTTGTTTCAGCAAGGGAAATGACAGAGTGAAAGCGTTCATTTGCTTAATGCAATTCGGCAAACAGTGTCTAATGTAATCTGCCGTTTTGAAGAGCTTGCAATGATGGTGAACGTCCAAGAAGTGGGTGAAAACGTACTGTAAACACTTTAAGGAATCGTAAGGCCATCGAAAAGCGAGTCCGGAGAAATCCGAGGGTTTCTATGAGACAGATCACTCGTGACATGGAAATGAGTAACAGATCGGTAGAGCAAATAGCAAAAAGGAGCTTGGGTTGATGTTGTGCAAGTTGCGAAAAGTTCAATATCTCACAGAAACAAAACAAACAAACAAAAAAAAACTCGCACGGCTTCAAAGATGCTGAAAACTTTTGAGACGGGTCGCAAGTCAGCACTGGGAGAGATTCCTTTTCAATGGCAAGAAGCTCTTTACGGTCGAATAAATTCATAACTATCAAAACGATAAAACTTGATCCGTGAACGCTCCAAGCACCTCGAAAATTGTTGGAGATTGCCAATATCCAAAGTCAGTCATGTTCTAGGGTGTAATTATCGCTAGTAGCAAAACACTCTTGGGTTTTGTGGAAGAGGGTGTTAGAATCAATCACAAAGTTGTGATGTCTTACGCGTCTGTTCTTTAACAAGTCCTTTGGGTTCTTTGGGCCAGAATTAATGGCACAACTCTTTTCCAACCAAATCCAAGGAAAGATATGTGAAGAAGAGATGCAAATAAACGGACTTTAAATATAGGATCTTAGAGTAAGTGGAATGGCAATGTAAAGGAATGTTAGACAATTGATGTGCGTTTTGGTAGTTGATGATTATTACAGTTCGTGGTGCAAGATTGATTAAGTTCTACGTGTCGTGGATAAACATATTGGTGTTCGACTAGAAGTTAGACGTCAAGCTGCATCCCATTGTAGATAAAGATAAGTAGCATTACGGAATAATATAAGGTAGGATTGATTACTTATTATTAGAATTGAGGATTAGGCGGTTCGCTTGTTGAGATTGGTCTGAAGTAGATTAGATCATATTATAAATATATATATATTGTGTGTTGCGTATTGAGTCATCGTAGATTCTCTCATATTAATTATTATAATTATAATAATTATATCGATTAAATAAAATTATTTAAGGGATAAAGATGAGTAATAAACTTATGTAAAATTCTACGTAAATTCTATATAAATCCTTGTGCTTATCGGAAAATTTAATTTAATGAATATATCTCAATAGAAAATCCTTCCTCTCACTCGAAGCAACACGCTCTGATAAATTAAAATGATTAATGACTGTGGTTATACGGCAAGGTGAAAAATAATTTATATCTTTAAATAAACTGAGTGGCATCAGGTGAATTTTAAATCACTACAGTTTATAAATAAAGGACCTATATACTTGAATATTTATATCTATTAATCTTGTATACATACAGTATTTATTCATTATGTAATCATTGTTATAATGATAAGAAACATAAAAAAATAATTTTATAACAAAATCTGTCTAATGAATTGAGTTTATTGTTGAGAACTTTATGTTTTTATTTGAAATCGTAGCAAAAAAACAGTATTAAGAGAAGTAGGAAAACGTATCATCTTAGATCAAATTCTCTGGAATGTACGAAAGATGCTTAGATAATAATAATAAAAAAAAATACTTTCATCGAAACTATTCTGATGTTTGTAATTTTAATGAAGAGTTTTGAGTCAAAGTTAATTATAAAAAAAATATTAGCGAACAAATTAAAAGTTATATTTCTCTTAAAATTATGTTGCTGCTTCTTAATAAGTGCTCTAGTAATAAATTTCTGTACCACTTTTAATAAAAATGCTAAATAAAATTTCTGACTTAATATTTTATAATTATCAAGCTTACCTTGTTTCTTAAAATTTCCGAAAATAGTAATAACTAAGTATAATTCGAATATAATATTTTAAAAAAAATCAGATGTAGCTTCTTATGCCTGTATGGATGCCCATTCAAGTTCAAAAATTAATTTATTATTACATTTGATTGATATGTAAAATGTTTCGAAGTAATCTTTAAATAAACATTATCTCCCTATGAAGTGATTTATTTTACAATTGAAGTAAATAAACACACAGAATAATACAAAATATTGCGAACTATAGTAGTTTAAATAAGTCCAAGAGCTTTCTAAAAATTTGAGAGTAAAAATTATATATATCATTGCCAAACGTAGTGCTTTACAAAACGCTATAAAATTCAGTTGACGGCAATTCAGTAAGATTAATGAATACAATTTGTGTAACATTATTAATTTTTTTTATTTGAAAGTAAAAATTTCAAGTGATTCGTTGTGCAGAATTATAAAAAAAAAGTTCTGTATAAAAATTTATTTTTTATTAGCAGAAATAATTAATACTTATTGAAAACTTAAGGAAATATAAAAAATAAACGTAACATATGATTATCACACGAAATACAGTTACATTGATTTGATTGTATTCATCAGATGATTGAGAGTATGATACATTGGTTATAATTTAAAAACAAGTAATATAAAAGAACTAAGTCACAATTCCTACTTAGATCAACCAAGAAAATTTTTATTTTAGGTGCTTTTTATTAAATAGTTTCAATTAATATAAATATGTATATACATAGGACAGAATCACAACATTAAGTGGTAATTAATGTTTATTAATTATCATTAAAGTACCGTATTGTCATCCGAAATAATCGTGTATATAAAATTTCAATTCAACCGAATGCTTTACAACGTGAGAAAAAAACATTTTCAAGTTTTGACACAAGTCGCTAAAAATGATACGAAAGTGGCTGTATTTGTAACTCTTTAAAGAATTTGTTTTAATAAATTAAGTTTTATTAATTATAGTTAAATTACTGTATTGTCATCCAAAATAATCATGTATATAAAATTTCAGCTCAATTGAGCGCTTTAAAATGCATTTTATTAACGATTGAAAATTCCATCGAGATAAATAAGTAAATAAATAAGTAAAGATTGTGCGCTAATAGTAGGAATTGAATAACTTTTTAAAATAGAAAATTTAGGTATGATTAATCAATAAATCAAATGTTTCTTAATAATGTAACATCTTTTAAATAAAGTTAACACACGAGGACAATATAAGGTAAAATATAAATTCAATTTGTTTTAGGTCAATAAGTCATTTTTAATTCAACGTAATGCGAGTGTAAAGTCCACTTCTAAAAGGTTAAATATCTGGAAAATGAAAAAAAATATATTGCTGAGTACTAACTTATTAAATTTACAAAGTTAATTCATTGTATAAATTAGCGTAAATGTATATAAAATTAATAACTGAATACGTATTCAAGCAGTTAAAATAATTTATAAAATGATTCCATGTTTTCAATTGGTCAGAAAAAAAATTGAATTCGAGGAAACAAGTACAATTAAACTCAAAACCCTGTTTATGATTAGCTTCTTCAATTGGCAGAATAACAGGAAAGATTTTAAAGTCCAGACATATTTCAGAATTTCATCAGTTAGGAAAATATCGATAAGTTTACCAAAATTAATCTTCTCTGATACTTAAAATTACGAAATATTATTTCTATATATTTCCCCCTAACCTTTTCTGGAATAAAATCATTGGTATGTGATCTTTTTATCTAAATAATCCAGTAAACTATTAGTTTTACGATTACAAACTTTTCAAAACTTAACTCCAAAACACGAAACGAGCAATTCGCATCAAGAAATAAATCATTACGTTTTCCATCGCGGCGTGTCATATATCCCCAGAATAACTTTCCCTCTCCAATGTCCAATAAATGTTCATTTAAATGCAAAGCAATATTTTACAACGTCATCACGAGGCGAAAGTCTTGATTTGCTTTTGGCACAAAACCATGCCTTTTCCCCTTTGATAGAGACAAAATCGAAACAGCAATTTATTTCGCCAAAATTAGCTCCAAACAGGATCCACAGCGTCGAGATTAATGTTCCACTATCTGTACTGAAAACCATTCGCTAGAGAGGCATAAAAGTGGGGGCAAAAATAAGAAAGAATTAAAAAAAAATCGCCAAAACGTCCGAATGAAAAAAGCAATAACTCCTGTTCCTCCGCCAACTTATCGAAAATCTACATACACTATCAGCAAGGTTCCTGATGGGATAAATGTCGCCAAACATTCCGCCATTTTCTTTTATACATCCACGGATATTATGCTCATTCATCATTTTAGCTGTCAACGAGGCTTAAGCCAATCAAAAGTACACCAATCTCGATACCTCGACCAACCAAATCTCTCGCTGTCAGCTATTTCAGGCGTCATTTTTATTTTTTAAAAAATTTCGCTTTAGAATTCCTGACAGGAAATAATTTAAATTCGCTTCTAAATTCGATGAAATGCATTGCAAGTTTAGAATTTATGACGAGCTTCATATTCGACAGACTTTTTCGGCGTTAGAAATCTCGTTTTCGGCTGTTTGAATTAACATAAAAGCTCACATATATTTTCTTCTTTTTTAATTTTGAAAGCACCAATTGAAGGTATATTGAAAATCAACCATGGATTTATAAATTCGGTGCAAAAAACATTATTTACTTAAAACTGTTCGTTTTCTGCTTTGAATGAATAACTGATAAATCGTCAGACATTAATTTTAAAGAATAATTACACAGAATAACAGGAACCCTTGAATTATATATATATATAATTGACACTATTTAATTATCTCTTCAATCTCTATACACATTTTTGCATTTTACTTTAAGGAAAAGAGCGAATTTTTGGTTATACAAAAATATTTTATTTTTCTACGTTACCTATCAAGGCTAAGTTACAATAATTTACATAAAATTATAAAGTAGATCTTTATTCTGCCAAAGTGGACATTTAAATGATTCACAATGTATCACAGCGAGTTCCATAACTGAAATTATTATAAATGTATTACTATGAAACTTTTGAAACGTGATATGTATAGTATGTTTCAGGAAATAATATTTTTGATTCATATACTTTTATTTCAATAATAGCCTCATAAAGCTGTCAAATTCCTTATAATATTTATTCTCGATCAAGCTAATTTTTTTTATATTTTAATAAATCATTACGAAATTCGGTACCTTCTCTAGATAATTGCAGTCATTTTGTTTTAGTAAAACGTTTATTGGTATAAGTTTATTACATTTTTGTCTAACTGCCTTAAAGAATTCTTGTTGCTAAAATTTATCTTTAAATTGGGATTTTCTTAAAATTTGTATAATTCATTTTAAGTATTGCTATGGTTAAGTATTAATATATTCATTAATACTTAACCAGAGTACTTATTAATATTTACGTTAAGTTATAATGTGTTATTTTTATGAAAGAATTCCACACATGTGCGGATACTTTTTATTGAACGTAGGTGAGATTTTAAAATATTTGGCAACCAACGTTCTTATACCATGGTAATCATTACATTCCAAATCCTTATTAACCCCTTCGCTGCGCATGTTGCGGCGACGTAGAAGTGGTAAAATTTGCTAATCAGTGATTACCACCGGAATGCATTTGTCCGACTATTTAGCTGTGTTATGCCTGCTGCTGTCTTTTATGTTTTCATTTATGGTTTTACGTTCATGTTTTGATGTCTAATTCTATATTTTAAAATGAAAGATTATTTTACAATTTTTTTTGCGTGTTTTAACTTTTAAATGCAGATTTGACATGTAGATGTGAAACGCGTAATAAAACCATACGCAATTTTTGAACCTACTTTGATAAAATAACTACGCAGTGAGATGGTTAATGAACCTGACTTTCTATCTGGCATAGCATATGGAGAAAAAATGTCACACACATAGTCACAATTTTATACACGAAGAGGTGCTAAACATTTTTGAACACGTTTGACCACTTGGTTGAACCCTAAAAATTTTCTTTCAGTAGCATTGAAATCAGATCTTATTTTCCCAAGTTATTTCATTTTTAATGCATTTACCTACCATTCTCAGGCCAAAGTGAGGTAAAAAACACTTCTTAGTATTCAATACCATTCCCCAATCCACCACTAATCCTGTCAAAGTGACTTTGTAAGCCATTTAGCATTGAGAGGTCCACCACCAACAGCCTTCATTTCCCCAGCAATAACATAAATGACCCAAAACAAACGCAAAGTCCAATTAAACCGATACGCTACGCTTTGTTGAGCAATGGAGAATAACGACACGGCCACACAGACAATGAACTTAATTGATTTTGTTCCATTTAAATGGAGATGCCCGAGTTTATTCCCCGGATAGATTCAGTTGTTCCAGTGAATCGAGGGCTCAAATATCAACCCAGAGCTGTAGTACGTGCGCGTGGGGCATTTCAATTCATTGTCTTCGTTCAGGGACGTTGTTCTGTTTGAATGGTTGTTTGGAGTATTGATTGTTTGGAACACTTTGTGTGTTTGTACATTTCGTATGCTTCAAAATGACTTCAGAGCTCGTTGTTTACTAGAAATGAATGATATTTATAGGGAAAAACTTAAAATATATACATTATTGCGCAAAATGACCTGCAAACTGTGACTAACTCGTTCCCTTGTAGCAAGCTGATGTACACTTGAAAGATTTGTTTCGTTAGCATAATGTGCACGTGTAATGCATGGTATCTTTTTATAGCATTCACAGTGATAGCCGAGTTAGATAATTTGTGATAACACTATAACAGTGCTTCTCAAACTGTGGGGCGCGAGCATACCGAAAATAAAAGATTTAAAAAATAATTAGTTTACTGAAATGAAATAAAACAAAATACTTTCAGACAAAATAAAAAATGCACTTTTACTCTAATATAATTTATAGGCGATATTAAGCCATCAAAAATAAAAACTTCTTCAATACCTAATTAGCTATCGTTGATCCTATAACCAAATAAAAAACTTTTATTTGATTTGCTGTCATCCCGTGATGAGAGATTTTTTTATTACGCTTTTTTTAACCTAACATACTACTCTTTCAGAGAAAAACCAGATCCCGGACCCAGAATCGAAAAACTTTAGGAACATAAAAAATTCATCACTGTCATTATTTTTGAAATACTGCACATTATAGCTGTAATCTGTTTGACCTTCTAAGTTATTGGTACAGTTAGTTATGACCCCTCTCTTACGTGTTCTCTGTTGCGCTTTTTTTCATGCAAAAGAGTTTTATGAAATTTGGAAAACCACGGAGAGAGAGCACACACACACACACACAAGCACATGAAGGATTACTTGGCCAAGACATATTTTTATAAATATTCTCAATGTATAAAGCATAACGAAAAACGTTTCACACAATTTTTTATCAGGAACATACATATTATCATAATGAATATACTTTTTACCCGGAAGTGGTTGCGCGGGACACAGATTACGAAATCGTTAATTCTGGCAAAACTGTTTATTTATTACCAAAGAAAAATTGATAAGTCCTTGAAAGTAGGTAAGTAAACTTTCTCTTAGCTAAATTATTCACTGGAATCATGATTTGTATCGTGTACAATAAAATAATTATTAAAAAAAAGGATTGGGGTGACTCAATAACCGCGACCGTACCGAGTGCGCGCCTGCACCCGGGTTAAAACATGTTGAAGTCTTTTCACTTTAAATATTAAAAATAATACAATTATTCTTCATCAATATTTTATATTATTGATAATTATTTAACATCAGTGGCGCACACAAGGGGGGAGGTCCGGAACCCCCCAAAGCCCTTGATTTTTTTCCGATTAATTATAATTCTAAGTTTATAGTACGCAAAATTTAGTTAAGTATTTGTTATTAATGATTAATTTTATTAGTTAATGCTAATTATTTATTTAAGAATTAGTTTTTTACTGTGTTTTGTTCCCGAAAATCGACAAAATCAAAAGGAACCTGATACAAGATTAGTAAACTTTCGACCCCGGACCCCCCTTGAAAATTCATGTGTGCGCTACTGTATAACATCAATTATAAATGCTAATTCTGTGAGGCTTAAAATTACAATTCGCTTAAAACTAATTATAATTTGAGCAACGATTTTAAAAAAATCATTTTACGTTTTTGTAAACATTGTCGAGCACGTGGCTTTGCTTCCCTTACAATTCAGCTGTTATATCAATAATGTTTTATTTTCTTATAAATGAACTCGAGCAAAGAGCGGCACTTCAGCCGGTATACTTTTAATGTATCAGTGCTGCACAGAATATATTATAACTAATTAATTAATACTAAATTAAGAACAAGTTTAATAAGTATTAATGACGTCCATGAGCTTGTCTTAGAAAGCAAAGTTTTTATAAGGAATGCTTATTATTAGAAATTGACCCTCTGAGTTCTTTTTCTATATTTAGCAGATATCTATATTTTGTCTTCTAAGCAGCTACCGCATTTTGTAATATGTTCAATTTAAAAATTAGAAAGGAAAAAATAACATAATAATTATCCTATTATTTTATTTATTTATTTATTTTGCTTAAAAGTAGTATACAAAATTTTTAATACTTATGTTACTAATTTGTATGGTTTATAATTAAGATCTCCTATTGTAGCTTTAGCGTCAAAGTGCATTAGTATTGCATTCAGTACATTATTAATGTATAAGGCGGGGCGCGAAAAAAATTGTGATCGAAAAGGGGGGCGCCAGTATTGAAAGTTTGAGAAGCACTGCACTATAAGGTGTTACTATTCCAGGAAATGATATATATCACATAAAATCGAAGGGAATTGTTATTCGGTATAGTTTACTTGTTTAACAGTTACCGTTTACTTTACATCTTATTTGAAGCCATCTACCGAAAAATCCGGCGTATAACGCGAACTTTAGTCACAAAAAAATAAGATCGAAATTTATGGGCGCACGTTATACAACGGTTAAAAACGAGAGCTTTAAACATAAAAAATAGGGATGAGCATTGAAAAAAATTAGACCTCTATATTTATCCAAGTACTATTTATCTAAAACAAATTACATTCCTTATGAACTTGAAGGGTTGTAGTTATAGAAATATACTACTTTTTCAGAAGTCTTGGATAATACCTCGAATAAATGATTTCAAAACATAGGTGCTTTGTATACTAACATGAGTGTCAGGTTTCTTTGTGAAAAAAAGGGTAGGGGATGCGGCGGATAGTAGGATAGGCGGCGGTAGTAGGATACGGCGAATATAATATGCCTAAAAATGAAGCTTGAAAGAATAGGTGCGCGTTATACGCCGGATTTTACGATAATTGATTTTTAAATTTAATGGAATATTTATTAGTTGCTGAAATTTAAATTACTGAAATTTGTTATTCTAATTGCTTTCAGAATAACCACACAGATAATCAAATTTTAACTTGTACAAATTTTTTAGTATGGTGGTCATTAAAGAATATATCATTGTATAAATAGTTTTAACCTTTTAATGTACACAATTACTTTTAAGTTTCAGCCATCGAAGGTGTACATAATTTTATTAAGGTGTTTCATCTACCAATTCCTCTGGTAAGTTTTAATTACGGAAATATTAAAAAAATACACGAGAGAGTTTGTAATCCTAATTCTGTTATTGCACATGTTTGAGAAAAAGATTACACTTTTAATATTTAAAGAAAGCAGAGGCAGATGTTGAGAAATAAATAATAATAATAATACATAACTGTTTGAAAATTATATGAATTCCTATTTTAATCTACATATTCGTAAACGATAAGTTCACAAGGTATTGATTCTATCATTTTATTTTGTAAGACCAATTTGTATGGTTTCTAACGTTACTCTCCATAATAATTTGTTTGTAGTGATTTTTAACTGAAGAACTATACACAATTTTTAAGCCACTTTAATTTTTTTGTTGCATCTTACACAATGTGTTGGGACTCGAGAAACTATTAGTATTCTGTTTAAATATTTCTTTTATTTTTATTCGACATGCATGATACATGAGGCTCTTTACAGTAATGAATTAAATAAGCTACTTGCATGAAAGAACTATTATATGAGTACACACTCCGTAAAAATAACATGTTACATATTTCTTTTCTTAGTGTAAAACGCAACTACATTTTGAAAATTTCAAAAACTTAATTAAAATTATGTCACCATATTCAAAGTGATTAAACAAGCACAAAGAAAAATATTTAATCATATCAAACAGGAAATTTTGAACTGATTAGGAGTGGCAACACAATGTATACTTATTTCTCATATTAGAAAACATTCAAGCATATTCATCAGAACATAAAATAAAATAATAATCTTCCTTTTTGTAAATTTCTTTAAAGAATATTTCCAATTTTCCAACGTGTGAACTTTGAGTACCGTGGGAATTAATGTGTGCTAGTTCTTTTAAACAAAGGTAGTAAGTGATATAAGGTCATACGTGCACTATGTGATGGAAACTACACCAGTAAGGATTTCGTGGCTATAGCAATTAGGCTAACAAAACCACTTTATGCTTGGGAGCCTTGAGTTTTTGTTTGTGCCGCAACAGTCCGTTTTTGACAATCCCTAACCTATTTTTGATATGAATTTTTATTTAAAACTTTTCAAGGTATCCTATTCAGATAATTTGATATTTAAAAGTCTAAAAATGTGTTTAAATAGCATTAAAAAAGAGGGGAGGGGGAGTACTTTAGTCATTGTTTTAAGAATAATATATAATTTTTGTTATTGAAATAATTACATTTTTGTCATAAAATATTTAAGTGCACATAATGAAGTAAAAAGTTTGAATTTTTGGGGAAATTATTTAGTTAAAAAAATTGAAGACATTTTCTAGATGGTATCAAATTTCTTAAAACAAATCTAATTTTTTAAAATTTAGTTATTTTGACTTAAAATAACTACCAAGGAAAATTCCCGCTACAGTCCAATGAAATATTTAGGGAGTTTCTTGCTTTATTTACTTTATTATATTTCACTATATACAATATAAAAACACATCCAAATTAAAACACACACACACACATATATATATATATATATACATATATATAGATTATATATATACATGAAGTTAATTATATTGTAAAGTAATAAATAATTAAATCAATTAAAAAATTATACCTCGTATCGTAGTGAAATAAACGAGCTTTCAGATTCAGGAATTATTTTCTTTCTCACCTAGATACGATAAATAAGCTTGCAGTTTTAAAAACGACGAAGATATCAAAAAAAATTTCACATCGGGATGTAACACTTTTTTTTGTATTAAAGTTTGTATAATTTTCATTCCTCATAAAATATCCATACTTGTGCATTATATGAAAATCAATTCTTACCGTGTGAACTCCGAAAATTCTAAAAACTATATATATATAATTTTCAGAATTTTGAATGTTTGAATTCTTGAATATTTAAATACTTTTAAAATGTTTGCAACACACACACACACACAGTAAATTCTTTCTTTACATATCGTTTGGTTAAACTAGTAAAGCATTGCCTATTTTATTTATGCTCAGCTATAAAATGAAAAGTTAATTTATGCAAATTATTAACGTACAGGGATGTGATTACATATATTGTAAATTTGAATGCATATCTAATCCTCGACTAAAAATTTACTAGATAATTTAAACTTAATTAAATAGTCATTAAAAACTTCATAAGATATGTAACTAAATTTTTAAATTAATTAATTTTATATTTTAATCACTCCTCTTAACTCAAACTAAGTGGCGACATAACCCATGCAGGCCAGGGCTTACTGTCCCTATGTCAGTATACGTGACCATTGAACGCTGATGTACTAGAGCAGATGTCACGATCAGATGGTCAATCTGAAGGGAGACCCCCAGTGTTTAAGTCCCCAAGCAAGTTTGGGGGGTACCTCATTTATAGACTCGTTGCAGTAGGGACGAAAGGCTGAGTTGACCTTTCCCAGCCCGGGAATAGAACCCGGACCAGTGGTGTGGAAGCGCAATACGTTTCCACTCAACCACTGGGCCATCTCCCCTTCCCTAAGTAATGCAATATTTCTTGCCAATAAACATTTAATATAAATAATCTATATTTTAAAAATATTCTAAACATCAATATGTATATACAATGGAACTTTAAATAGTTTTCTCTAAAATAATTATATTCAAGGCATTTATTGTTTGTGCTTCTTGATTTAAATATTTTATGAAATAGATGCTCAGCCGTACTGAAAAATTATTGAACTAAATGCGTATATAAACTTAAATAATAAATGTATAGCTTGCAACATGGTTTAAATTTACATATACTTGAAATATGTTTACGAACGTCATAAATGAATTATTTTTTCGAGTTTATAATATGCTAGTAAATCCAGTTTGATACATTTGCTCTAAAATAGTTGGCAGTTATAAAACATTTCTTATTTTAACAAGCGTTAAGTTTTATTCGAGATATTCCTCATTTTACAAAGTATCAAGTTATTTGAATCTTCTTTTTTAAGAATAGTTTTGAAAAAAGATAATCCAACTTAAAATTTAAAGTTTGACCCATTTACTTTTCGAATAATGAATAATTTCAAAATTAGTAAAATTAATTTAAAAGCTCGATTGTAAAAAAATTGTTATTAGTTCTAATATTCCATATTGAAAATTATGAAGCATAAATCATAGCTTGACTCCTTTTTGTCCTTTCAAATTTGCTGCATTTTGGCTGTGTAATCTTTCTAGGTATGGCAAGTTCCTAAGAGTGAGATCCAAATAATTGGTAGCGCCATCTGGTGGAGGCTCCACGAACCAAGCGTTCAAAGCTTGACTTTATTCAATTTCAGCTCTCGTTAGACGCTAACTATTATGGTGATTTACTTTTGATGTGAGTACTAGATCCAAATTGAGACTCTCAAGAGATTTTGTACACGACACATAATCATATGACATAAGTGCGAACGATTTTTGCATCCAAACAATCTATCGACTTCATCCGGAATCGTACCCGCAACCTTCGGCTTACGAGGCGGTCACGCTAAATCTGAACCACCAAGGTCATTCATTTTTGGGAACTATCCAACAAACATTAATATACATAATATCATATGTTTTAAAGATTTTATTTTACTTTAGAAAATTTCGTATCTGAATCTTTATTTATTTAAATAAGTAATTACAAAACTCAAAATAATCATCCACGTCACAATCGAAATGGATGGCGTAGTCGGGAACGTTTCTGTAAGACTAGAATGTCATCATAACTACAAACTACCGAAGGTTTTCTCTGAGGTATTCTCAGAAATATTTTCCATCAAGTCTAATGCATCTCAGTCTCTTCTTTTATTAAATCCTTGGAGACTGTCTCTTTTAAATTGATGACTCAGACCCACACTTCATAAAAACAAGTTTCCATTACAATACGAAAAAAATTATTATACTTCTTTCCGTATTTATCATCCCACAAATATGAATAATTCATCCATGACTGTTTCACAAGAACAACAAAATGATCAATACTTTCTTTCTTTTCTGTGTCTGCTTGTTTTCTATTAACAGAAGATGTAGATTTAATCCTGATTCGTAGAGTTTTCTGTAGAACTTTTTTATCGAAGCAATCAATGGAAATGTAAGGGAAAAATTGTTTTTAAGATGGTTCAGCAATAGTTTATATGGTTTCTGGCTATGAAGAAGGAAAGCAGTTCGTATGAGGAAGAGTTCAAGTTTGTTCTTGTTGCTAAGAGTTGAAACTCGTTTTAAATTTATTAAAATGAATAGGATAGATATTTTTTTTCTACGGATATTTTTCTTTTTTCTTGTATACCAATTTTTATAGAAGGTCTTCTAAAATGAAAGAAATATTTTCAATGAAAGGGGTACTTCTTTAACTATTATGTTTAAATTCTAATTATCTCGATATATTTAGCATAGCAAAGACTACTTTTCAATTCTTACTATTAGTTCACTCTCACCCTATATATATATATATCCTTCAAATTTTCGATCGTTACTGAAATTATTTTTCCATTCATCCATTCAAGTTAAAATAATTTCTTTTTAAACTTGTAGTGGATGACGCTTGATGTTAATACAGTTTTTTCAAATACTAATGCATGAATTAAATTTTGTGTTTTAATTTTAAGTTTATTCTGCGTTATTTCTTTCGTAGTTACAGCTAGCTGCTACAGATGGCGCCAGTACGTTTTTGTAAGAATGTAGGAATTGACGCTAAGTATATATATATATATATATATATATATATATATATATATATATATATATATATATATATAATATTTTATATTACTTGTTTAAACTTAGACTACTTGGAGTTCAGAACATTTTTGAAATTATAGAGTAAACAGGCAATATTTTAGGTTGCCAAATAAAATAGAATTTCTAAGATAATACACTATTTTCTAGAGAGAGAGAGGGGGGCATTAGAGTTATTTTAAAAATTCTCTAATATTAATGTTAAAAAAAAACCTTGCGCGTGATTTTTTTTGTGTGCTTTCTGTTTTATACCTGTAATCCTTTTTCAAAGCTGTTTTTTACTATCTATGAAGAAAGGGGTACCAGAACTTTGGGGCATATTTGCTTGTTGGTCCACGGAGGGTATTTAATTTCTCCTCTCTACCACCCAAAGGTTCAACCCGTGGGGGAATTCCCCTTTGCGCCAACTGGGGATGGAACCTTTAAGGGTTGTTATTGAGGGGCATGAGGTGGCCAATAAACTGGCTAAGGAAGCAAGACAACTTAACAGTAACGCCAAAACTGCAACGCTCGTCAACCTAAGCGATATAAACTCAATAGCAAAATCAAGATTTTACGATAGAAAAATCAAGCTGAAACACCAAATTCTTGAAATTAATATAAGAAGAAGCCTGGCAAGAATAATAACAAGGATTAGAACAGGTCACTTTAGAGACATGCAAATTCAGAACAATGGGCCACGAAAGTAATATTTCCGCAAATACTGTCACGACACGTAAATTAACACAGGGCACCTTTTTCTCCTGCCCTGGCTGAAGGCAAAAATGCGCGAGTGAGTGAATATTAACGTCGCACTGTTCAGCTACACAAGGGCTTTTGGAGACGAACTAGGTAATTTTAAAACCATGGTCAAGTCATGTGGACGACACCAGAGTTGGCACCCCTCTCTCCTAACTACCACACCACACCAGCGGGAGGACGCTTGAGCTCGGCAGATTTAGCGTTCATCTCTCTAATACACGGCTGGTCTGTAGTGGTACTGGGCTCAAACTCGTGACAAGGTCAGCCATGATCCGATACCTTGACCACTTGGCTACCGCGGCCGCAAAGGCAAAATTGCAGCACATTAGCAACAACCCTTGTGAGGACTAATACGAATATAACTGTATCCAGATTTCCAATGTTGTCCTTAGATCCTTTGATCCTATATAATTATTGTCCATGACAATACACAAAACAACCAGCCAAAACAGTTATTTTTTTTTACATTGACTTCTTCGTAATGTAATGAATTTTACGTATTTAATTTCAATCTTTCCTCATTTTTAAGTATTTGAACAAACAATTGGCGATTCCAATTATTTATTTTAAGGTAATCAAGATTTATGAGAATTTAAAAACTCCCTGCTAAATGTTAAGTGCCAAAAATCTTAGCAATAAACTATTCTCTTAGATTATTTCGATGAAAGCAAAGATAACAGAAATAATAAATAATATTGAGAACTCACATAAAGTACAGAAATAAAAATAAAATAAAATGCTTTATTAAATGGATTTTTACAAGAATAATATAATTTTATACTCAATAATTTACTATTATATGAAATATACATATACACACTTCCTTTCAACATACCTTCTAATGTTTTTTTTCCTCGTTTCGAATTTTTAACTTTATGATGACAATATTTTTTGTAAGTTCTTCGATTTATTTCTTTTCAGATGTATCTTTTTCAATCTGTATTATAATCAGTCCAAATACTTTGATTGTTTAATGACTTGTTTGCTTACGCGTGCATATCTTAAGCCTAAATAATTTTCAATCTTGATTTATATTATTCACATTTTCATCCGCTGTTATGCACTAGAAAGTTTGATTAGAATCCTATAAAGTAAACTTAACCCTGCTTCACGACGACTTTAAGTCAATGGCAGCTTTAGAAAGATAATATAATAGTTTCTCATTCTTGTGAATTGACTTTTTCTTTACATATTGGTTTCTTGTTCTTGATTTTCTCTCTATCTATCTCTGATCTTAATATATAGCTATCGTTCATCTTAATCTATTATTATTACTATAGATGCACATCAGTGCACGCACACACGCGCATATGTTAATAACATGAATGAAATAATTCATAAAAATAAAGTTATTTAAAATTTCATACTTCATAAATAATTAGTTTAGCGCTTTATAAAATACAAACTATTTCAGAAATGGCTGTATTTATTAATCACAAAGCTTTTAGAAAAGAGAGTTCATCTTATTGTGAGTTATATTAGGTTTATGGGGTCTCAGGGTGTTAATTTTGTCTTGAAATTTGAAAATATAAGCAATTTTTGATTAGATATAACTCTTTGGGTTTAAAATATTAGATAACTAGCTGATATACCCGTTCTTCGCACGGGTGAAATGAAAAATTAAACAACACAGATTGAAGGAAAAATAAGTTTTTAATGAGTTAATTTTATGTGAATTGCAAATTAAACAAAAAAAGCTTTTTGCATATCTCAGCTAAACAAAAAAAAAAGAAAGAAAAAAAACATTTGTTAAATTTTAAGTATGTAGATCTAATAGCTGACAAAAAGGACTTTTTTATTTATAATTCCTCGTAACATTCTTGAGGGTCGATTTTTCAAAATACCTCACTAAGCTGATCTATGCTCACCAAAAGTAACACATTGTTAAAAGTTTTGCGTAATGAACGCTTAAAGGAATGTAAATAATTTGTATCTAAAAGTGTTATACATTAATATTACTTTCTGTTGTATTTATTTTATTTTAAAATTGTAATATTCGCAAGCAGCACCGTTTCTTAAATTATAATGGCTATAATGGCGATTCAATGAAAAACACAGCGAAATGTTAACGATAGAGTCAAGATGGCCTATGTCTAGCTACTTTCAAAGCTCGAGTTTTATTAGAGCTTTGTAAGAGCTGCCGTGTAGGGAAGCGATGCACGTTAATATTTTATCCACCGCATTATGATTTACTGCAGTTTTTTTCATACAATATTTTCTTTGGATCACTACATTGAAAATTAAGGAATGTACATTAACAGAATACTCCACTTTGGGAAATTTAATCCGTAGAGCTAATAAATTAATTAAAGATATTCCACTGTAAAATTAATTATATACACCGTTCACTTAAAATAAATAGCCAAATCGTTTTCTAAGGTTTTCATTAACATACAAAAACATTGCACACTTAAATTTTGACAAACTATTTTTTCCGCTAAAATACTCATCATAGAACCCGTGCTGTCATATATTTTGGAAAAGTGGTTTTCAAAGAATATTCCTGCTAAGTATTGGTAGAATATTCCTTCTAAGTTGGTGTGGTGTGGTAGTTAGGAGAAGAGGGTGCCAGCTCAGGTGTCATCCGCGTCAATTGACCATGGTTCAAAATTACATGGTCCGTTGTCAAAAGCCCTCGTGTAGCTGAACAATGCGACGTTAATATTCATTTGCTCCAAAAAAATACAGTACAGTAGTTATAATTATTTTTATACATAAAAATGCAATATCTGCCTATTCAATTAAAATGATAGCGTTATAATTAACTACTAATCACAAACAAATTTTGAAAATTTGTCCAAATGATGCAGTGTGAAAGAGAAAGTTTATTTTCTTTAAGTATCAGAACTGATAAAAGCATTTATTTGGAAAAACGATAAATTTCTTACTACCAAATGTGCATAGTAAAATCATAAAAAAACATTAAAATAAAGAGAGATTTATAACAACCTCTCCCTTCAAAACTTAATTTTATTCTGAAATAAAAAAAAATAGGCATTATGCTGATCAGTGGAATTAATTAGAAGCGAGCACCTTGCGTAGGCAAAACAAAAAAAAGTTCTTTTACAAACAAAAGATAGATATATGCTGACGTGGGCATTTTTGCAGCGCAAGCTAGAATTGCTCGCAGATGGCTGAATTTTTTCTTACTTACCTGACAAATATCGTTATATTTTGGACACTTAATACAATATCTTTATAAATTATAGCCTATGTGCTATTCTGATGTATAAGCTATATTACTGTAAAGTTTCATTAAAATCCATTCAGTTGTTTTTGCGTGAAAGACCCACAAAGATACTCACAAACTTTCGCATTTATAATATATATTAGATTAGATTCCTTTACACATTATATTCATAAATGAATGAGGTTTCAATAAAGTGTAATATGTTAAAAATAGAGAATCATAATTTTAAAAATAATAAGCATATGGAAATAAGAAACATTTCTGTAAGTAGTATTAATTAAGTTATATACGTTGTGCTTGGTATTTTATAAAATAATAGCTCTAGTACTAGCAGTTCATTGATTAATAAAGTTAAGTACATCCATATTGCATTGGGGTATTTTTTTATAAATAGAATAATAGATAATATTTTTAAAAAATAAAAAAATTCATTAATTAAATTTTGTTTTTAAATTTCAATATTTAAATATTTTATTGAAATAAAAAAACAAGATACATAATACTAAAATCAGGAATTACATTTTAATATTCTATAAAGTTTTATACATCAATGGATACCATTTAGAAATATATCATGCGCAACGTAAAACGTACTCAATATTTCTTACAAAAATGTTTCTAGCGTTCACATGCTTATAATTTTTAAAATAAATATATTTTAAACATGTTACGCTTCTTTGAAACCTCAGTTATTTATAAAAAAATGTATAAGGGAACAGAATTTCTTAATTTTAACTTCAAAGAATTATATGTAGTAGAAAAATATTTACGTTTTCAGCTCACGAGACAAAATTAACATTTATTCATTAACCCTTATTTCGTTTAATCAGCAACAAAAAATACTACTGATAAATGAATAAAAAATTAAATAAATAAGTAAAAGATGGAAAATTATTAATGTAAGGAAATATGTATTTACTATTTATATTACACTAACAAAAAAGGCGAGTGAGGTCAGTTACTAAAAAAAAGGTAAGGATAATGTTTTAAAATACATCCCCAAAGGAGTAAGAACTTGTCCTCCATATGAAAAGGATATCCGATTACGGAACATTATTCTTATAGTTAAAACATGAAAACTAAAGAAACAGTTTTATTAAGCAAGACATTATTTTTTCTGGTATTTACTTTGAAAACAAACTGCTTTTAGCTATTCGGAGCTCCTTTCTAATTTAGAAGGATCATTGTAGAAAATGCAAATCTAATACAGCATAAAAAATCATAAATAACATAGAGAATAAGGAGTAAAATGTGTTGCCTGTAAAAGTCAGACAGAGGTTGCATTAATTTAAATATCTTAACACAGAAAAAAGGGGAAGGGATGAATAGAAGAAAAAATGATTATACTTTTATGAAAATTAATTTGGCTGAAAAATATTAAAGAGTTCTGTTCTTAATTTCGTTAAAAATCTTGTATTTTATGTAAATATGTGTTTCTAATTAAGCAATGTTTCTGAATTTTATTATTTATATACGCATTTATTAAGCTTAGAAGCGGCGTGAAAAAAATATTGACCGTTATTTTGTATGTAAGAATATCAAAAATGTTCTATTGGCTTATGAAATATTGATTGTAGGATTTACAGGGGAATATTATTATCTTACTGTGTGTGAATAAGTATCTCGTTTTTAGTACTTATAAATCTGAAGAAATATCTATGAATGCTAAATAAAATAAAATGCGTGAATATATTTAATATTTGTTTACATTGGTTATAAGATAAAAATGTTTCAAATTTTATTTAATACATTATTTAATGGAAACAGGTTTTAATAAACACCTTGAAGTTTGCAGCAAATACTTTTTAATATAATTTTGACATCAAAGTATTTTGATTTTTTAATGCAGTGATATGTTTACGTATACTATAAAAATTCCATAATTTAAATAATCAAAAACAACTGAATATCATTTTTCAATAGTCCTTAGCATGGTTATGTATGAAGTTAATAAATTAACTCATTGCAATATTTTTATGCAGGAATATACTTGTTGCAAAAGATTTGTTTTCAAATTTATTTTCTAATTGAAAAATGATTATTATTATTGGAATTTTAAATGGTTATATGGCTGTAAAATAGGCAGTCTAATTATATACCTAAAAACATTGGAAATTTTCTCAAATTTAAATTTATTATCTAGGTTTTCGAGGTAATAATACAATTAACTTTCATTAACTTCTTAAATATTTGTAATGATTATGTCAATATCTACTGCGTTATTATACACACACAAAAGCAAAGATTTTTTTTAAAAAAAAACTTACTTTTTCCGTCTAATTTATGAACAACCGTAAAATCCGGCGTATGACTTTTAACACAAAAAAAAAAATAAGATCAAAATTTAACGGCTTGCGTTATACGCCAGGTATAAGAGAGCTTTAAAAATAACAAAAGAGGAAAACATGAAAAAAAATTGTTTGTACATACAAAAAAATTAGTGCACCAAGAAAAAATAACGGGATCGTAACGAAACTTGGCATGAAGGTACATGTCGGGAGATATGCAAATGATTAGAAATGCAGCGTGATTGCGCATTACGTATAGCCGGTAGAAGGCGTTTAACATCGTTCTCCGTGAAGTTTAACATAGGTATCCAAACTTGTTTGAGTGTGCTGAATCGTTTACAAAGTAAGAACTGAGGTAGACATGCCTTTATGCCGTTTTTGAAGGCAATATGAGCAGCTGTTGCAGTTTGAGAGTGGGGAGAATCATCGGCATGATGGAAGCTGGGTGGTCAACTAGGCGAGTAGCTCGTCAATTAGGCCGCTTTGATTGTGTTGTGAGGAGGTGTTGGAACCAGTGGATCCGACAGATGTCCTTTACACGACATCTCTCGGACCAGGACCAGGACGCCGTTGATAGACCAGCTTCAAGAACACCACAAAATCGTAAGAAATACACGCTTACAGTCAACTGCTTCATCTACCGCCATCCAGGCACAGGTAGCATCTGCACTAGAGGCCCCTGTATCTTCTCGAACCATACGAAAGCGCCTGGCTGAAGGACATTTGGGATCGCGGTTCCCATTACGTGTGGTGCCCTTGACGCCCACCCATAGACACCTCCGTTTGGAGTGGTGTCGTGCACGAGGAAACTGGACTGCAGTGGAATGGTACAAGGTCGTCTTACGCGATGAGTCTAGATTCAATCTCAGTGTTGATGACAATCGCGTTCGTGTGTGGAGACACCATGGTGAACGCCTCAATCCTGCCTTTGATTTATAGCGACACACCACTCCCACAGATGGATTGATGGTATGGGGTACCATTGCCTACAATACATGGTCACCCCTAGTATTGATACGTGGCATCATGACAGCCCAGCGAAATGTACATGACATCCTGCAACCACATGTGTTTCCACTCATGCAATCCCTCCAGGAGAGATTTTTCAAGAAGATAATGCTCGGCCTCACACGGCAAGTGAGTCACATGGCTGTCTCTGCACTGTTACTACCCTTTCTTGGCCGACCCTATCATTAGATGTGTCTCCAATCGAACATATCTGGGATTATTTGGGACGGTGATCCGGGCATCTCACGAATTTGAACGAACTAGAGACAAGGTTTCAGCAAATATGGAACAAATGTCTCAAGACATCATACAGAACTTGTATGCCTCAATGCCGATCGTATCGCATCGTGCATTCGCGCTAGAGGGGGTTCAACAGGGTTTTACGTCCTCCTTTCTTTTGCCTTTTTCTCTGAAATAAATAATAGTTTTTCTAGATTTTCCAATCATTTATTTATATCAATGTAGCCATTACGTATGTAAAATTTCGTTTTATTTTGACGATTCCATATTGGTGCGCTAAATTTTTTTGTCCATGAGTGTATATAGAAATAACGTTTTTTTTAAAAAAAAGAAACGGTATGCCTTATGAATCAAAAGATTTGTAGTTCTAGAAATGTACATTTTTTTTCAAATGTCTAGATAGTACCTCGAAAGCCCAGTGGCCGAGTGGTTAGTACATCGCTCTTCCATACCACTGGTCCGAGGTTCAAACCCCTGGCTGTGCAAGGTTGATTCAGCCTTTCATCGCTTCAATGGGTCGATAAAAAGAGTACCAGGTTTGCTTGGGAAATTAACACAGGTGGTTTCTCCTCAGACTGACCACCTGACCGGAACATCTGCTCATGCACCTCAGTGCCCAAGGACACGTATACTGAGTTGGGCACAGTAGGCCTTGTCCCTCATGGGATGTAGTGCCACTGAGTTAAGTTAGGATAATACCTCGAATAAATTACTTCAAAGCATAAAGACACTAACATTTCAGGCATACTAACATTTCAGATTTCTTCGTAAAAAAAGAGGTGCGCTTTATAAATCGAATATATCTAAAAATTAAAAAATGCATCTTGAAAATATAGGTGTGCGTTATAAGCCGTATTTTACGTTAAATATTTAAGGTCCAGAATTTTTTTTAAAAACTTATTTATAAGAAGCTAACACACATCTCTGTATTCTATACATATCTTATAAACTATAAACTGCATGCTATCTTTACAACACATAAATTAGGCTTTCATAATACAGCGTGAAAACGTATACGTAAAAAAAAAAAAAGCATTAAAAGGACGAAATCAGAACATTTTAGGTTAAGCTGTATGGCCGAAATATTATTCAAATGAGAGAGAGATAGAGAGAATATTAAAGAAATGCCATAAATAAGATACGAAAAAAATTACATTCATTGAAAATAATTGAGAATAAAACGGATGGGAAAATGAAAAGAAATATAAAAATCAAGTATGGAATTTCGGCTCTGTATTAGATAATGTGGAGACATAACATATTTTAAAGCAACAAGTTTCTGTTCTATTTAGTACCTTATTGCGAAACTTTGAAAAATGTAACTTTCAAACATTTCGCTATAGATTTCTTTTTTCCCAGTTTATATTTTCATTTCCCCAGTTTAAAATATGGTAGGTAATATTTACAATAATGGTAGGATTGCAAAATATTCAGTTTATTTTTTTCAACTCCCAAAAAAAGAGCACATATAGAAAAGGTAATATGTTTTTACGAATGCTCACTTTAACGGAGTGAAGAGTTGTAAAATGATTCCAGTACTTTGATAAAAAATTTGTAAGAAACATGTGAAAAAATTATTAAAACTAAGTAACCCACCAGATTCATTTTCATCCTTACCAATATATTTCTGGATTGTTTTGTTTTACAAATAGTCAAGGGAACAAATTAAGCAAACGATATAAAGCTTTTACCCCCCTGGATGGCTGATAATGGTAATTGAGAAATTTTATTAAAGCTTCATTAAAAAAGAAGTTCAGTTTAGCAAATTTATCCCCATGTTTGTTGAAGAGTTCGTTTCATTAGTAAATTTCTAACTGATATAAAAAAAAATATTTAAACCTCGTAATTCTAAGCAGCTGTCTTGCAACAAGGGCTGATTCAAGCTAAATCTATCACGTTTTACAAATTGGCATACTAGGAATGTGATGAAACGGATTTCCTTTGTGATTGAATTTAGACAGGTAATTTGTGAATAAGTATTAAATTTTGACCAATACAATTGAAACAACTTCAAACACACAAGAAATAAACATCAGCTTACGTAACTGGCTTTATTTATCTATCTCTATATAAAAAGTTTTTTCGTGATAAAAAAAAATTATTATATATAGTCATCGTATTTGGTCTCCTAAATGATTCTAACTTTGAGCAATGAGTATTAACAGTGGTATTATTTGTACAATGAAGGTCCACCATTAGAAGGACAGAGACCCCCCACCCCTAAACAAGTTTTTTTAAAAGAAATTGTATCACATATTATGTTTAAAATTCCATTTTCACGTAAAATTAAATTACTATACAGAAATCCACAATAGTATATAAATATTAGTAGATTTTATTTTAACTTTCATATCGTAATTACTACAACAAGCTGTGGAAATGCATGAATATGGCTTCAAATTAGAATAAAGCTATATAGTTATCCAGGAAGATATACATATAAATGTGCTCAAATTATTTCAAGACCATGGGCAATTTTATAGCTTGCAGTTTTGTTTATAATATGAGAACTTGTAGTTTATTTTTGGAAGTAAGGAAATGATAAAACGGTCCTAAAAACACGAAAAAAGCCTTCTGCAAGTGAGCTCTCTCTTGTATGGGAGATTTTTACGACTCAGTAATATTTCGAGCCATTGGTGTTTATGCGTTATGTGGATCAACATTCTGAAGCGTCGTAAACAGCTTCGGATATCAGTTGGTTTGGTACTTTTTGAAGAACCTTGAATTTTTCCATGGAAATGGAATATCGATAACAACCCTTTTTTAGAAGAATTATCATAATTGGATAATAAAAAAAATCAGTGAAATCAGATGATTGTTAGTTCACTACCTTTATAATCAAAATCTAAAGCTGAGCACTAAGAAGTTATACTTAATTTCTAAATTAAATAAGAAAAGTATATATATATATATATATATATATATATATATATATATATATATATACTCCTGTTTGTGAAAATTGCAACACCACGAAGGACCTACGCGAGTGAGCTGAAATTTTCAGGAAATGTAAAGTAGGGCATGATATGCAAATGATTAGAATTGCAGACCGGTAGCGCATGCGTATGCTGAGCAGCGCCCTCTGAAGGGTAGATCAAACCTTATATAAATAGACAGCTGTAGCGAGGCGTGTATTATTATCGGTGGTTATATGCTAGTGTAAACGTTAACTGAATCTTTACTATGCCTCATCGATGAAAGAGAGTGAAATTTGAGCAAATTTTGGTGTTTGAACGGGGCAGAATCGTCGGCCTTCGTGAAGCTGGATTATCTTATCGTGCAGTAGCCGCTCGTGTGCAGCGTAACAGCAGCACAATCATGCCTGTTTCGAAGCAGTGGACGGACGAGGGTCGGACAGCTCGGAAATCCGTGAGTGGACCCCGAAATGTGACGTCAGCTCGCGAAGACAGACGCCTGGTGTGAATGGCTCAGACGGACCGCACAGCCTTTTCTAGAGAACTGGCAGCACAGTGGTCAACAGCTACACGTGTTTCATTGTGTGCTTCATCAATTCGGAGACGTCTGCTGCAGCGTGGGCTGCGTGCAAGGATTCCTTTATACAGGATTCCTCTCACGCAAAACCATCGCTGCCTGCGACTACACCGGGCCAATGTGCATAGGAGCTGGCGTGCTGATTGGCAGCAGGTCGTCTTTTCTGACAAATCCCGCTTCATTTTATGGCACCATGATGGCCGAATTCGAGTCAGGCTCTATGCCGGTGAACGGCGCATTCCGGAGTGCATTATCGAACGCCACAGTGGACGAACACCCGGAGTTATGGTCTGGGGTGCCATAGCATATCATGGATGATCACAATTGCTACGAATTGTGGGAAATTTGAACAGTACTCGATACGTAAACGAAGTTTTACAGCCCTAAGATATTCCTTTCCTGCAAGGATTGCCAGGGGCTGTATTCCAGCAGGACAATGCACGTCCACATGTCGCCAAGACTGTCAAATCCTATCTTGATTCGCAGCAGGTACAGCTTCTTCCTTGGCCTGCGTATTCGCCGGATATGTCACCGATTGAACATGAGTGGGATATCGTTGTTTCGACAGACGAACTTTGGTTGCGCATGCAAACAATATGGAATAAATACTCTTCCGCAGACAGATATTAAAAATTTGTTTAACTCGATGCCGCGTCGTGTAGCAGCTCTTATTGCGGCGCGTGGTGGCCACACAAAATACTAATTTCTGTCTCTTTTAATTGTTTGTTTGGTTTGAAAATGTATATATAATCATTTATTTGTATCATTACCACTCAACTGTGTATTAAATTTCATTCAACTATGATGCTTCCTTCATGGTGTTGCAATTTTCACAAACAGGAGTTTATATATACATGTTGCAAGAAATGAAAATAAAAAATTGCAGATTTTTTTTTCAAACAAAAGCACAAAACAAGACAAAAACCAGGTTGGGTTAAATTTTAATAAAGAATGGCTAATGCACATTTTTTTCTTGATATATTCGTAGTTATTACCTCTAAAAATGAATTGTTTGAAGTTTTTATAGTATTTGCTGTTATTTTTATGACATGATTCATTTAAAACATTTAACGAATGCATAATCATCAATTTATAATAAATGAGAAAAAATGTGATTTCAAATTTATTTATATTAAATGTACTGTTTTTTGATTAAATGGGAGTTGAAAAATATTTTAGATTATAATGTACTAAATGTAATATATAAGCAAATATCAGGATTTTTCAAAATACAACATTATAAATTTCAATGTATCTATGAATATTGCTATTTCTTGTCTTTTCTCTCAGGCTTGTTTGTATCATATGGCTATAATAAATATTGCATGACTGTGGATTTTTCATTTTGTTGAAATATATCACTTAAGTTAAAAATAAAAAGAAGGGGTCTAAATGAAAAAAAGAGTGAACAAATATTGTTCAGATTTATTTAAAAAAATAAACAAATAAAATAAAATATAATAAGAATAAAAATGGCTCACATATGCATTAAATCATACTAATTTTATAGCTTTCTCTCTTCGAGTAACTTTCAAATTGCAATTGTAATACATTAAGAAGAAATCAATACCTCTACAGATATGTAGTGTCTCACAATGTGATATACAAATGTCTTTATTTTGATACCACGAAAGCGCACGACCTCTAAAGTTGTGCAACTCGATACAACACCCAATCTAAATTCTGAACCATGAATTGACGCCTCCACTTCTAGAAACATTAGAACATAGAGCCCTAAGCGTAGAGTCTTGGTGCCTAGCGCTGACTAATAATGTTTGTTACCTACAACTCTGAATATAGCCGTTGTGGAAATGTCTCGGTGGTTCAGGTTCATCACTATAGAATATAGATATCAATTTTAAAGCAGATGAGATAATTCTTGGATGAGAAACTCGTGTCTCCTGACAACTAGAAAAGTTTTATGTAGAAATTTTCCATAACCTAGAATTTACCGAATGATCAACGTAAAAAAGAAAATTGACATCATACAATGATACAACACTCATACTCTCACTTAGGCCAAAACTTCTGACTATCCCTCTTAATTCGGCCGTAGACACAAGAGTATGATCAAAAATAATCCTAAGGAACGTATAAGCTTCATATCAACATTTAATGCTATTTTCAGCTAATATTAAAGAATATGACTCAAATGATGAATATTTTTTCATATATAAAAGTGCTCAAATATTAATGTTATATTCTGGCTTCACTTTTCCTGTAGAGAATCCCTTATTTTATCATACTACTCATTTTTATACGAGTTGACACTTTTTCTTTTACAAAATGTGTGTTTCGCATTTTTTCTCCTAATGCTAAATGAGCTATCCCTTTGCATGTTAAAAAGAAAAAAATAATTATTTATGAAATATTCTGAAATTTTAATAAACACTATATTATAAACAAATGCATGAGTTACAATGTCACAGTTTTTTTAAAAATTGAAACATTTTTTTCTGTCTGAAAAGGTGCTCCCCGCTAAGATCAAGCTCTTGCACATATGGCGAAAACAACCTTAAAGCTATTCCTCATTTCTTTCAGAATGGTGTTGTCTTGAATGTGACTACCTAATTCACTTACATCTGGATCAGTGCTTCTCAAACTTTCAATTTTCACGACCCAATATTCAATCATTATTTTCATCGCCTCCCCGTGCAATAACGATGCATTGAATTCAATAATACCATATTTTGAGAAGCTAAACCTACAGTTCGACTTTTACCGTTTAAGTACCACCGGCGTATATAAACGTCTCACTCAGCCAGTGTGTTGATTACTACGGACGTATATATACGTCTTTCCGAAGTACGATATTTTCTGTACACTGCTATCGATACACTTATTCCGAAGGTTTTGGAATGCAATAAAAAGAGCTTTATTGTCGTTGCGAAGGATTTACTTGTTTCAGATTATTTGTTTCTTTATTCCTTTAACTCCCCCCTTCCCAATACACCAGATACGCTCGTTTACGTGTTAAACGATGGCATTCGGGAGCAAATCACATAGTTTTTAACCGGCATTAAAGGGATTAATTATAAACCGTATAAATTATCAAGATAAGTGTTAATTTTTGTTTTTAATTTTATATATGACAAGCTTATGGGGACACTGATGATTATTAAACTTGTTCTTATAACGTAGTATCTTTAAAATGATTATAAAATTCATTGTGCGCAGTATACTGATCTATTTATAAGTATAAATGTGTATTTCATTTTTTATTTATTTGCTTTTAGTACATTGACAGTTTTTTAAACAATCTTTTGTTTTCTACTTTTCAATATGCTGGCGCCCCCCTTGTAGGGTTATCACGCCCCCCAGTTTGAGAAACACTGATCTAGATAATTATTTGTATAATAGAGCAGCTTTTCTCAAACTATGGGGTGAGCCACCCTAGTGGCCATGATAACCCTACGTGGAGGCTTCGAGCATATCGGAAAGTCTAAAATAAAATTTAAAATTGTTATTAAAATTTAATGAAAGGAAGCAAAACAATACACATTCTGACATAATAAATAATAAAATATGCATTTATACTGATATAGTTTCCAAATACATTATACTGTTCACAATGTATTTTATAATTAATTTATGAATTCTAAACTAAAAAAAAAGTTTTAATAATTACGAGTGACTCCCATGGACTTGTCATATACAAAATTATACGCAAAATTTAAAACTTAATTTGATAATTTATACGGTTTTTTTATTATAGTCATATTGTAGCTTTACGTCAAAGTACATTATTATTGCATTTAATATATTATTCTTGTATGAGGAGGGGATGCTGAAAATTATGACTAAATATAGGCTCGCTAATGTTGAAAAATTGAGGAACACAATATTAGCGTCATTATAAGAAGCAATATTATGCAGAGTATAAATTAACAAGCACATACTTATATTATAATAGGCAGTGTTGAAGACTCTAACACCAATTCTTCCATAAAAAAAATTCCAAAATTCCTCGTGTAGCTGAACAGTGTGACGTCAATATTCACTCACTCCATAAAAAATTTAGATTCATATTGCTGTTGATAATCTGACTTCAACTTGTGACATTTGCAAATTTGTAACATTAACTTTTTTTTCAAAATTTTGCCCTTTTAGGACCGTTAAATTCTATGAAATTTTCAAGACGTTTTTCTTTGAAATAAAATATTTAAAATTCAGAAATTTGAATTCCATGTTTTTTTAGGCTTAGAATTTGTTAGAAACTACAAGGGTGGCGTGGTTGGTTTGTCGGTGTTATGCGGCGCCCAAGGTTACGGTTTTGACCCCATTCCAAGCTGGTGGATTTTCATGATGCAGAAAATCGACATCAGCCATGATGCATGATTTTATGACATCTAAAAGGCCCCTGAAGTGTCCGTTAGGCTTGAGTGATCTCGGAAAAATTAAATTCCAGTGCATGTTCGCGTCATCAGATCTCAGGTGCCTCCCTTTGGGGAGGAAACTGGGTGTCAAAATTACCTGCGGTGATTGGTATCCACCTATATGGGGCAGCATTAAAAAAATACTAGCTTTCAGGGAATGTACTAGGTCTGTGCAGTGGTAAAAAACCAATTCACAGCCCGTTAGAAATTCTTAAAAAAATTGTTAGAAACTTAATTTCAGGGAGTCTAACTTTTGAAACCAGGACTTGAGCTTAAATGCAAAGCTTGGCATTGCATATTCATCCGCATTATCAAAGTGCAAATAAACTTTTGATACTTTTTTTAATAAAAAAAATGGAATAGTTTTATTACGTCTGCATTTAAAGTTTTGAGAAATGTTACGTCTAGCCCTTCAATTTTATACCTTTGAGAAAATGTTCTTTTGCTAATGAACACTTTTTGTTAGTCGAAACCAAAGTTCAATATTTTGCATTCTCTGAAAGTACTTCGAATGAATATCAAGTCGGAATTTAGATCGCATTCATAACGCTAAATTCATAACTCGAAAAATACTTTTTCATCCCTAAGGGGGGGCTGCACACCTTCTTTTAAAAGGAATAAAAAAGTACGAGTTATAATGCGAAGGAATGGTAATCTCAAACTTATATATGTATTCATTCATTCATTGCCGTTATGATGCCACAGTTCATAACTAAAAGATATAAAAAAAATCTTGCCTGTTCTTGTGAATTGATGAGCTCCGTTTCTATGAATAGCTAACCAAATTATATTATACTTCCAAATATGTTGAGAGTCTTGAATAATTCATATAGTTTTCCAACATTCGTCTTTTCAAATGGTGAAATGAAAACAGAAAAAATTGATACTCTTAGACAAAATTACTCGTTTCTTTCGCTACACATCGCTCGGTGAAGAATTCAAATTTTTAGAAATTTTATCTCTCCTGAAATGGGTGTACGGAGCGATCTTCCAGATTTGTTGATTTGTCTGTTGAATACATTAACTTGACAATGATTAATACTCTGTGAGATTCGATACTCTGTATAATTCATAAAGCATTAAAATGAAGGCATTACATAAGGTAAAGTAATCATGACTTTTAAAGAGTACTTTTAAACTTTAGCCTTATGCACACCTATCATTTTTAGGAGGTTCATCTTTTTTTGACCGGGGGATGTAAAAGATGAAGTGCTTTGAAGACGGTAAATGATTGATGATGGTAAAATGCGTTGAGGTGAGGAATAATTCACTTCAGTTCACAAAACAGGTTTTATCAAGAGCGCTCAGAGTCTTAACAATTTCATGGAAGAATTAATGTGTTGTCTAGAAATTCAATTATATATTTTGAATGCAAGTATTGTGGAAATGTTTATTTGTGTTGTAAATAAAATGTACAAAAAATAAAATTCTGAAAAAATATACTATTAATAATTATGTTGCTATTCTCTATATAAATTTGAACTCATAAGGTAGAGGATGATGTAAATTTTTAATGTGGTAACAGGTTTTTTTCAAGTTATAGATTTCCACTGTTTCGTTGAAATTCAACCAGACATTGTATATATATATATAGCTTAGACATTTCCTGTTTATATTTTTGCCACAATTCATAAAAGTGTAAAACATTGTTTATTACTGAATTAGATATTTAACTGTTTCCTCTATATATGTACACAACAGCGTTTCTCAAAAATGTGGGGCGCACCCTCTTAAGAGGGCGTGAGCATATCAGGAATTTTTCAAGGGAGGGGGGGTCCAAGATCGAAAGTCCACCGTTCTTGTATCATGCTCCTTTTGATTGTGTCGATTTTCGGGAACAAAATACAGTAAAAAACTAATTATTGAATAAATAATTAGCATTAACTAATAACAGATATTTAATTAAACTTTAAGTACTATATACTTAGAATTATAATCAATCGAAAAAAAAATCAAGGGCTTTGGGGGCGGACCCCTAAGCCACCCCCCTTGTGTGCGCTACTGAGTATCAGGAATGCCAAAATGTATCTGGTAAATAATTTAAAAATACTAAATTAAAATAACTTAAATAACTACTAGCGACTTCCAAGGCCTTGTTATTTACAAAATTATGTACAAAATGTAATACTCATTATGATAATTTGATTATAATTACATCATATTGTAGCTTTAGCGTCAAAACACAATATTATTGCATTCAATACATTATTATTGTATAGGGGGGCGGTGAAAATTAAGACTGAGAATTGGGTCACAGATATTTAAAGTTTGAGAAGCACTGCTGTATAGTAAAGAGATGAAAGCAAATACGAAAGGAGTCTCTTGTAAAGATTAGTTACATAATTCTATATAGAATACTGTCTTGTACTACCTGATAATATTATTTGATTCTTAGTCGAAAAAACAAATTCAAACTAAAAAAAATTTAAATTACAAGTGATTGAAAACGAATTTTTTTCTTCCTTAACTATTTCGATGGAAATTTCTAAAATTTCATTCGTAAATCAGTTCTTTGTAATAAAAAAATAACTTCATTAAAATTTAAGATTTTCTAGGACAAAAACTATTATTTGTTGAATTATTATTGTTTTTATCTTTTCTTAAAAGTCAATAATGTGTATAAAATATATTCATCTTCCGTATGCAGTCTTTTTTTAAATTTATATATTTCATTGAATCCTTAATATTTAAGCATTCAAAAGTTAGAATAAGGAAAAATGCTATAATAAAGGCAAAATATTAATTTATTATGAAATGTAAATAGTTGCTGGTTTTCTGGTAAACGCAAACTTTGAGTTTTAGCCTGAAATTGTATTTTAGTTAATAGACTCAATTATTATTTTTTGCTTTATTTGACTTTCCTACTTCAATTTACGTATTCTTTTTCTTGTTATGGTAAATTTATTAGACATACACATGTAAGTGTATATATATATATATGTGTGTGTGTGTGTGTGTGAAGTAGGTGGGGCTACGCGCTACTGCAAGCCTCCTAGCATCTCCCTCGCAGGTAGTTTCGAAGGGAAGCAAAGGGCAATGACTCGGACGGAAGAGGCAGCGAGAGAAGAGATTATGAACGCAAAGAGAAGCAGACGCACAACGGTAGAGCAGTAGCAACTCTTAAAAAGAATGAAAGCCAAATAGGCAGGACGCGCGTTTACATGTTTCGCTCCATTCATTAATTGTTATTCTCCCTTTTATTTATCCTTGTTTTAAAAATAAACATGTTATTCTGGCAAATCCCAGTTTACGAATTCATACCAGTAACAACATAATATATATATATATATATATATATATATATATATGTGTGTGTGTGTGTGTGTGTGTCTGTCTGTGTGTCTGTTAGTGTGCGCGCATGTATGAACAAATAAGAACAAAAATACATTAAAAACCTTGAAATAAAAAATAATAAAAGCAAAATACAAAAACCACAAATGAAATAATTTTTAAAAAGTGATGCAACTAAACAAAAATTGAAAAAAATAGCTTAATGAGTCAAATCCGATTTCGGACTTAGATAAGTGAGGTTAAACAAGTTTGGTGGTACCAATTTTCTCCCTTTCTGACTCAATAGGTTGCAAAGGGAAAGAGTGTATATACAGGGGAATAGAGTAATAGAGAATATATATAACGGGGAAAAAAGGATCAACACACAATGTTTTTTTTGTTGGAATTTCTGAGAATTTAGAGAATAAGAAGAAGATAAATATATGAGTACGGTATTTGAACACTGCAAAACAAATGTTTTGGATATGAAACGTTTCTTTCTCTGGAAGACAAAAGAAGTGAATCACTTGTTGGATAGAAAGACGAAATTCAAAATGTTTTAAAACATTTTCTTTCGGAACTAATTTTAAATAAACATCTAACGTTTACTGATAAACAATGTTAATTGTTATTTCTTGCGAAGAAAAAAAGCTTATCGTATTCAATATTATTAATTTTTTAAACGTTATCGAGTAGTTTAGTTCGCCTCTGAAGCAATTGAAGTAAGTAATGAAGTAAATTGATTAAAATATACAAAAAAAAAAAAAAATAAAAATAAATAATTTCTTTCAGTTACATCATATATGATTTATTTTCCAAAGTCTGATCGTACTTTGCAGAAACTACAAACATTTCATACATCCTTCTCAAAGAAGCAATAAAGTCTAAAATCATGCTTCATTTCAACACAGTTTCACGTGAGCAACATCATTATTTAAATGAATCTACTTTTAAGCAAACTTATATGACATGCTAAAAACTAAAGTCATTTTAAAAGAATGCTTATAAATTAGATACCATTTTATGCCTTCCCAGGGACACAATTTAGTTTAATAATTCCATGAACTACCCTGCCAATTTCTCTAAATCCAGGATATGAGGCCTCCTTTATTACCGTCATTAACTCCAATGAAAACAAACAAGACTTCCCATGGAAAAAAATGATAATCACAATCCTAAGCGCAAAAGATAACGACATGACAAGCTTTTTTAGCTGTTGTTATTTAAACAAAGAATGTAAATTGTCCATTTAGATGGGGTTTGGCAACATATTTAAAGCTCAGTTGGTGACAGTTTTTAACAACCTGTCATTTTACTTATCTCATTTTATTACACATTGAGGACATTTTGTTACTGAAAAGTTGCGATAAACTTATTTAACAATCTTTACATGCTACATTTATCAGCTCTTAGGTATGATGGGTAGCTAGTAAAAGAAACAATATTATTTCTTTATCTTGTTTATATCAAAGAAAATGAAAGCCTATTTTAAATAGCATGGAGTTTGAAAATTGCGTTTTTTATTGTGTTAAGTAATAGCTAGCAGTCATTAATTTTCAAAATGTTTGCGAAAGTTGTTGTAGTGGTACTTAACTTAATACTTGAGTATGTCGTGAAAATTTCGTTTATTTTTTTTTTTTTTTGAAAAAAAAAAGTCTATGTTGCTTTCTAAATAACAATCTTATAAATTACGTCAAGTTTTAACATGACATGAAACTAAATATAAATAAATAAAAATGATAAAATCATATTTATTAAAATATACTTGTCAAATATCCCTTAATACAAAAATTACTTGTATTCTATTCCTTGTATCTTATTTTGGAACGCATTTTTTCCCATAAATACGCATGCATTTTTAAACATGGTTATTCTAATAAGTAAGCAAGCAATTTGAAAGATGGCTCTTTTATTACAGTGTTTCTCAAACTTTCGCTGTTTGCGACCCAATGTTCAATCATAACTTTCATCGCGCCCTCCTTCCATACAATAATAATGTATTGAATTCAATAACACTATACTTTGACTCAAAAGCTACAACACGACTTCAACCACAAGTGCTACCTACGTACATAAACGTCTCGCTCAACCAAAACGATTACTGCCCCGGAGGTATATATACGTCTTTCTGGAGTACGATCGTTTCTGTGCACTGCTATCCCTAAAATTACTCCGAAGGCTTTGGAATACAATAAAAGGACCTTGGGGGTGTTTGCGAAGGATTTACTTATTTCATGGGATTTGCTTATTTAATAATCTTCTCTCTCTCCACCCTCAAAATATCACATAGGTGCATCTACGAGGAAAATGGTAGCATTGGGGAAGGATTTGAGTAACTTTTAACCGGCAGTTAAGTGATTAATTATAAACCGTACAACTTATCAAGATAAGTGTTAATTTTTTTATTTAATTTCTTGTATGACAAACCCATGGGGTCCCTGGTAATTTTTAAACTTATTCTTAACTTAGTATTGTTAAATTAATAATAAAATATATGGTACATTTATAAGTGTATGGTACATTTATAAGTATATACTGATACATTTTATAAATGTATGGTACATTTATAAGTATATACTGATACATTTATAAGTACATACTGATACATTTATAAGTGTATAATATCAGTGTAAATGTGCATTTTATTTTTTATTATGTCAGGACGTATTTTGTTTGTTCACTTTCCATAAATTAATAATTTTCTTAAATAATCTTTTGTTTTCGACTTTTCAATAGACTTCCTCGTAGAGTTATCACTCCCCCTAGTAGGCGCACCCCACAATCTTAGAAACACTGTTTTAATAAGTAAGCAAGTTATTTGAAACACGATTCTTGTAATAAATAGGTAATTTAAAACATGATTCTTTTAATAAATAAACAAGTAATGTGAAACATAATGCTTCCCTCAAATATGCAAGTCATGCGAAAAATTTTCCCCTACAATGCAAATGTACATGAGACATGATCCTTTCCTTAAATGCACATCAAATTCTCAATTAATCTGAGCTTGCACTCATCTCTCCAAATTTCCATATCTCACCACGGAGGGCTTTGAATCAAGACAAATTAAACATGTATCAGTATTTCTATACGACGGGTTTTCATTGAAACTTGGATTAGAACTCATGCCACATGGGTCAAGAGTTTGTAACCATGGCCACTAGGCTACCACGGTCACAGTCATGGTCAGACCTCATTCTAAAGATTGTGATCCGTGAAAGGTTGCGGATTATAGGTCCATAAACTTCTCAACTTCCCCATACTTTGTCATCAGACAGTTTCTTAAAGTTTTGCTTGCCTTTCATGAAAATAACTGGATTCGTTTGGACCTTTCAAGGCCATAGAGACTCCGGAATGGGACTGGACGAGACTAGATAGCATATATATATATATATATACACACACACACACACACACACACATATATATATATATATATATATATATATATATATATATATATATATATATATATATATATATATATATATATATATATATATATAAGACGCATTTGTTGTCTGTTTGTCTGTTCCCTCATAACTCGAAATCCAGACACCCAAATAACGTGAAACTTGGTACACGTACACAAAATTACACCAGAAAGGTTCTTAAATAGGTTTGGCGTTCATAATTCCTTCCAAATTTTTTAAATTTTAATTTTTAAGTGATTTTCCAGTGTTATGACGTCATATGTAGTCACGTTTCTCACTAAGTGGACAATTTATACTTTACATGCAGTTTTTCAAGATTATTACATATTTTTACTGTAGCTTTGTTTATCGGTTGGAATATTTATTCAATTTTTCTATTCTTTGATATTTAATTAGATTATTTTTCGAATAAATAATTTTTTAGGATAATTCTTTCAACAACTAAAACTTTGTTTTGTTGTTTTGGCAACATTTAGGTATTATCGCGGGATGTTTATGTGCGTGATTTTGCTTGCAAATTATAACTTATTTATTTATTTCTTTAGAATGCGAAGATTATAATTTTGACAAACTAAAACTTCTCATTGATGAGGGTTATATTTCAGTTCGGTTCAAATGTAGTATAGGGGGCACTTTGGATTTGGCGATTTTTCTTCGGATTTTTATCTAAATGTCATGGTGAGACATCGAATTCATTCTAAAATAAATAATACCGAAAAAAGTACCTTGGGGACCACTTTTAGTAACCAAAATAAAGGACTGCGCCAAGTATAGCCCCCTACACTACACTTGATCCAATAATATGGTTCTTTGCAATTTCATGTGTCTTTATTTTAACCTTTAAGGGTATACTACTGGCTTCAGTGCATAAAATTGCCATGCAGAAAATCATACTGCCCAAGCAAAAGCAGTGCTGGTAGTAATTACATATCAAACTGGAATAGGCATCAGAGAATGAGCAAAACAGACAAATGGCTTAAATACCTGTTGAGGAAGCAGGTGGTCATAAGATAAATTTTTTGGAACTTATGTACTATCCTGGCTATCGCCAACATTCAAAATAACTTGCCAAGTTGGCAACCCCGATTTTACATGTCATATATATATGTTGAATTTTGAGTCGTGCTTCGTTTCATATATCGCCAATAGGTTGTGGTTATATGTAAGTACCTTATGTTTTCAAATTATGCTTTTGCATTGATAAAGTTAGCTCAGTTATTTTTATGTCAGTTAATGTTAGTATTGTACTTCATTTTTCAATTTATTTTTATGCTCGGGATATATATATATATATATATACTTTGGATAATTTTTTTAGTACTTGGGTATTTTTGCACAGTCGCCAACACTCAAAAACTCGCCACTTTGGCAATCCCAACTTTGTATGCGTTGAATTGGCAATCATGTGCTTCATTTTATATAATGTCACCAATAGGTTGCAATAATACGTAAGTACCTTTAATTCTGTGCATTACTATAACATTAGACTGGCCGCAACATACCAATTTGGCGTGATTTCAAAATCATGCCAAAAATGAGTAGCCAACCAATATGAAGTTAATATTATGAGTATTATCTTAGCCTGTTTTATCTTTCCCTCCAGAGTAATCCTTAATTAATTCAATATATAAGTTTTTTTTTTTTTAATATTTTAGTACTTACATTTTTTTGGTTATTATGTACTACAAATATTTTTTTTGCACTTTGTGATGTCTTTGACAAAATTAATCAGTGGTATTTTTCTTAAATATGTTTTTTTTATCTGTTTTTCTGTTTTTGACAATTTTTAAAATTTTGTTTGATGTCTGTCTGAAATGCAAATAGCAAAATAAATATTTTACAATATATATATATATATATATATATATATATATATATATATATATATATATATATTGTGTTTGTATGAAAATGTTTATACTGATTTATTCAAAATATTGAGTCGTCTTTTATTTTTGATATATTTTTAAGATTTAATTTTATGTTATAACTAGCTATACCCAGCTAAATGTTGCTGTTGCTCAGTCAGCTTTAAAAGACTGGTACACCATAAAGTATGTCATGAAGCTTACAAAAGTAATAATACACAAGAATTCAAACAAATCTATATGCATATAAGACGCATTTGTTGTCTGTCTGAATAAACTTTCTCTTTCACACTACATCATTTGGATAAATTTTCAAAATTTGTTTGTGTGGTTAGTAATTAATTATAATGCTATAATTTTAATTGAATAAGCAGATATTGCATTTTTATGTATAAAAATAGTTATAACTACTGTACTGTATTTTTTCAGTGAGTGAATATTAACGTTGCACTGTTCAGCTACATGAGGGCTTTTGGCGACGGACCACATAATTTTGAACCATGGTCAAGTGACGTGGACAACACCTGAGCTGGCACCCCCTTCTCCTAACTACCATGCCACGCCAATTTAGCAGGAATATTCTACCAATACTTAGCTGGAATATTCTTTGAAATCCACTCTTCCAAGATATATGATGGCACGGGTTCTATGATGAGTATTTTAACGGGGAAGGCAAATAGTTTTGTAGCAGATATTACATTTTCAGCTGCGAGCGTTTTCAGCAGATTGCAAAGATTATCATTTTTGTGCCCCAAAATAGTTAATGTCAAAATTTAAGTGTGTTATGTTTATGGAGACCTTAGAAAACGATGTGAATATTTATTTTAAGTGAATTGTGTATATAATTAATTTTACAGTGGAATATATTTAATTAATTTATTAGCTCTAACCGATTAAATTTCAATAAGTGGAGTATTTTGTTTATGTATGTCCCTTAATTTTCAATGTAGTGACCTAAAAAAATATTGCATGAAAAAAATTTCTGTAGATCATAATGCGGTAGATAAAGCATTAACGTGCATCGCTCTCCTACACGGCGGGTCTTACAAAGCTCTAATAAAGTTTGAGCTATGAAAGTAGCTAGACATTTGCCAACTTGACTCTATTGTCAACATTTCGCTATTTTTTCCATTGAATCGCCATTGTTATTTAGAAAACGGCGTTGCTTGCGAGTATTACAATTTTCACATAAAATAAATTCAACAGAAATTTATATTAATGTATGACACTTTCAGTTATAAATTATTTACAATATTTTAAGCGTCAGAAAACTTTTAACAATGTGTTACTTTTGCTGATTAGAGATCAGCTTAGGGAGGTATTTTCAAAAATCAACCCTCAAGAGTTTTACGGGGAGTTATAAATATAAAAAAAATCCTTTTTATCAGCTATTAGATCTACAGACTTAAAATTTAACAAAGGTATTTTTTTTTTTTTTTTTTCTTCAGCTGAGATATGTGAAAAGCTTTTTTTGTTTAATTTGCAATTCACTTAAAATTAACTCATTAAAAACTTCTTTATCCTTCAATCTGTGTTGTTTAACCTTTCAGTTCACCCGTGCGAAGAACGGGTATACCAGCTAGTATATATATAAACCCCGTTTACATGCAAACCCGCAAAATACCGGCAATTTCGAAATGCGGATGAAAGCCGGGATTATACCAGGTATTTTTTCAACCCTTTTACATGGAGAATCTGGTGATTGGTTGCGAGATTCACGTGATTCTTTTGCAATTCTTCACGAATTTTTTTTATAAACTTCCGAATTTCGGACACTTCTATCAAATTGTTTCTGGATGTTCTGGTCCCCCCAGATGTTTATTAGGGTTATTACTTCCTCCGTTACCCAACGCGCGCATTCCAAAACAGCTGCCATCTTTGAATAAATGAATCTCTGACGCAATGCATCATAGGGGAATCAGAAAACCCTCGGCATTTTACCTCTAAATTACCTGGTTGAAAGCGAGTACAAAATTCACACCTGCATTTCGAGCCGGCAAAATATCGGGTTGGCGTGTAAACCAGTCCAAAGCGAATGCGATCCGGGATTTTGCCGGCAAATTTTCGCCCATGTAAACGAGGTCATAACGCTACGGAACAATATATATATAGTGTTCTAAATTATCGTACGTAAATAATTATCCGTTTAGTACTTTTTAAAGTATTGCATCACATGATATTAAGTTCACTTTAAAAGTACCAAAACAAATGAATGGACCTTCAGTAACGTTAACTTTTGAGTAGATTATTTAATGTTATTACACGCTATAAATCAAAATTTTGAACATGAAAAAATCAAATCGTTCATTTATTTTTTGTCTCAAAATAAATATGCACAGCGTATTTTAATGTCCTGATTATAAAATTTAATTCACCATTTGGGATACGCCACTGTCAAGTTTATACAATTAGTACCATATCCGTTTATGGCAGATTTACTCGCTAAATAGTACAGCAATTAGAAGAGTATCAGGTTAAAGACTGCTTAGCAGAGAAGTCCTTTAAACTCTGAGCAGTAATCACATCAGATTATCTCTAATGTGGCTCTCTAATAACGAAAGTAATTTAAAGACAGAAGAATTATTCCCATCAATGTACAACGATATGAACGGGATTCTCGTTCCACCATTATACGGTGGACTTCCTAAAAGTTTGAAATTAAAATACGTATATTTATTTAAAAGACCTCATTCCGTAATTGTAATGGTTTATGCGATAATAACTATACTGGATTCAGTGTTAAATTAAGTGCTAATATGAATAACACTAAACTGAAAGACATTAATTCTTTTGAATGAACTTAAGGATTTTAAATACACAATCTAATTGTTTTTACGTATTAACGTATCTTTAGAACAACGCAGGGACCTATTTACCCCTTAACTGCCCATTTAAAGTTACATTATTCGCTCCTCAGTGCCACTGTTTCACACATAGGTACATGCATGCGGTATACATTGGAGCGAAAAGTAAAGGCATACATAAGCAAATTGTTCTCTTAAATAAGTAAATCCTAGTCAAATATTGTCAATGTCACTTTACTGCATTCCAAAACTTCAGAATAGATTTACTGATAGCTGTATAGAAATAATAATCGTACTTTGGAAAGATGTATATATACGTGCAAGACATTTAATACACAAGTTAAGTGATAAGTATATATACGTCCACGACCTTTAGCACGCATACTGAGGGAGACGTATATATCCGTCCATGACAATTAATGTACTCATTGAGTGAGACGTTTATATACGTCGGTGGAAGTTTAGGGGCTAAATTTTACCTCGTTGTTCTGATTCTTAGTGTCATGATGCACAGTTGAAACTTGAGCAAATGCTCAAGTTACTAATCTGACAAACACATCGAGTGAGTCTCGGTTCGACTGTAAAATGAGGCTCAATAACCTTTCTTTGACGTGTTCTGGAAGTGTGGGATAATAGTTGCTATGAATGTCAATAGCCTTCTAATTTCTGAAAACCTGATGAACTTATTTTACAATAAATCAGTTTCCTTCACACCTCGAGAAAGTATCTATGGAATGTATTTGATGCACTGATGATTTTTCATATCAATGCTCAATTTATACGCGTATTCAAGTTTCAGCAATTACATAAAACACACTAAAAGAGGCATAGAAGTTTTATGTCATTTATTCAAAGGGAAAAAAATTCCGTTGTTTCTGAAATTATGTTCATAATTTTATGTATATCAGTAAGTTAATGAATACAGAATTTTAATACTTTTTTAAATGTGACTGTTGACGTGCATTTGAAACAGCAGGTTAAGGGAAGTTGGAAACATCTCTATTTCTATGTACTCACAATGTTAAGTTGGCTGCTTTCAATGTACCTTTTCTCAAAATCTGTTATATATACATGCTTGAAATTTTTCATTTTTGTTTACATCAGACGTTCAACTTTAAGCAAAAGCGAAGTACTTTGTTTACATTTTTCACCATTCAAATGGGTGTGGCCAAGTTTCAACGATTATATAAAAATAGGTTTTAAGGGCTTCTAATTACTCTAGAGGATAAAGTAAGGAATATTTAGAAAGATTAAAATCTATACAATTTGAAAATATAAAAATCTCAAATTGTCAAAAACATTATGATTTAGCTTTCTAACACCTCTTAAAATAATATTTAAGAACAATATTATTAGGTATATAAGGTACATATACTTTTTTATATATTGAATTATTTATAACTTCCAAATCTTACAAAAGACTCTTCTATTAGATCACAAATTTACATTCTTAAGTACAATTTGGGGGGAAAAAAGGCTTCATTTTATTTTCATAACATTAGACTCAACATTTAATTTTTACAGGATGAGGGAACGGTATTACAACAAAGATTTTCAAATGATGAGCTTTAGAACTTTCCGAATATTATGTAGCGTGTCAAAACTCATAATCGTCAATCATTTATTTGAGTAGACTCTCTTGTTTCTAAATGAGAAGGCCATGGCTTAAAAAAATTTCCTCTTTTCTTATCTTCTGATACCTTTCTTTAAAATAAGTGTTTTTTTTATTTTTTGAACACTGTTCAAAAGAACTGAAGTCGTTCTCATATACACACAAATGAATATTTTTCGAAAATGTGTTAAGTTTTATTGTGAGATATAATAACATTTGATGAAGCTCAATGGTTGAGTGATAGTGTATCATGCTTCCATGGTCCAGGCATTAGGTTCAAATCCTGGGATGGGTAAGTTCTACCCAGCCTTTTCTCCCTTCAGTGGGTCGATAAATGAGTACCAAGCTTGCTTGGGAACTGAAAACTGGTGGTTTTACGTCAAACTGACAACTTGACCCAAACATTTGTCCATGCATCCCAGCGTCTATGGACACATTAACACTGAGATAGGCACTGTAGGCTTTGGACTTATGGGCTGTTGCACCAATGAGTTCAGTTCATTTCATCATTTGACTCAACTTTTAAACCAGTTATTCTCAACATTGGTTTTTGTTTAATTGAATTAATAATAACACAAGAGTTGTGGAAAGTGTTTCAAACAAAAGTAACAGCATTTAAAAGAACGGGATTAGTTCCAAAACCATTCAAAGAGTTCCTTACCCTTTAAAATGTTTTTTGAACACCATGGTATCTCCCAAACACCATAAAAGTCAATCCCTTGGCTGAACACTCTTGTATTCAGACGAGGAAAGAGCAATGGAAATTTGCCTTTTTATATTTTTAAAAGCAAGTAATCAACCGTCTACCATGTAAAGAGCATATTATCTGTTAAAGACACTAACTTTAAATACATGATGTTTAATCAGCCAAGAAAAAACAAAGGAAAAGCAGCATAGCTGAAAATTCCATCCTAAATAGCAGTGTTTTTTCTTAACTATCCATCTCTTAAGGATTAAATCAAAAACTTTCAGCAGTTTGTGATCAATTGTCTGAACTGCCCTACATTATTTGTAATGTGATACCGAATAAATTTATCTAAACATTACCCAGAATATAATTTCCACCTTTTCAACAACAGTTGCAACTAGAGTGTGTGTGGTTGTGGTTTCTCTCTCTAAGAACGCTGGTTACTCTCTTCCCAAGTGTGGTCAGTTTTGAAACGGTAAAGTCCGTCTTTAATTTGTGTGCCCAGCATAGTATCGTCTCCAAGCACTTGCTGAATCTTATGAAAGGTTTCACTTAGAGAATCTCCAAGATTTTGACAAAAAATTTGATACAATATTTCTGCTGAAGTCGTTTAGTAATATTAAGAGAGATAAAAGTCCAACGAAAACGTGCAACAACACATCACTCGAATTCCTGCAAGAAATTATTGATGATCTGGAATGAAGGGAAATAATTCAAGCATGTGCACTAAGCTGTCTCATCTATCTGAGCACAATGGAGCCGCTTTACAATCTCTACTGTGCACAGTAAAGTTCAAAATCAGGTACTTTTTGAAAAAAACCTTGTATTTAACATGCAAGAAGTCAAACGTGATTCTTTTTCAATTCCTACTATTAGCTCACACTCTCTATATATTTATCTTGGAGGAATTTTCGATCGTTAATAATATACATTTTAAAGGGCTCCATTAAGCTGAAATTTTTATATACATGATTATTTTGAATGACAATACAGTAATTAAATTATAATTAATAAAACTTAATTGATTCAAATTAATTATTCAAATAATTACAAATACAACCACTTTGAAACCATTCTTGGCGACTTGTGTCAAAACTTGAAAATTTTTTATCTCACATTTTAAAGCGCTCATTTGAACTGAGAATTTCCACACACTATTGTTTTAGATAAAAATACGATAATTTAATTGTAATTAATTAAAATGGATTGACTGAAACTAATTATTTAAAGAGTTACAGATACAGCCACGTTGGTTTCATTTTTAGCGACTTGGGTCAAAACTTTAAAATATTTTTTTCTCACATTTTAAAGCATTCAGTTGAACAGAAATTTTATAGACACGATTGTTTTGGATGACAATACGATTCTTTAATAATAATTAATAAAAACTAGTTACAATTTACTGTTGTGATTGCGTCATTTGTATATACATATTTATATTAATTGTAACTGTTTAATAAAAAAGTAGCTAAAATAAAATTTTTCTTTGTTGATCTAAATAGGATTTGACTCAATTTTTTTATATCATTTGTTTACTTATGTACCTTTCCCATTTATAAAAACAATTGTCTATCTTGATCAAGTGTCTGCAATATAGTTATAAATATTACACTAATTTATCTATCCCTGAAACTAAGCATTTGGTGCGATTTTTATAAACGCAAGCTCACGGATCCTTTCAAATTATTCAACGGATACCCAATGGGGCTTAGGGAACCTAAGTTTAACGTCTGAGTGCTCAGAACTGACGAATACTTAGAAAAGTGTGGGGATAAATACTCTAACGTGCTTCATCTATAAATCTCAAATTGCGAAGATGACTTTTATTTAATTATTTAGTTATACAATCCCAAAAGTATATCTCTAGTTTAAAATGAATAAATAAAGAGCTGTAAATATGTAGCGATTCATATGATAGTTAACAACTTATTTTGTTCAGAAAGTAGACGAATGTTGAAAATTGGGTATTTTACATTTTCGATAGGAAGATTCATTTAGCAATTGGGGAATTTGTATGAAAATTTGCTGTTAAGAATCTGGTTTGTTTTCTTCTAATTAATATACATTTAAATTTCATTCCCCGTTGAAGGTAATACAAAGTTTATTAGGCGGCTTTTTTTTCAGATTTCTAATATACATAATTTTTCTGCCTTTGTTGAGTTTTGCTTAGTTCATTAATTGACTCTCATACTTCACCAAGTGCTTCTGATTATGACGGATTTAGAAATAATTTTTAAATAGAAAAATACCTTGACATTTTTAAACGTTTATCAAACAAGAGATTTTTTCCATTCTTTTTAGCAGGCATCATTAGAAGTTAATGTAAAATTTTATTTCAGATGACAAAATATTTAACATAGTTTACAAAACAAAAAGAAATGAGTAGATTCAAGCAGAAACTGTAAGCATATTGAATAGATTTCTCTCCATATGTTTACTATTTAAAAGCATAATAATACAATAGTACATGCTACGATAATATGCTTAAGCGTTTAAAAAATACAGATAGTTTTTTTTCAGGTATATATATATAGAAGTTTAAGTTGGTATTACTTTCCAAGATGGCGACCGATTTAACAGCTGTCAAGTGATATATTCTCAGTTTGGTTTGGCAATTCATCAAAACGATCATCAAGCAAGGCGTAGATTCGTCCAATGGGCCCAAAACGAGATTGCCGTTGTTCCCAATTTTCATAAGCGAATTTTGTTTAGCGATGAAATGCACTTCTGGTTGAATGGCTACGTCAACAAACAAAACTGCTGCACTTGGAGTGAAGCTAATCCACAAGTGTATGTCGAAACACCGTTACATCCAGAAAAACTGACTGTTTGGTGCGCTTTATGGGCTGGTGGAATCCTTCTTCAAAAACGATGAAGGCCACAACGTTACAGTCAATGGTGATCGGTATAGAGCCATGATTACTAACTTTTTCATTCCTGAAGTGAACAATCATGATGACCAGGAGCTGTGGTTCCAACAAGACGGCGCAACATGTCACACTTCTCGTGCCACAATCGATTTATTGAAAGCACGTTTGGTGATCGCCTAATTTCCCGTTTTGGACCTGTGAATTGGCCTCCAAGATCTTATGATTTAACACCGCTAGATTATTTTCTGTGGTGCTATGTAAAGTCATTGGTCTATGCGGATAAGCCACAAACGCTTGACTATTTGGAAGACAACATTCGCCGTGTTATTGCCGATATACGGCCACAAATGTTGGAAAACGTCATCGAAAATTGGACGTCCAGATTGGACTACATCCGAGCCAGCCGTGGCAGTCCTATGCCAGAAATCATATTTAAAATGTAATGCCACAAGATTATCTTTCGAATAAAAAAATTCATGTCAATCGAATAATACTTCGTTGTTTTATTGGAATTTAAAGTTCTATTCCTCTAAAAAAACACCCTTTAGTACTATAGTTATTCGGAAGGAAAGCTACATTATTAAGTAGGAAATTTTAAACAAAAAAAGTAAAAGAAGAGGAAGGACCGGAAGTGATAAATACTAAATAACACTTAACAAAATTTACACTTTTCCTTGATAAAGTCACTCATCACATTAAGCTTTATTGTATCTAAGTGCATGGAACTGTATACCAGCATCATAGAAAATGACTTGCAAATGGATGGATGGGATCAACCACTCTTGCTATTTTTTTGGTCATCTTAGACCTATCACATATACTCATGGTGTCAAGAGCTATGCAGAGAGTTCACCAAGTGCACAACTAGGCTTGCTTCCTCAGAACATACCCTAAAGTGCCTGGGTTTCTTTAGATGGGATCTTACAGACTATTATTGGTTTTGAATTTCCTTAGGGTGTATAAATTCATGGATCTGATCTAGCCCTGTTGATCTCTGGGAAGAGGCAATAACAACATAAATATACCACCTACGGGATGTGATTTGATATTTTAATCACTGTCTCTCCTTGAAGTTACAGAGAGATATTAGTGGTGTACTCTATTTATGGGACATATTAGTGTAACAATATCTTCATAAGCATCCAGACAGACGTAATCACTTTTATCTAGTGGTTATGTTACTCAGCTACGGAACTGAGTGTTGCAAGTTCTGTCCTCCCTATAGGCGCCACCACACTAGCTGCTACGGCATTTTTCACTCCTTCATCACCTCGAATTACTGAAGAACTCCAAGTGTGTAAGAATAAGTGGATGTATTACTCCGCCTGCCTTGAAAGATCGGCTTGTAACCTTAAGCCCTTTGGGTGAATTTAGCCTTCCCAAGTAAGTAAATGGATTATTAATAAATCATTGACAAAAAATAAATGGAGTAGTATTGTCAGTATTTCCATCTAAAAGAGTAGCCATTTTTCTCAAATTTAGCTGCTTTTAAAAGGTTAAGATAAGTCATTCATTTTTCGTAACAATTTCTTTATATGTTAATTTATCATCAATATTACTAATGCATTGTCTTGACTTATTTTAGTTTACGCATATCATGTGCATATATATTAAAAAAAAGGCCCACAAGAGGGAAATTCCTATGAAAATTAATAGAAGATATTTATTTCATCAAAAAATTCCGTCAAAGAGTAAAATACAATATACACTAATAACTATATTCTACATGCAATTTTAAAAAATATTATTGAAGCTTTAATAATAAATAAGAATCAGCAACTTAGATAAGAATACATATATATATATATATATATATATATGTGTGTGTGTGTGTGTATGTATGTATGTACAACAACACATTTATGAAACTTTTTACATTTGCAATTGCCTTTGAGCATACATAGCATAATAAACAGAACAGAACATAAAATAAAGATATATTTAATGAATAAATAATAACCCAAATAAATAGTGTATCAGAAATGAGAGAGAAAGAGGAGTATATATATATTTATGTTTAAAAAAATAAAAGCTGCTGTGTTTATAAATTTAATGAAACACTCCTTTAAAAATTGATTTACAATATTTTAGAGGGGAAAAAAGAGTATATTCTTTAAGAAAGATATAATATTTTATTAATTAATTAATTTTACTTTTAGAAATTATACAAAGAGCCCAGAAATATTGACTAATAGTGTAGTAATTTAATTAATTACATTTTGGAAATAAGACATTTTTATTTCTATTAAACTATGTCCTTGGGAAGATATTTACTCAATTATTCTTGTGTGTTGCATAAAAATTATTTTTAATGCTTTTTACGCATTGATGGAGAAATTTTAATTTAATTCTGAAAATACATTACTCTAGAACGGAATCTTAATATTTTTGTTGTTTTAACTAAACAAATAGTCTGGATTAAATAAAAGTCAATGCTCCGTGGTATATTTAAAAAAGTGTTGATTGGAATTTTTAAAGAAATATTTTAATTTCTTTTTTTCAGAGGATAACATATAATACTTCTTTCTCATAAATTTGTATTTAAAATCTTTAATTATTTTATAGATTTTTTAAAATTTTATATTGCATTGAAAAAACAACGTGACCTATCTCATCACACTCTAATAGAATGTAATAAAATAGAAGAAAATAAATTAATTTGTAATTTAAAACCTAAGCAGAGTTTAAATAACCTTTCTAAAGTCGGGTTACAAATCTCTTAGAACGATTTATTAAAATATGAATAGAATCAGAAATGAGAGAGATTACAATAGAATAATTTTAAAAGTTACTCTAATCATCGTTTATTAAATTTTTGAATAATTCATTTTGAAAAGTATGCTTATGATAGATTCATTATGCATGTAGCTAATTGTTGAATCCAAATATCGATTTATTATATATAAGGTTTGACCTAGATATGTCCATTTTAATGGAATGAATACAAATATCAATTAAATAATATTTTGAATAAAATATAAAGGTTTAAGTTATTCTGTTTTTTTTCCTCCAAAGACTTGTAATTGGCTAAGATAGCATTGATGAATTTCCCTCTAATTTAATTTTGGAAAAAATAGGGAAATAAAAATGTTGCTTAAATATTTTACCTCTGATCATTTGTTTTGAAATTTAATAAGGATTATAACTGATGAATGTGCATTATACACAATGTAACATACACATTTCACAAAAAAAAATGTTTATAATTTTTTCAAGTATTATTTTATGTTCTCATGTATATTTGAGGTACTGCCTGTGGCTTAGAATTTAATCAATTGTTCTTTTAGCATTTGTACTGGAGCTCAAATATAAAATGAGGTTTTTGATACATAAGGACTATTCATACAAAGTATCGTATTTATTCAAATCCATACCGCACTTTTTTTCAATGTTATTGCTACTGAAAATCGTGTCCGGAATATAAATGAAAGAAAAAACAATGGATTGGACAATTAGAGCAATTAAAGTTCACGTATGTATTTAAAATTTTATGATACTGGAAAAATAACTAATTATTAACTTTTTATTAGTTCTCAATTTAAATTTTTTAGGTTTCATAAAGTTGGACATCGATAGGCAAATTTACGCTGTTTTTAATTTTTAGAAAAACTTGTTGAGAATTCAGGGGTATGGCTTAGAAGTGAAGACAGCTTAGATTCAAATAAATACGGTATTAAAAATGTAGCAAAAAAAAAAAACACATTTTTGTGATATTTTTTTGAACAAGAACTCTTCAAGCATTGATTTAATGAAAAAAAATGACATAAATAGTAAAATTTGAATTACTTGTAGTGGTATTTTTAAATCCATTTTTTTTTTCAGAAAACGGTACATAATTCATACGGAAGGAACATTAAAAATAATAAGATCCTTAAAAGAAAGATACCAGATGAGAGAAAAATCCATCTGCTACATTTTTATGTATTTAAAAATCTTTTTTTAACGTAAATTTATGTTTTTATATTACTATATCACTATTACCTTTAAAGGGTATTCAAAAATATAAGGCCGTGAAGTTGGAAGATCCCACTAACTTAATTAAGGTAAGTGACTACCCAAAACTCACCGTTTTGGTGAAAAGTTTCGAAATTTATTTTATGTTTTTATTTTATATAGCCTATACATTTAAGATTCCCAAAACACCCTATTTTTATACGATATCTAGAAGCAAAGTTATAGTATAATTTGTAAACCGGAAAGGGATGTTACAAAATCGGAAGTAGATCCCTACACAAAATATTTTTAAGTTATTAAATTGAAATTTTCAAAACATGTTTTATTTAGTTCTATCTGTGTTATGAACAACAATCTAATCTCTGTGTTTATATTTATGTAGTTTATTGCTTTTTTATGAAAAACAAGCCATTGATGTTTTAAAAAATCATGTATTTGCATAAAATTTGACATATTTAAAAAACTTTCAAAAGTATTACAAATCTTTTACTTTCTAACACATGTAAAGATGTTATACATGTACTGTATAAATATTATTTGAATACGTTTATTAGAATTTTGTGTAACTGCAATTTCTCATCAAAATTTCTCTAAAAACGACAATTGTTATAGTCTATAAAACTCTCCAGAAAACATCAAAAGTGTAAAAGAAAGGAGTCCAAATTAGTTAAGCAGGAATCTAAAAAGATCTTGACCTATAAATATGCTGAGTTTAAAAAATGTACAATTAGTAGAATATTTTTTATACTGTAATAAAATCTTTAAATGCTTTTTCTGAGAGACTATGTTTTTTAAAATGTCTTGCTTCACGGTAAAATTCACTACAAAATTTCTTTTTAAGATATTGAATTAAAATTTTCCTAAAATGTTTCATTTAGTTTTATCTCCTGTCTAGACTATAATTTAATCTCTGTGTTAAAAGTTATGTATTTTATTGCACTTTTTGTGAGAAAATAACAGTTTTTTTGTTAAAAACTGAGTTCCTGCATAAAAAAATGAGACATTTCAAAAACTTTGAAAAGTATTACAAATATGATAGCTCTAAACACAGATAATGATGTTATTTATGTACTGGATAGATATTATTCAAATATATTAATTAGAATTTTCAATACAAGCCTTACCGTAACTGCAATTTTTCAATAAAATTTCACTCAAAATTCTCAATATATCCAAAATTATTTTTAATTCTGTGGAAATTGTACTAGAATTCCTAGTTTTAAGCCCTATTTCAAATAAAAAAGTGATTATTTAGTTGAAAATTTATATATTTAAAAAAAAGTGCTCCGAAGGTAGTCATATACCTTAAGTCTTAAAAGTCAATGAAAAGCTAATTTTCTATCTTCGATATAAAGAGGTTATGGAAGATATTGATCAAATTGAGCAGCTTCGAGAAAGATATGAAATTGTGGACAAAGTTCCCGAAAATGATGGGATTTATTCTTATACTTTCTGATTGATCTGACAATTGTTAATGCCTTCATTCTCTGGAAAGTAGGTAAAAAAAGATTCAACACCTCAGGAACAGTCGAAATTTTGACTTCGGCTAGCACGACAACTGATAGCGTAAACACGACGGACGACCTGTAATTATTTTAAACCAAAAGTAAAGGTTTCAAAATGATGTACGAACAAGTCAGTGTTCCTAAAACTGTGGGATGCACCCCCTAGGGAGAATTGATATCTCTATATGAGGGGGGTACTACGAGCATATACATAAGTCGAAAATAAAGGATTTAAAGTAATTTTTAATTTTCTGAAAAATAAAAGTAAAAGAAAATAAATTCAGACATAATAAAAATTAGCTATACATTTAGACATAGCGACAAGTTTTATAGCGCCTCCCATGGGCTTGTCACATACAAATTTTAATACGTTTTTGATAATCTGTATATTTTATAATTAAAGTCGTATTGTAGCTTTAGCGTCGAAGTACCTTTTTATTGCATTCAATGCATTGTTGTTGTATGGAGGGGGCGCGATGAAAACGATGATAGAGAAAATTGGGTCATAAATGTCGAAAGTTTGAGAACCACTGACTTTAGCTGTTGACCATATTACAAACTTATTGACGTTGTCAATTGTGCTGTACTAAAATACAAGAGAACAAGAGACGTTTGTACGGCTTGCAATGTGCCAATATGTATTGATCTCGGTTTTTTTTTCAAAAATTTCATGGGATGTAATACGTATAAATTATTAGATTTTGAATGCAAAAGTACTTAATAATTATCCATATATATAAAAATAAGTGTGTCTGTCTGTACTCGATAGATTCAAAAACTATGTATCCAATCGCCGTGAAAATTTGGAAAATTATTAGTTATATCCCCGGGAAGGTTTTTGAAATATTTTTTTAAATCAGAGTTAAGGTTCTAGATGCTCTCGAACAAATATCCCCAAAATGTATCTATGTATACATGTATAAAGGAGAAAAGCGACTCAATCACTGACTAATCACGATATCTCCGGAGCTATTAAAACTACAGACATAAAAAAAAATTCCATAGGCAGGTTCCTTTCATAGAGTAGATATCAGCTAAGAACGGATTTCGCAAAGTTCAAACCCCAAGAGGCGTTACGGAGGTTTAAGGAGCGTTGCAGATAATTAGTGTTCCACTATTAAACTATTAGATGCACAGTCTTGAAACTTGGTACACAAATTCTCCTTTCATAGAATAGAGATCCCATACAAAATGATTTTTACAAAAATTGACCTCCAAGGAGCGTTGAGGGCGCTTAAGCGGCGTTATGCATAATTATTTAATTTTTTAAATTATTAGACGTTCAGTCTTGAAATTTGGGAAGCGGGTTCCTATCCCAGAGTAGAGATCGCCTACAAAATGGCTTTTGTGAAAATCGAATCCCAAGTAGCGTTGCGGGGTCCTAAGGGCGATTATACGCAATTATTTCCATTTTTAAACTATTAGACGTACAGTACTGAAATTTGGTAAGCGGATTCTTTTCGTAGAGTACAGACCCGCTAGAAAATGAGTTTTATGAAAATCGAAACCAAAGTGGCGTTGCGGGGTCCTAAGGGCGGTTATACGCAAGTATTTCCATTTTTAAACTATTAGATGTACAGTACTGAAAATTTGATAAGCGGATTCTTTTCGTAGAGTAGAGACCCGCTAGAAAATGAGTTTTATGAAAATCGAAACCAAAGTTTCGTTGCGGGGTCCTAAGGGCGATTATACACAATTATTTCCATTTTTAAACTATTAGACGTACAGTACTGAAAAATTTGGTAAGCGGATTCCTTTCGTAGAGTAGAGACCCGCTAGAAAATGAGTTTTATGAAAATCGAAACCAAAGTGGCGTTGCGGGGTCCTAAGGACGGTTATACGCAATTATTTCCATTTTTAAACTATTAGACGTACAGTACTGAAATTTGGTAAGCGGATTCCTTTCGTAGAGCAGAGACCTGCTAGAAAATGAGTTTTATGAAAATCGAAACCAAAGTGTAGTTGTGGGGTCCTAAGGGCGATTATACGCAATTATTTCCATTTTTAAACTATTAGACGTACAGTACTGAAATTTTATAAGCGGATTCCTTTCAGAGTAGAGACCCGCTAGTAAATGAGGTTTATGAAAATCTAAAACCAAAGTGGCGTTGGGGTCCTAAGGGCGATTATACGTAATTATTTCCATTTATAAACTATTAGACGTACAGTACTGAAATTTGGTAAGCGGATTCCTTTTCGTAGAGTAGAGAACCGCTAGAAAATGAGTTTTATGAAAATCGAAACCAAAGTGGCTTTGTGGGGTCCTAAGGGCGATTATACGCAATTATTTCCATTTTAAACTATTAGACGTACAGTAGTGAAATTTTATAAGCGGATTCCTTTCGTAGAGTAGAGACCTGCTAGAAAATTGAGTTTTAGGAAATTGAAACCAAAGTGGCGTTGCGTGGGGTCCTAAGGGCGGTTATACGCAATTATTTCCATTTTTAAACTATTAGACGTACAGTACTGAAATTTGGTAAGCGGATTCCTTTCGTAGAGCAGAGACCTGCTAGAAAATGAGTTTTATGAAAATCGAAACCAAAGTAGCGTTGCAGGGGTCCTAAGGGCGATTATACGCAATTATTTCCATTTTTAAACTATTAGACGTACAGTACTGAAATTTGGTAAGCGGATTCCTTTCGTAGAGTAGAGACCCGCAAGAAAAATGAGTTTTATGAAAATCGAAACCAAAGTGGCTTGTGGGGTCCTAAGGGCGATTATACGCAATTATTTCCATTTTTAAACTATTAGACGTACAGTACTGAAATTTGGTAAGCGGATTCTTTCGTAGAGTAGAGACCTGCTAGAAAATTGAGTTTTATGAAATTCGAAACCAAAGTGGCGTTGCGGGGTCCTAAGGGCGGTTTATACGCAATTATTTCCATTTTTAAACTATTAGACGTACAGTACTGAAATTTGTAAGCGGATTCCTTACGTAGAGTAGAGACCTGCTAGAAAATGAGTTTTATGAAAATTGAAACCAAAGTGGCGTTGGGTCCTAGGTGCGATTATACGCAATTATTTCCATTTTTAAACTATTAGACGTACAGTACTAAAATTTGGTAAGCGGATTGCTTTCGTAGAGTAGAGACCTGCTAGAAAATTGAGTTTTATGAAATTCGAAACCAAAGTGGCGTTGTGGGGTCCTAAGGGCGGTTATACGCAAGTATTTCCATTTTTAAACTATTAGACGTACAGTACTGAAATTTGGTAAGCGGATTCCTTTCGTAGAGTAGAGACCCGCTAGAAAATGAGTTTTATAAAAATCGAAACCAAAGTGGCGTTGCGGGGTCCTAAGGGCGATTATACGCAATTATTTCCATTTTTAAACTATTAGACGTACAGTACTGAAATTTGGTAAGCGGATTCCTTTCGTAGAGTAGAGACCTGCTAGAAAATGAGTTTTATGAAAATCGAAACCAAAGTGGCGTTGCGGGGTCCTAAGGGCGATTATACGCAATTATTTCCATTTTTAAACTATTAGACGTACAGTACTGAAATTTGGTTAGCGGATTCCTTTCGTAGTGTAGAGACCTGCTAGAAAATTGAATTTTATGAAATTCGAAACCAAAGTGGCGTTGCGGGGTCCTAAGGGCGATTATATGCAATTATTTCCATTTTTAAACTATTAGACGTACAGTACTGAAATTTGGTAAGCGGATTCCTTTCGTAGAGTAGAGACCCGATAGTAAATGAGGTTTATGAAAATCTAAACCAAAGTGGCGTTGCGGTGTCCTAAGGGCGATTATACGCAATTATTTCCATTTTTAAACTATTAGACGTACAGTACTGAAATTTGGTAAGCGGATTCCTTTCGTAGAGTAGAGACCCGCTAGAAAATGAGTTTTATGAAAATCGAAACCAAAGTGGCTTGTGGGGTCCTAAGGGCGATTATACGCAATTATTTCCATTTTTAAACTATTAGACGTACAGTACTGAAATTTGGTAAGCGGATTCCTTTCGTAGAGTAGAGACCTGCTAGAAAATTGAGTTTTATGAAATTCGAAACCAAAGTGGCGTTGCGGGTCCTAAGGGCGGTTATACGCAATTATTTCCATTTTTAAACTATTAGACGTACAGTACTGAAATTTGCAAGCGGATTCCTTTCGTAGAGCAGAGACCTGCTAGAAAATGAGTTTTATGAAAATCGAAACCAAAGTGGCGTTGCGGGGTCCTAGGGGCGATTATACGCAATTATTTCCATTTTTAAACTATTAGACGTACAGTACTGAAATTTGGTAAGCGGATTCCTTTCGTAGAGTAGAGACCTGCTAGAAAATTGAGTTTTATGAAATTCGAAACCAAAGTGGCGTTGCGGGGTCCTAAGGGCGGTTATACGCAATTATTTCCATTTTTAAACTATTAGACGTACAGTACTGAAATTTGGTAAGAGGATTCCTTTCGTAGAGTAGAGACTGCAGAAAATGAGTTTTTATGAAAAAATTGAAACCAAAAGTCGCGTTGCGGGGTCCTAAGGGCGATTATACGCAATTATTTCCATTTTTAAACTATTAGACGTACAGTACTGAAATTTGGTTAGCGGATTCCTTTCGTAGTGTAGAGAACTGCTAGAAAATTTAGTTTTATGAAATTCGAAACCAAAGTGGCGTTGCGGGGTCCTAAGGGCGGTTATACGCAATTATTTCCATTTTTAAACTATTAGACGTACAGTACTGAAATTTGGTAAGCGGATTCCTTTCGTAGAGTAGAGACCTGCTAGAAAATGAGTTTTATGAAAATCGAAACCAAAGTAGCGTTGCGGGGTCCTAAGGGCGATTATACGCAATTATTTCCATTTTTAAACTATTAGACGTACAGTACTGAAATTTGGTAAGCGGATTCCTTTCGTAGAGTAGAGACCCGCTAGAAAATGAGTTTTATGAAAATCGAAACCAAAGTGGCGTTGCGGGGTCCTAAGGGCGATTATATGCAATTATTTCCATTTTTAAACTATTAGGCGTACAGTACTGAAATTTGGTCAGCGGATTCCTTTCGTAGAGTAGAGACCAGCTAGAAAATGAGTTTTATGAAAATCGAAACCAAAGTGGCGTTGTGGGGTCCTAAGGGCGATTATACGCAATTATTTCCATTTTTAAGCTATTAGACGTACAGTACTGTATAATTTGGTAAGCGGATTCCTTTCGTAGAGTAGAAACCCGCTAGTAAATGAGGTTTATTAAAATCTAAACCAAAGTGGCGTCGCGGGGTCCTAAGAGCGATTATACGCAATTATTTCCATTTTTAAACTATTAGACGTACAGTACTGTAATTTTGTAAGCGGATTCCTTTCGTAGAGTAGAGACCCGCTAGTAAATGAGGTTTATGAAAATCGAATCCCAAGTGGCGTTGCGGGGTCCTAAGGGCGATTATACGCAATTATTTCCATTTTAAACTATTAGACGTACAGTACTGAAATTTGGTAAGCGGATTCCTTTCGTAGAGTAGAGACCCGCTAGAAAATGAGTTTTATGAAAATTGCAACCAAAGTGGCGTTGCGGGGTCCTAAGGGCGATTATTTGCAATTATTTCCATTTTTAAACTATTAGACGTACAGTACTGAAATTTGGTAAGCGGATTCCTTTCGTAGAGTAGAGACTCGCTAGTAAATGAGGTTTATGAAAATCGAAACCAAAGTGGCGTTGCGGGGTCCTAAGGGCGATTATACGCAATTATATCCATTTTAAATTATTAGACGTACAGTACTGAAATTTGTAAGCGGATTCCTTTCGTACAGTAGAGACCCGCTAGTAAATGAGGTTTATGAAAATCTAAACCAAAGTGGCGTTGGGTCCTAAGGGCGATTATACGCAATTAGTTCCATTTTTAAACTATTAGACGTACAGTACTGAAATTTGCAAGCGGATTCCTTTCGTAGAGTAGAGACTCGCTAGTAAATGAGGTTTATGAAAATCTAAACCAAAGTGGCGTTGCGGGGTCCTAAGGGCGATTATATGCAATTATTTCCATTTTTAAACTCTTAGACGTACAGTACTGAAATTTGGTAAGCGGATTCCTTTCGTAGAGTAGAGACCCGCAATTAAATGAGGTATATGAAAATCTAAACCAAAGTGGCGTTGCGGGATCCTAAGGGCGATTATACGCAATTATTTCCATTTTTAAACTATTAGACGTACAGTACTGTAATTTGGTAAGCGGATTCCTTTCGTAGAGTAGAGACCCGCTAGTAAATGAGGTTTATGAAAATCGAATCCCAAGTGGCGTTGCGGGGTCCTAAGGGCGATTATATGCAATTATTTCCATTTTTAAACTATTAGACGTACAGTACTGAAGTTTGTAAGTGGATTCCTTTGTAGAGTAGAGACCCGCAATTAAATGAGGTTTATGAAAATCTAAACCAAAGTGGCGTTGCGGGGTCCTAAGGGCGATTATACGCAATTATTTCCATTTTAAACTATTAGACGTACAGTACTGAAATTTGGTAAGCGGATTCCTTTCGTAGAGTAGAGACCCGCTAGTAAATGAGGTTTATGAAAATCTAAACCAAAGTGGCGTTGCGGGGTCCTAAGGGCGATTATACGCAATTATTTCCATTTTTAAACTATTAGACGTACATTACTGTAATTTGGTAAGCGGATTCCTTTCGTAGAGTAGAGATTCGCTAGTAAATGAGGTTTATGAAAATCGAATCCCAAGTGGCGTTGCGGGGTCCTAAGGGCGATTATATGCAATTATTTCCATTTTTAAACTATTAGACGTACAGTACTGAAGTTTGGTAAGTGGATTCCTTTGTAGAGTAGAGTCCCGCTATAAAATGAGTTTTAGGAAAATCGAAACCAAAGTGGCGTAGCAAGGACTTAGGTGGCGTTATAGATAATTATTTCCATTTTTAAACTAATAGACATACAGTTTAAATATTTGGTACGCAGATTCTTTTCATGGAGTAGAGGTCCGAAGCAAAATGGTATTTACGAAACTTGACCCCCAAGGTTTCGTTTGCCTGGGCTTAAGAGAAGTTATAGATAATTATTTCCATTTTTTAAACTATTAGAAGTACAGTCTTGAAATTTGATAAGCAGATTCCTTTCATGGAGTAGAGATCCACTATAAAATAGGTTTTCGGGAAAATTGGACCCCAAGGGGCACTGAGGGGGAATAAGGGGCGCAATAGATAAATATTTCTGTTTTTCAACTATTAGACTCACCTGCTAGAAAATTAGAAGATATGTTTCTTTCATGGAATAGAGTTCCTCTAACAAAGAATTTTGCGATAATGGACGCCCAAAGGAGTGGGGTTACGAGGGGTTTATGAGAGTTATAAAAAAAAATCCTGTTTTTGAATTTAACCCATTTACTTGAAATTTGTTGAGCATGTTTCTTTAGTTGAATAGAGTTCCACTAAAAATCGATTTACAAAAATCAACTCCAGGAAGAATCGGGGGAGCTATGGAGGCGTATTGATAGACAAAATTCCCGTTTTCGAACTATTTAGATTATAATAAAATTTGGTTTGCATATTTCTTTTTTGTTGAATTGAAATCCTATAAGAATGCTCTCAACGGGGCAACGGGTCGTATTGATGATAAAAATTCCGTGTTTGCTCTATTAGATTTAGACATGAAATTCAGCACGCATGTTTATTTTATGGATTCGAGATCCATCGAAAGTTGCTTTGGCGAAAATCCACTTGATTATTAGGTTAAGTGAGCGCAAAAAATCTTTCTACTCCTATTTTAGATATTAATAAAAATTAGAAATTATAATTTCTGTCCTTTTTATATCAAGTGGCGAGAGTGTAACAGCTATAAATATATTTTCAATACAATCGAATTCTTAATGCTAGATATCAATAATTTATGCATATGGAAACAGTATGCATTTATACAACATCGTGAAATGCCCAGTGAAGCGGATGGGTAACGGCTAGTATTTTATAAATATCATGTAATGGGGTAAGCAAAGAAATGAAAATTAAAAGATTTCCCACCTTGGAAAAGCTCTCAGTGAGGGGTGGGTAGAATACTTTCCCCCCAAACAATGGTCTTTGCGGATAAGTTTAATGAATTCTCTCTCCATTTTAAAAATCAATTTGAAATGCAAAAATATTTTATCCTATCATTACCAGAAAGAAATATCAGTCTCTATAATAGGTGAATAACCAGATGTAGAGTATAAGTCATCATTTATTTTATGCCCGATGTATTAGTGAGGTATAACCTAATTCAGTGTTTCTCAAACTGTGGGGCATGCCCCTAGGTGTGGTGTGATAACCCTACAAGGGGGGTGCGAGCGTATAGGAAAGTCGAAAATAAAAGATTATTTAAAAAATTATCAATTTACTAAAAGGAAGCAAAATATATTCCGATGTAATAAAAAAATATACATTTACTCTGATATAGTATACTTACAAATGTATCAATACCGCCCAATATATTTGATACTAAGTATCAATACTAAATTAAGAACAAGTTTAATAATTACTAGTGATTTTTCAATGGGCTTATCATACACAAAATGAACGCTTATCTTAATACTTTGTATGGTTTATAAAATTAAGGTCAAATTGTAGCTTTTTAGCGTCTCAAAGTATTATACATTATTACTGCATTCAACACATTGTTATTGCATGGGGAAGGGGGGCACGATGAAAATTCTGATTGAAAATTGGGTATAAATATAGAAATAATTAGAAAGAATAATATAGAATAACACAGAAAGTTTGAGAAGCACTGATCTAATAAAATATTCATTGTACAGAGAGAATTTCTATATTATAAGATCAGTAGGGTAGTAGTTTATTTTCATACTTCTATTAATTAAATTAAACGAGCTAATAAATTATTTCTTTTGTTTTTACCACATTGTCTTTCGCTGTGTTACTTATTATACATGATAGCACTAAAAGGTATTTTAGAACATTCCATTTGCTTAATTTCTATGAAAAGCAAATATTATAATCTGCAAAGAAAAAAATCTATACTTTCAGTTGCTCAAACTTTGATTCTTCATTTCAGTTTTTAAAACAAATATATTTCTTATATGTTTATAAATAACTATACAAAGTCTTAAAAGAGTATACGCAGCTAAGAAAAGAGCACAAGTAATTTGTACCATAGAAATACAACTAAATAAAAATTGAAAGAAGGACAATTACAAAGGTAAATTGCTTCAAAATTTCCCGACTATGTTCTGAACAAATCCACGAATGTTGATTTTAAATATGATTCAACATAAAAGAACGAAAGGAAAAAAATATACATTTCGTACAAGATAAGATTTATTCAAAACGTTATAAGAGACAGAAAAAGAGAGAGGATAGAAAGAAACTAAAACAGAAACGGGAAGAAAAAGGAATAAGGATCAGTTGTGGTTTAAACTGTACTTATAGAAATACAAACTTTTAAATAAGAGAATATGATAGAGAAAGAAGGCGATAAGCCCATTTATGACTACTTTTTGTTTCTCACTATCTTTTCAACTCTGTTCTAATCCCTTTAAAGTCCTCCTTTTACGAGGACTCCTGTGATAAGCCTTTTATGTTGTAGAAGCGTACTTAAACTTAATAATTATATCAAAGCTTTTAGGTGGCATATGGTACGCTGTGAGATATAACTGAGCTTTACGAAGTGACTCTCCTTTTTAGAATCGATTGTGGGAATAATGTAAGGATTTCTTTAAAATAAAATGGAGTTGGTCTTATAACGAGAGGCACTTTGTAAATTGTAAAGATTTTTCAGTTTTTTTCTCAGCAAAATGTGTTTCGAAAAAGGAAAAATTTGGAAATTTCGAGTGAGATTGTAATGAAAGGACATGGGTTTTACGCTTGTAATATGTTATAGAATTGTATCTTTTATTTTAAGGCTCCAGCTTTTCAAATATGCTGCAAAACAGCATTTTTGAGAATGGTGCAATCTGAATTAAAAACTAATATTTAAGTACTCGTTACTTTTTGTATGGTGTAAAGTTAAATTCGAAATTTTATTCATAAGAAACTTTTACCCTTTTAAGATTTCATACTTGAAAAATAAAGGATTTTTTAGCTTTAGAAATTGAATTACTGCTCATTAATAGAACAAATTAATGATTGAAAACTTTTATCCTTAATCCTTGAACAGTGGCAAATGCTTAACAACTAGATTCAAAATCGAATATAGAGTTTGTCTGAAAATGTTAACAGTAATTTTTACTAAAGTGGTACATTAAAGCTCTTCTTCAAGATATGTTTTAATTTACTTGCATGATGTTTATCACAATTCATATTGTAGAAAGAAGCCATTTATATTGTGGTTTAATGCTTTGAACACTTCTGACAATTAATAGAATTGTGGTACTTTTCACCAGCATAGCTAGCTCTCAGGAGGCCCCGTATCAAAATTCCTTCGGGGAACTTTTTTAGATGTGGGAGTTCTGTTAATGGGACTGGAATTACACTTGTTGGGGCCCCTGAGCTTGGGGTCCCCGTATTATTGATGCGGCTGATATGGCGATAGCTCCGCCCCTCTTACTATTCCAAAGATTCTTGTTTTGATATCAGCCTAGCGATCCACATATCTCTCTACTTCTGTCAAACATTTCTTTACAGATGCTGTGTTGGAACTCAAATAATAAAGACCTATATGAAAACATTATTTGAAGTAACACTGATTAGCATTTATGTTTTCATTAGCAACTGAGGTTATCGACTGGTCACCATTTTTGGATGTTTTGGAGATTTAATCTCTTTTCGCGTAGAGAGCTGTAAGATTTTTATATTTATAAGCTGTTACAACTATATTGTTCTCCTCTACAGAATCCCTATGATGTTCAACAATTATTTTCCTGTACTCGACTGAACACTTAGAATCTTCTGCGATTATTTTTTTCTACTCGAAAGTACCATGAAAATTTTTTCTACAATTATTTTCCTCTACTCAAAAGAGCACCTACAATATTTTACAATGACTTTTCTCTACTCGACAGAATCCTAAAATTTTCCACAGTTATTTTCCTCTGATCGACAGAGAATATGCAGTGCTCTAAAGTTTCCTCTATTTTACAGAATCCTTAGAATCTTCAACATTTATTTTCCTCTATAGAACCTTTAGATTCTTCAAAAATCGTTTTCCTCTACTTTCAAGAGAACATCCACTGTCTTCCACAATTCGTCTCCTCTACTTTCTAGAGAATATCCACTGTATTCACAATTATTTCCCTCCTCTAAGCAGAACCCTTAGAATCATCCACAATATATTTTTTCTCTACTTGACAGAATCTCTAAAATCTTCCTTGATTATTTTCCACTGTTAGAAAGAAACACTTGAATCTTCCACAATTATTTTATTCTTTCTGAATTATTTTTTTAAACTGTCCATAGTTTTTTTTGTATACGAAAAAATAACTAGTTCTTTTTGCACTTATCTTATCTGAAAATAGATATATTTCATTCATTTTAAGTTTATTATTCAATAAAAAGCCAATAGCCAACGGAAACACACATTCTATTCAATATCAAATATTTTAATCAGAATTAGCCAAGTTCCTTTATTGTCTCCATGGTGCTGCATTTGAATTTCGAATGATCATTCGGTAATGTCTGATACGATCACTGTTTCACTGACAATGTTTTCTAGGGCTTATATTGCAGTGCACAGAATGACAGTGCAAAGGCTTAGTTTTAAATTAAGAGCTATGTAGAAAACTACGTGGAAATATGTAGAAAAAAAAGGCTCAAATCTCTGTATTTACTACAAAGAATAAAACAAGCACGTGTAAAAAAATAAAGATAAGTAAACATAAAAAAATGAACATTGTACATTTCCACACTTCTACGAAATGCTGAGAATTTTATTACATCATGTTTAATCACATAAAAGGGATGCATTTTATTTGAACTCCGTCATTTTTATGTCTTCTTTCAGCAGGTGTTGGAATAAGCCATCACGTAAAATAAGATAATGCGTGTTAAGATACTTCAAAATCATAATCATAGTACAAACAATTGTTTATTACTATGATTTCAAATACTATATTCATATGAGTTCCTGTGGCCACTCTAACCTAGTGGTCAAGTTCACAAACTCATGGCTGGCGTGTCATTAGCTCGAGCCCAGTACTCCTGAAGGTTCGCCGTGAAGAGGGGGCCGATGTGCGTTAAGTATGTTGATTCTCAAACGTCTCCCCGTTTGTGTGGTGTGAAAGATAGAAGAAAGGAACTGCCAGCTGAAGTATCGTCCTTTGCACTTGACCAAATCTCAAAACTACGAGATCCATCGCTTATAGCCCTGGTGTAGCTATATTGCGACTTAAATATAGCTCTCATTCATATGAATCCATGTACTGATACGTTTCATTGCAACTAAAACGTTTTTATTCACATTAATTTATAGTTTTAATTAGTGCACTTTGATAAGTTTATTGTGTGGATCTCTTATCACATTATTTGCTTATTCTTTTTTCTTATGCTGTGGTGAAATTCTTGTATTCTAAGCAAACTGTCTTTATAAAATATCCTTTTTTAAATAAAAATACCGGATGCTATAAACATTTCGTTTAAAAACATAATTAATTATTAAATTTAAAAAAAAATTCTGGACTAAGTATTAAATTTTAATTAAAAATATACACATGTGAAATGTTACTGCATTCCATTGCTCTAATTTTCTCTCACAAAACTTACATCTTCCTTCTGACCCTATCATAACATCCCATTGCTATCATTGTTCCCTTGTATATCGATCCATTTTTACTGTCGCATTACATCATATAAGGATAAGGCAGAATTGGAAACGATTATAGTTTCCGGTCTCCAATACTATGTTCCTACTGCTGTAGTTTATCTTAACCATCAGCAATATCCTATCAACCTGATTGTATTGTCCCAACTTTATGGGGGAAAATCTGATTGATATTGTATATATGTCTTGGTTGCTATAGTTATCGGCATTAGATCGTATAGTTATTACGGGTTGTAAGTTATAATATAAGTGAATTAATTATTCCTGCCGATTCATGTCAGAGATTATATTGTAATTATTGTCTACCATAACGGGAACCCACACATGTAGTTTGATACAACTAGAATGTTGATTTTTGTGACATTATCTTAAAACTGTTGATTAAATTCAGTTTATACGTAATCTTGGAATATGTTATTACCATTGTGTCTTATTACATTGAGTATGAATGATATAATTATTTCTTACTATCTCTATTCATAATCAAACAAAAGTACTACGTCTAATGAATCATTCGTATTAGCATTAAAACATGTAAGGCTTATATTAAGTAATGTGTTTTCTTATTTAATGTGTATGGTAAATAATTATTAGTTAACTGAAAATATGTATTTTTAATTTTTGCTTTATAATATCCATTCCTAATATGATATTGTGTATCACATACATGCCATGGTGAAACACGAAACAAGGTTTCTTTGTACTTTCCATGTTTTTTTTCTTTGTTAGTATAGACACTTCTATCATTATAAAATTGCTACGACTATATTTATTAAATAATTTTGTATCGTTGCATTTATTGTTATAATTAATTGCATTTTTATTTACAAGTTAGGATACAATCACATCTTTTACTATTTAGAGTTGTTAATTGGTTAAAACTAGTTAACTTTGATTTGAAATGAGTTCCGAAACATATACATGCATACATGCATACATATATATAATGGATAACGCCAACAATTCTTTATGAGTCATTCCTTGTTTGAATTCGAACATTTATATTGATTATATTTATTTTGAAATTATTTAAAATTATTTCATTTATCACTTAAAAGCATATCTTAGTTCTTAGATAATATCATACTAGTTTGTCGAAACATTTAATGATACTTTTTATAGAAGATTCCTATAGAGTTTCATATTTTTTTTTTATTTTAAGACTTAAAAAAATTATATTAGGAACAATTTATACTCATTACTATAAACATTAATTAACAAAATAAACAGAAAAGACAAAAGTTTTAACATGCATTTACCTAATGTAATAAAGAATTTGATTTTAAACAATGTTGCAGACTTAAGGCCTTAACTTTTATTTGTATTTTTGTATTATTTTCTGTTTTATATGGTTATGGAAAATATTTTTTGTTTGGTTAAATATTTGACATTAAATACACTTAAACATACAAATGTTTGTAAAAAGAAATATTACTGATGATCACAATAAGTTTATTACTTATAATCGCAAAAAAAATCACTTGAGTGCACTTTTATTAACGTCACACTTAAAACAACTCATGGCTTGTTGGTACAAGATTTATAATACATAAATTATGTATATTAAATTATTAAATTAATTATATTAAAGTAGGTTATATATATATTTATAATCCAGGCAAGACTTCTGGTTCACCTTTTATATCTGAAAAAACGTTCTTTTAGTTTAATTCGTGACCCTACCACTAGAATTTCACTGTCTTAGTATTACTAAACTAATGTAGTTATAGATACCCATAAACTATTATTGAAGTGAAACTAGGATCAATATCCATTGGAAGGCTACAATAGAAGGATTACTACATGGAACTTAACACTGATTCGATTTAATGCTATTAGCAAAGCGATTGTAGAGTGCAATCTCTGGAGATTAGAAAATCATTTAATTTTGCCCATAATCCTTTAAATTATTAAACTCTAAGCACCATTTCTTTACATATTGAAACAAATTGCGTTGTATTATAAAAATATAATAAATATTGTTGATTTTTGTTTTATTATAAATGTAGACATTTAAATGCAAAATTAGACTTTCCTTGTAAGCAACGTTTCTAACCCTGCCAAATATAAGATTAGGTAATATTAATATCAATACATATTTTTTTCTCTAGATAGAACTATATCAAATAAATTTTAAAGGGTTCATTTCAAAAGTATTAAAAAAGAATCTGTACCTTTTCTCCCGTATTAGGAATATATTATATCAATTGCAAATGAAAATAAATTAAAAAAGTGATACAAATTCAGAGTTTTTACTTCGGTTTTATAAGAGAGCAAGAAGTTATAAATTCACACTACAAACACTGGTAAAATCACTATGCTAAAGTATTCAAGATAATAGAATTTTTTTAACTTATTCACATTGACAAACAAAATCCACTCATTTCAATATTTGTATTTTAATATTGAGTTATAATATAATTAAATTTAATGAAGAAAAATTGCTTATAAATACTGTTTTATATTTTACTTTAAAATACGTTTAGGTACCCCTGAGTGTGATTTTTGAAATATATACAAGGAGAGATATTATAAAAAGAAGTTTATTGCATAGCAATGATTAGTACATTGCATACAAAAGTAAATAGTATTTGGAAAAAACGAAAAAAATAGAAATTTCCCTAGTCAGTTTTTTAAAACGATGGTGACAAAATAAATTCTATAATGAAATTAAAAACTAAGTTATTGCGAATTTTAAAATAAATTAAGTAATTAACTATATCTTTGTTAAAGAGAAACATAGACAATATTTTAGAAATTTATTTCTCAAAGTATATGTATAAAATTATCAATTAGTTATTTTATAATATTGTTACTCTTTAACTTGCAAAACTTCTACGATTATAATCGCACATTGATATTATTTTAAACAATTTTGTTAGATTTGATTTCAAGCATTCTTTGAATAAATACGAAATTAATAAAAATTCCTTTTACAAACTGACAGAAAATTCTGGTAATATAATCAATGTTATGGTCTATGCACATGGATCGTTTTAAATGTAATCATGTGTAAAAATGTTTATCGTTAAATTAACATAATTGCGTTACAATAATAACAAAAAAATGTTTAACAAAAAGCTTCAAACAATTTTAATTACTTAACATATTTTCAACAAAATTTTAATTTAATTACACATTATTATAAAACTTAAATTGCTTAAAAATATTTTAATGATCTTCCAAATTATTTAAACCTTAGCACTGTTTAATAACTTTAAATGTACATTCATAAGAAAAAAAATTGCTAAGAAAAAAAAGAACTGATTACTTTTACAATGATTAACTTAAAAAATGTTTTGAAGTTTTCTTTTTATCTTTAAACAAGGAATTTGATCTGGAATTACTCAACCAAAAAATAACTTCGTGAAAGCGATGTTCAAAGTGCTAATAAGACTTAGACATTCTTTTTTTTCATAAATAACATGTTTTTTTCTTCCTTATGACAAAGTTGTAAGCATTCCTGAAAATTAAATTCTATTTTCTGTGTTAAAAAAAATACTCCTCATAAAAATATTTGAACAATGTTCTTTTATATGCATTTTTTTAAAACTAAATGTGTTTTTCTAAGGCAGCAAATTTTTCATTTTAAAGTAGGGGTGATTAAAAATACGTGTTGTAATGTTAACAAAAAGTAAGATTTCACGTATAGTTGGGAAAAAGTAATTAAGTCTTAGCTCGATGGCATATGAGAAAACATGAAATATATATGACATATTAATCGCTTTATGGAATTAAGTCAGAAAAGGAGGGTAAAAAAAGTACTTAACATTTAAGTAATACATATGTAACTATTAAGAAACTAGACACATAACATTCTACAGTATATAAAGTATAAAAACATTTTAAAGATAACATTTTAAATACGTTATGTAATATATTGATTTATTAAAAAAAAGTTGTTTTAATTTTAAAAGCAAAATTGTTTAAGAAAATAAACAAAAATGTTTATTGATTAGTGATCTTTATTTTAATTCACACTTTTATTAATTATTATATTCTTATTCACTTTTATATTATACTAGCAGGCATACCCGTTCTTCGCACGGGTTAATTGAAAAAATGAACAATACAGATTGAAGAATTAAGAAGTTTTTAATGAGCTAATTTTACTTGAATTGCAAATTAAACAAAAAAAGCTATTTGCATATCTCAGCTGATCAAAAAAAAATGTTTGTTACATTTTAAGTCTGTATATCTAATAGCTGATAAAAGGGATTTTTTATTTATTTATAAAAAATTGGTCGGTTTTTGAAAAACCCTTTCTAAGCTGATCTCTGCTCGGCAAAAGTAACACGTTGCTATAGATTTTGTGTAATGAATGCTTGTGTAAATAATTTATATCTGGAAGTGTAATACGTTAATATTACTTTCTGTTGCATTTATTTTATGTTAAAATCTGGCCACCACCTCTCCCTTCAAAATCTAGTTTTATTCAAAAATAAAAAAAATAGCGATTACAATGGTCAAATGAATAAATTAAAAGTGAGCACGCACTGACGCATGATGTAGACAAAACAAAAAGGGAAAGTTTTGATTCACACATAAATTATAGATATATGATATCGCGGGCTTTTTTGCAGATGGCAGAATTTTTCCTTCTTACTTGACAATTATCGTTATATTTAGGACACTTCCAACAATATTTTTATACATTATAGCATATGTGTTGTTCTGTTGTATAAGCTATATTATTGTAAAGTTTATTAAAATCAATTCAGTTGTTTTTGCGTGAAAGAATAGCAAGCATCCATGCATACAAACTTTCATGTTTATAATACTAGTAAGGATTATGCTCTTTTGCATAATTGTATTAATTATCTCTTGATTTATTTAAAAAAAATTATTTTCTGTTTTTAAGGCATATTAGAAAGCAGTAAGATTTATATTTGGAAGCATGGATGGAAATTTGTGCTTGATATTGAGTTTTAACTATTTATCATTATTAAAGTATTAACACTATTAAAGTATAAAATAAATAAATAATAGAAATAAACAATACCCATTTCAATTTACCCTAGCATTTGAGTCCGTAGAAAAAAAAGACACTGGATAGATACTTCAAAGTTTTCTTTTCTATTGAGTGAATAAAATTAATAAATATATTAACATTACTCATATTTTACTAAGAGACATACTCTTGTTATATTATTTTCATGTCCTCTGCAAATGTTAAAATATACATGCAGTAAATGCACTTTTTTAAAGTAAATTATTGTTATTATTGTGAATCATTTTTGTCTTTCAAATGTTCAAACAAGAGCTTCGAAATCTTTAAGCAATGTAATATATTAATGACTAGTAAGCACATAAATATAATACTTGTGAGAACAGCAGTTATTATTTAACAAAGTGGGCAAAATTTGTAATAGCTTGATAAGACAAAGCAAATATCTAATGAAGATTTGGCTATAGTATTTGTAATCTAACTGGTATTTGAAAGTCTTATAACGAAAAAAAAAATTAGTTATTATATTTGTAGCGCAAAAACATTATTCATCGTATTATATCTTGCATATTAAAACAAGTAAACATATTTCATAAAATATTTAAAAAGCACTTAACTATTCTAACAACGTTAAGTTATTATTTATGACTTATTACTACTATTTCGTACAAAAAGACAGAAACATTCACATAATACGTACCATTCATAATGAAAATGAATTTATGAAGTTCTTCTTATTAGTTTCAGGTTATTATGTTAAAAATTTACTATATAAGCTACATACTATTTTTATAGATAAACTATGTAAAATAGATTTTAAAAAAATCCGCTAGGGAAAAAATGAAGCATTTATAATGAGTTGTGATAAAAGTTTTGCATGTACCCTTTCTCTCCGGAGCGCAGAATTGTCTTTCTTCCTTTCTTAATAAGTATATGTGTATGCTTGTCTGTATATTTGTGTGTGTGTGTATATTCAAAATTTGCCCTAAAAATTTATTACATTCTAAGCGTGAACATAGACATGAAAGGAAATAAATTGAAAAAGCAAAACAAAACCATTTTATTTACTTGTTTTAACCATTCCTGTATATATTTAAGATATTACGTGTCTCTTGAAATATATTTTACTCTTGCCTTTTTATTACGCCTTCTAAACTTGTAATTGATTTCGATATTATTCTAAATGTATAATAACGCCATGTCAGAAGCAGAAAGGGATTCCTAAATATATTTCCTGAAATATCAAAAAGGAGAAAAAAAATAACGAATAGTACTTCACTAATATAGTGACCAGATCCAAGAAAGTTTTTATTTGTAGCTGGAAATAAAATCCGTGTCTGTTTCGCTGTAGCACGATTTGAGTTTTTGTTTCATTTCCGATACATTTTCTTGTTTGTGATTGTTTTTCCCTTTCATTTGTTATTTCTTCCGTCTCGATTTTATTTTTTACTTCCGATAGTTGAAGAGAAATGAATTAGATGGAACGCTGAGAATAAAATTTTCAGTATTTTTTTTTAAAAAAAAACTTTAGTAATTCAGAAAATTTTCTCTTTTTATGTTTACATTAATTTATTTAACTTAAAATGGTAAAAAATATGAATTATATATAACAGAATAAAAAGTTTAGTATTACTTATAAATATTGGTATTTCTTTCGTTCGATCTTTTTTTTTTCATTATTTATATCAGTTCTTTTATTAAATATGTAGAACAGATATTTCCGAATTCTTGTTTGGAAAACCGTCTTCACAATTAGTATATATTTCAAATTATCAAGTATTCTCTTTATCTCTGACACAACAAGAGATGACATAATTGAGAGAGTTTGTATTAATCATATATATGTGTACGCGAGTAAGACATTCTATAATAATCTTCTCAGAGAGTTTTTGTAGCCGAAAAGTTGAGTTGAGAGCTTTTCTGTGGTAAACTGAATCTGAGGTTTTTGTTCAGTTTAATGCGGTGTTTCTCAAACTGTGTGGCACGACCGCCTGGGAGGCGTGATAACCCTACGAGGGTATTGAAAAGTTGAAAAAAAAAGGATTATTTTTAAAAAACAAAAAACAAAATGCATTCTGACATAATAAAAAAAGTACACATTTACACTAATATAATGCACTTATAAATATATCAGCACTGCGCGATGGATTTTATAATTAATTTAACAATACTAAGTTAAGAACGAGTTTAATACGAGTAATTACCAGTGACCCAATTGGCTTGTCATGTATAAAATTATGTGAATTTATCTTGATAATTTGTACGTTATATAATTATCATCCCTTAAATGCTGATTGGGCACACTCATGGGCTGTCTCGTCACTGAGTTAAGTGCCGATTAAAAATTACTCGACCCCAATGCCCCCATTTAACACGTAGGCAAGTGTATGTGGTGTCTGGGGGGGGGCAAGGGGTAGAAAAGGAATAAATAAGCAAATCTTTTCAAATGTGTAAATCTGTCAAGGTCCTTTTATTGCATTCCAAAACCTTTAGAATAATTGTATGGATAACAGTGCACAAAAAAGATCGTATTTCAGAAAAGCGTGTATATATGTCCGGGGAAATTATTTCTTTAATGTGAGAGACACACTTATGGGGTCTCAGGGGTGTTAAATTTTTCTAGAGGTCTCAAAATATAAACGATTTTCAAACGCGTATAATTCTTTTAAATTTAAATTAAATTATTCGAATCTTTTACGTATTATTTAAAATAGAATGGGGCTTCAGAAAAGTATAAAATGTTTAAAATATACTAATAATTTGAAAAATCATAAGCATATGAAAATTCTATAATAAATATTGAGTATTTTTTGCTTTGCGCACACTATTTTCTAAAATATTAGCCTCTGATTTATAAAACTTTATAGAATTATACACAATGCATCATACTCTTTAAACCCTACCTAATTTTAGTATTTTATATATTTTGTATTTCAAAATATTTGTAAAATATTGCAATTTTTTAAATATTTTATAAAAATACATGTTTTTTATTTATTAAAATATGTAAGTAATTATTTTTTTATATAAAAGTAGCTACAAAGTATTAAGAATACATTTGTCTTTATAAATCAACTTAAAAAAAGCTAGTAATTAAACCTACTATTTTAGAAAATAACATGCGCGACGTAAACCTTAATAAATATTTCTTATAGAAAAGTTTCTTATGTTCATATGCTTATAATTTTTAAAATTATGATTATATTTTTAACATTTTATACTTTTCTGAAGTCCCATTTCTTTATAAGTAATGTGTAAAAGATTCGAATTATTTAACTTAAATTTAAAGAAAATATACCTGTTTGAAAATTGTTTATATTTTCAGACCTCCAGAGAAATTTAACACCCCTGTGACCCCTTATATCTGCCGGTATCACTGAAGAGGATAAAGGCGTATTGTAGACTTAGCGACAAGGTATAGTATTATTGAATTCAATACATTGTTATTGTATGAGGGGGGCGAGATGAAAATTATGATTGGATATTGGGTCGCAAATATAGAAAGTTTGAGAAGCACTACTATTGACTGTTTGTTAACGTCACCCTATACAGTAACACAAATACTTTTGGAGAAGGATCTCAAAAATTTAAGCCTCTTTCAAATGACGAGGATGTCACCTGAGCTGGCGTCACCCTCTCCAAAGTACCCCTACACTCCAACGGGAGGACATAGAGCCATTACAAATTTAACCCTCTTTATCCCCTTTACAAGTCGGATCTTCAGTAATACCAGGACTTGAGATTATGACAGACTGGCCACGAGCTCAAGACCATGACCATTAGGCTACCTTGGTCATTTTAAAGTATGGCATCATTATGGCTGTCGTATAATATAATGGTGGAAGTTTCGCATTGACTTCAGGAAAAACCCCATGATCTTAAGTGATTATCTTTCAATTCAAAGATTGCGTCCTATGACTACGACTATTCGTCCTATAACTACGTTTAAGGCTGTCTTTGGTTAATGTTAAATGTTTGGCGCAGTATAGCCAGATTTGGCTCTTGCACCATTAAATCCCACATTCACTCACTCACTCGGTTAATGTTAAAGAATAGGACCAGAATTTGGAACATTTTTTCATATAAAAAAGAAATGAAACATAAATATGATATTCTGGCTTCACTATCCCTTAGAGAGCAGAACTTTTTATCATACTTCCCGTTTTTAACTGAGTTTATTCATTTTTTCTGGTATAAAATGTGTTTCGCGTTTTTTTACTGTACCGTAATGTTAAATGGGCTATGCCTTCACGTATTAAAACAAAAAAGAAAGTATTCATGGAATATTTTGGCATTTTTAAAAGCACTATATTGTTATTGTTATGAGTTACAATATTGCAAATTTCTATAGAAATTGAGGCATTTTTTCTGTCTGAAAATGTGCTTCGCGTTTAGTTCAAGCTCTCTTACTTTTACCGAAGCCCAGCCTTAAGTAGACTCTGATTTATTTTTAAGTGAATGAAATTAAATCGAGTCGAACTGTTTTAAATGCCTAATTATTTGGATTAATGTATGAAGAAACTGACATAGAAAATAAGCAAAGTGTTCATTAACTATACATTTTGCTTACACAACAGTAAAAAGGGAACATAATAGAAAAATGAAGGAAAATACTGACAGCAAATATATGTATTCATGTTTTTATCATTTGCAATATTTGGTTAAACCCTGGTTTTCTAAACATATTGATTTATCATCAATTTCTCCCTGGGATGAATTGCGAGTAGTAATAAATATATCTAATTTTCGTGTCACATAATTTTCACAGGAATCTGGAAATATTCTGGAAGATGTAATCTGAACTATACCATAAACATGGATAGTAGACTTGAGGATCATAAGCTGAAACAAGAGTTGTAAGGCAACATAATGCGTTCTATCCATAATGTGCACTTGGAGTCTTTATGATTAGGCATATGTGTAGAGTAGCTACAACCTATTGTGGTTTTTATAGACATCTGCCCGTGATGTAATATTGCAAAGTAGATTTGATTGTAGGGAAGAAATAATTGGGCTGAGAAATAAACCACAGGTAAACAATATAAATTATTGCAACAAACAAAAAAGAAAAATGTAATATAACTTTGTTACTTTAAATTTGTGGCTTAAAATCATGCGATTTTTTTACTATGAGATAATTGTTACAGGAAGCTTCTTTCTTGATCGAAGTTATTTTACCACATTGAAATAAGTTTGGTAATGAATAAATACAGAAATGATATTTTTATGAATTTGACATCTTTGCGTGTACATATATTTTTATCTGCATGGAAATTTCCTTTTTTTTCATGCGTAGTTAAATATTTAATTACAATATTCGCTAATATGCACATTAAATAAGAAATTCATTTACATTAAATGCTTATAGAAATGAAATATTTTGATAGATCTCATTTCATTTCTAAACGTATTATAATAATTTGTTGAAAATTGTATAAAAAAGTATATATTTACACTATTTTCTATTACAAAAATAATCAATCAAATATAAAGAGTGAACGCAAGGTGTGCATTCTGGTAATGGGGCTTAATTTCCACTGGAAATACCAATTTGCATCCCTGAACAATTAACATAGTAAGTTAAAATGAAAATTCGATGTATATTAATTTAAACTCCATAACTTTACTTATTTTTTATTTTTCCTTAGAACAATTGTATAAAAATATATATTAATTCGAAACAGCAATACATCTGAATTAAAAGCAAACAAACATAGAAACTGAATATAAACCAATGTGAACTTTAATGGGTTAGCGTCTACTGATACTATAACATTAACAAATAACTCACAATACACATTGCCTTAAATTAAACACATTGCCTCCTTTGAATTAAAAATTTTGGAATGTTATAAATGGCAATAATAATAATAACAGAGTTTGTTTAGAATTTTTCGTTCACATTTAAGTTCATTGTATTCCAGTAATAAACGCTCCTGAAAGATTGTGAGTTTTAAGTTAAAATTCACTTTAATGCTTTTATGACATCGTATAAACAAATAATACACAAAATTTAAAGTTAAAAATTGAAAAAAAGATAATTAGAAAGTAGGTAAAAGCTGCTTCTGAGTTGAAAGATAATTTAAACTTCCATAGCACACACAATAGAAATTTCTCTTTTTATGTTGATGGAAAAGTAAAAAAAGTATATACATGTATACGTCTTAACCAATCAAAAGCATCTACTTTATTTGATGATAATCGAATCATTAAAGAACATTCCTCTAAGGTTCAATAAATTAACGGACGTTTTTTAAGGTCCTTCCCTAAGCGGTGCCGTTTATTCTCATGGCTCCACTAGGGAAAAAAAAAAAGGAAGAACAAAAAAAAAAAAATGGTAGGAACTTTTAAATCCATAGCGATTCGGCAATGAAGAATTTTTATAAGTTGAGTAAATATAGCTCAGAGTTGCGCTGTGCAAGGGCCTTAGGTAATCGAAATTCCATCAGAGGCTAATAGAATCACCTCACGAAAACTTCACTGGAAAAACGTGGAGCCGCTTTTTTCCCGTTCCACAATGAATGGAAGAATTCCCTGAGTGGGTTTGTTTAGGAACTGGTAAAGTAATAAATAAAAATCGTTGTAGGCAATTGAATCAGGATTTCATCCACGAATATTCGACATTTACTTAGTGGTATAAGTCACCTAATAATTTAGAGTTCTTGTCTATTGGCCATCTTGAATTACTTGAAGTAGTGTTAAGGTTACGGAGTTTTTAAACTTTTGTTTAATTATATGAGTGTGTATATTCAACAACAATAATATAGTAATATATACGAATAGTTAAAAAATCTTAAATATACCTAAACAGTATATTAAGAAATATTAGCCAGAGTAAAATAATAACAAACTTTTGGCCCTGGAAAACAAGAATGCAGGTTTAAACAATGTTTCAGGGCCAGCACATCTTCATCTGTAAATTGCTTATACTAATGAACTATAGGAAGTTGATGAGGTATATATATATATATATATATATATATATATATATATATATATATATATATATATATAATTTATAAATATTTCAGTAAAAGCTGTTCAATTCAAAATTACCCAATGTATTTTTAATAATAGTTAGTTGTATAAAGAAGTATTTAATATCAAAATTAAATTATTTAGAAAGTTTACAGGTTTCTATTATAGAAATTATCATTCTTCCAAGTTAAATCTTCTTATAATTACCTACATATTCAAATTACAGTTAAAGTTACTTATTTCTGCTATTTTATTTGAACCTTAGTAGGAAGATAAATTGATAATTAATTTTAATTCTTGCTAGTTATAGAGCTATGTAAATAGTGTATTTTGAAAATATATATATATATATATATATATATATATATATGTATATATATATATTATGAAATTTATAAAGATAGTATCAAAATATTTTCGCAAATAATATTTATATGAAGTTTTTTAAACATTTGAATCATATTTGACCACAGATTGTACATTTGTATAAGCAATAATAAATTTATGTAATTAAATACTAGGTACCCTTTGTCGGCTCAACAGTGGACCAAACCCCACTGAATAAATTACTCAACTGTTTATATTCATTGTACAAATTTTAAAACCGTAATTTACATTCATTACGTAGTTCTAATTTTTTTTTCAGTATATTGTAAGCAGAACAAAACAAAAGTGTCAAGTCTTCCTCTCGGTATTTTAATTTGTCTTCAAAAACAAATTCGGTGACTTGGCGATTATATTTGGCGACTTCACAACCATAAATAAATTTATTACAACATTACAAAATAATTTTTTTTTGTAGAGAGAGAAAATTATTTGCTAGATTGTCATAATATTAGGAATTCTAAAATATATTTTTCTTAAATTTCATCTGTACTGAAGCAATGAGGGTAAGACTTACAATTGTTCCTTGATTTCAGTTATTCACATATTTGTTAGGTAAGAATTTCAGAAGCTAGATGGGCTTAAATGCAACAGAAATTAAAATTATATTTAGCAATTTCAGAAGGAATCATGTATTAAATATGAAAATATATTTTATCACATGTGCGCCCATGACTTCTGAACTGTAGACCAAAACATGGCCATGTCAATATATTTATACTAACTTTCACATATTTTTATTTTTTAAATAGTTACAAAATCTCTTAAAACAAAAGGATGCTTTTTAAGAAAACAAATTTTATCATGGTTATTTGAAGTTACATTTTTAAAAAATTAGCTTTTAAAGAGAATAGAATTTTAAAAGCGTATATAGTGGTAGAGTATAGTGCTTAGTGATGCTGATTGCTGTGCCGTAGGTTTTGAATCCCATAGACGGCATTGATGTTTGTAATGACATTGATAGTGACTGTGTAGAATAAGGGAACTCTAAATATTCATGGAGACTTAAGTCCTCTTGTTAGGTTGGTAGAAAGGGAAAAGAAAGGAGGCCTTTGACCACCCCGAAGGTACTCTTCTTCATAATTGGAGTGGAATTGAGCCAAATCGTACGACCACCTGCATGTTGCTCAAAGTTAAAGCGATCGGCAGACGTAAAACTAGCCTCTTGCCACGATGAATTTCATGGACCTTAATCTTACACTGTCGATTAGATAGCATGGGCAACAAGAATAACGACACTTTTGATTTTTACTAAGTAACACATGGAAGCTTTCGAATAGTTAAAAAAATATTTAAAAATGAGTTCACATATGTGACATCTTTTGACGGTTTCCTTCTTCAATGAATTTTATAGATGGAAATATTTTTAAAAGTTCAAAAATATTGAGGTAACAATATTCCATTTAGGAAACTCAAAATTCCATTGAATTTGAAAATTGCATTTCCAAACTTATCGTTTGGTTTTTTAAAAGAAAAAAAAACAATGAAGCATAAAATTCCATTCCAAACCTCAAACGATTGACTAATGTTTTAAAAGCAAAATTATGGAAATGGACTTCCTGTAACTTCTCTTTTTTTATTTCAAAAATATTTTCCAATTTCACAGCTTCAGACGTTATTTCCAGAACTTAGATAATTTTAGAAGAGTAATGCAAATAAGCAACGTACATTTTTCAAATTGAAGCTCCTTTTTTATTTTACTCAGTGCATCAATTATTCGATAATGAATCATAAAAGCATTAAAAATTCAAAAAGCTTTTATTCTAAAGCTTTGCATTATTCCTTTTAAAACTTCGATGGCACTAAAAAAGGGGGATAATTAAAGATTTAAATTTCCATCTATATTGTTTCTGATTTTATTTTTGAAGAAATTCTCAAGAGGGTTGATTTTTGGTTCCAAATAACTTTTATTAAGTTTCCAAGTACATTTTAAAGTTTTAATTTAATTGGATTCCTTTTATCATGAAAACTGAGAATTGGGAATTCGAATTTATGCGATTCTTTGAAATATAGCTGGATAATTTAACCTTTTTAAGAAAACCGATCTTTGGTTGAATATTTAAGAAATATTAATTGTAAAGTTTAAAAATAAAATAAATAAAAGTAATGCACAAGCACTTTTGCAAAAGAACGTTTTTTTTTTTAAATTTATTTACCGTTTATATTTTGTACATTTCTCTGAGATATGAGCAAGTGTTCTAAGTAAAATAAAGTTGAAACTTAATTTTATTATTATTATTATTATTATTAATATTATTATTATTATATAGGATTGCTTTATTCAAATGTTGAAAGATTCCTGACAGAATAATATATTTTGTATATTTTCTAACAACTTGGAAATATAAAGTATCTCATGTGATAACTTTAATTTTAAATGGATTTTTAAGTATATGTTTGTTTGTATTGTTTAAGGAAACATTTTTAACTTAATTGTAAGTAATATAGGAAGTCAACTTGTATAATTCTACATTTTGATAATATATGGAAAATAGAAATATAGAAATATTTAGAAAATATTTGTGAAATATATTTAAAAACACGTAAGAAAAGATGATGTAAAAATATGCTGTGAATAGAAATTTATGGACTTCCTATGCCCGTTTGATATTGTTGAAAATAATAAATTGAATTATAATTAAATTTTAATTAGTAAATATGACGCGAGTGCCACGTTTTAAATTTACTCCTACCACTCATCCTACTTAGTAGTTAAAATTTTGATACAAATGTGTAGATAAGTAAACATTAAGAAACATTTAAACAATTTGAATAAAATAAAAATTAAATTAATTTCTGAAAGTTATCATTTTCCTTAATGGCTGTTCGAGTAGAAGAAAGAATAATAAAGAGAGATTTTAAAAAAATACGTGGACACATCTCATCATCATCATCGAATGTCAGCATTGAATAAAAAACTTTCTCGAAAATTATCCATACTTCATTTGACACACACACAGGTCTTTTTTAAACTTACATTATTATTGTTTAAACCATTTCTTAAATGATGCCTTTCATTTATTACCAGAAAGGAGTTTTCTGAATCTGGTCATATTGAACCGAAAGCTACATACGTGGAGTAAATACGGACAGAACAGCAGGGTTGAGGAATCAATACATTTCCTTTTCTTAGAGAACTTAACATGTCAATATCTTAATCAATCCTGAAACTTTAAAATACCCCTGAAGTGTATCAGAAGAAATTATGTATATACCGAGAATAAGAGTTTGGTGGTAATCAAACTATAAACCTCGATCGTCAAGATATTTATCCAAAACAGTGGTTTCTAAGTGGTCCCTACGGAACCCAGGGGTCACAGATATTATTTAGAATGTCCGTGGAAAATTAAAATTGATTTGAGGGTCACTGATCAACGTCAGAAGGCTGTTTATAGTTTAATACAAAAAAAAAAAAGTTTTGATCTATTTTTATTTTTATAGAAATTTAAATTAATAGCAATAATTCACGCTTGGATATTCACGAATGGGTGTTGGACCCTTTCGAGTGTGGACTAACTCAGATCCTAAACACAGATGAATCCATACTACTACATGAGCATCTTATTGAAATATCCACAAATGAGGGACTTAAACCAATGTTTGAACGATAACTCCACAAATTCTGGTTACAAAATCAGATCTCAAATTTATATCCTGCATTATGAGTTGTTGTAAAGAAGTTGTTGATTACTTTCCCGTCTTCCAGTTTAGTAGATCGTGGGGATTCAGTGCCCAAAAAAGAAACCTACCAAAAACTAGTGTTCATGGGGATTTATGGTTACTACTCAGAAAAACTGAGACGGACATACACTCATAACATCTCATTAAGTTCGTCCAAGTTATTAATTATTTTTATTTCACTTTAAACAAAAGTTAATAAATAATTCTTCAACAAAATGTTTTTTTTAAGATTTGTATTTTTATGCTATACATTTATGCAGCTATGCAGCTTTTCACTTGGGGGGAAAGATTTGACTTATAAAAAGGGGTCATTTGGGAAGTTTCAATTATACAATGATGACACATTTGATATAATGATGACATAAAATGATAACGATGGGTAAATTTTGACTATAAAATGGGACCGTGGGCAAGTTGTGAATATAAAAAGGGGTCCATGGGTTAAAAAACTTTGTAAACCACTGAATGTGATTGTGTCGGTTAGGCAGCACATTACCCGGCATTAGGATATATTCTCTCTGAATAGTATTGACATATTATAATGAAATGGGAAGAGGATCTCCTTCTAATAATTCACAAGAGCCAAAATTCGAACGCGGGATGAATGAAGGTCAAAGGGGCCATCCAGAGAAACGTTCTATTTCTCATATTATGATTTCATCTCATCTATAACTGTGTATTCAAGCAATGTTAGATTGGTAATATCGATTGACTTGATCTCGACATTAGGGGAATTAACACTTGATCTGAATAGCCAAATTCAAACGAGATTTGTGTGAGAAGAGTGTAGAAGCCTATTGCTTTCTAGTTTAGGTCGTGTTCCACTTCAAATTAAAAGTAGGTTCAATGCTGATATTAAGGTATTGTTATTTAGGATTAGATAAGCTTTATTTGATTCTTTGGGGGAGTTATGAGTTTCAAAGTATGAAACTGCGCCATCAATTAAAAGGGACAGACACAGGGATTCGTTTTGAATTACATCTTTGAATGTAAATAAACGTTAACTGATGTTGTTTGTCTTTTACGACGGTATGATCGAAAATGAGCTTAGACAAAGTAGGAGTGCTCTTTCTTTGATATGAAAATATTATTACAATATGACTTTGCATAATTTAAGTAATCTCTGTGAACATCTTTGAAAATATTTTCTTGATACTGAATTTTTGGAGTACAAATTCCTCTAAAATTCTTAGAATAACACGAATAGAAACGCCTTAAAATGTCTGGAAGGATCATATATTTCCATACGTTTTAATACATTAGCGAGTTGAATAGATATATTCTAGATGAAGCTAAATGTAACGGAGTTTCAACAATTGAAAACATCTTCTAAATGAAGGTATAACAATATCTTAGAATAAACCACTGCAAGCCAACAAATTAAAAAGAAAATTCCACACAAAGTAAAAAAAAAAATAAATACATAAACAAACATTCACGGTGATTTTTTGACGGTGACGTTTGGGAAATGAGGTGTCCGGATTGCGTCATTAACCCTTAACCTGAAATTAAAAATTTGGTACTGAAAATCTTTGTGTTGGGAATTTGGCTGGAAAGTAGGAGACGTGGCTTGAAAAGAGAGGGGCCAAATGAGGGAGAAAGCTCTTTCTTGTCTTCTGATAAGCTGTTGAAAGTTAGTGAGTGAGTGAATATTAACGTCGCACTGTTCAGCTACACGAGGGCTTTGGGCGACGGACCACGTAATTTGTTGAAAGTTGGTAGTAAGCTTAGAGTAGACTGCACTAGAATTTATTTTAAGAGCAAAAATTGAAGTAATATAAAAAATTAAGTAAAATTTAGAAGAATTTAAAATTTTGAATAAGAGTACTATTTATATATAAAGGGGTTTTAAGATTAAATGTGAAACAAAATTTTTAGTTTCATTCAATTACAGCTTCCAGAAAAAGGCAAGTTTTTTCCTGATCTGTTTGAACCATTTCAATTTTAGAAAGTAATGTTAAAATTTTGGGGTTTCTTTTTATGAGATCGGAAATTATGGAAAAGAGTTCGAGCACTTTAACCAAGTTAGATACTTTGTTATAAAAAACATTCACAGGTTACTCTACATTTTATATAAGTGTCTAATTCCTTTAAAAAAGTAGCAGTATTTTTGTTCATATATATAATATTCTACTCAAAGGATTCTGAATGTTTAAAATGAATATTGTGTACTTATTACTCTAACTTCGATTAATTCTAATGCTGGAATTTTAGAACTAGTTTTATGTTAACTTTTGAAGATCAGTGTACGTACACACACACACACACACATTACATAATGCAACTTCGAAAATGATAGATAATAAGTTAAATATTAATACGTTGATAATAAACAAGTCTTTATAAATTTAATAGTATTAATGTAGTTATTTTTTTAATTCTAGCATAAATATTTCCAATTATAAAAAAAAATTATTTATAATTATTTACAACGTAGTAAAATTTTAGTGAATAAAAAGCGCGATATAATTATTAGTTATGGTTTTAGATTATGATTAAACTTTCAAACACATTTTTTTTAGATTTATACACAGTGCGGCAAATAAGTTTTAAGACTCGTCTCAGAGCGCAGGTTGTATTGGTGCCATGATTGCAAATATGCATGCGTCATAATGTCCATGATCTGCTAAGACACTGTGAACAAGTTGATGGCATTTGGTTAAGTAGCTGAGAAATGAAGAGCGTTCTTTGCAGAAGTGAATTTTTTGTATGTTGATTTCTTAAGATGGATAAAAGAACTGTACTCAGATTTCACGCAAAACTTGGTAAAAGTGCTTCAGAAACATGCCAATTCATAGAACAAGTTTATGGTAACTGTTTTTTAAGTAGAACAAACGTTTTTGTGTGGCACAAACGTGTTTTTGGATGGAAGTGATGTGGTAGAAGATGACCAATGTAGTTTAAGACCAATTTCATCCAGAACACCTGAAATGATTGAAAGTACAAAATTTTGTAGCAAACGATCGCTGTGTGTCATTAAGAATGATGGTAGACTCTTTAAACACATCAACAAAAAACAATTCAAGTCATCCTGCATGAAACCTTGGGCAAAAAAAGTGTGTGCTGAATTTGTTCCAAACACTTTATCTCCTCAACAAAAAGCAATGAGAATTACCCATGCAAAAACATCATTTCAGCCACGGAAAACGATCCAAATTTTTTGAAGTCCATTGTTACAGATGTTGAAACCTGGTATTTTCAATATGACCCTGAAACAAAGCGAAAAAGTGCGGAATGGAAGTCAGAAAATTCACCGTAAGTCAAAAAACAAGGAAGATTCTACCAAAGCCCTAAACAATGCTTATTACTTCGATGCTAGGGGTGTTATCCACAAAGTATTTCTTCAAACTGGATAAGCAATTACAGGTCAGTACTATATATCTATTTTAAAGTGTTTGATTGCCAAAATTCGTCGCATTCGTCCAGAATGCCGGATTGAAAACAGTTGGCGTTTGTTACACGACAATGCACCCAGTTACACCTCCCTTGTTGTTCGTCGAATTTTGGGAAAAAATAATGTCTGTGTATCAAACCATCCACCGTATTCACCTAATTTGGCACCCTGTGACTACTCCTTGTTCCGAAAACTTAAAATGAAATTAAAACGGTGTAATTTTGAGGATATTTTGACCTTACAAGTAGCTTCAACGCATGCTTCACATGCCATTCTACAAAGTGATTTACAACAGGCGTTCGATTACTTAATAAATCGCTGTAACAAGTTCATTGTAGCTGGAGGATCCTATTTCGAATAAAAAAACAAAACATGAATTAATTTCTTGTTTATATATCGTTTTGTGGTCACAGTCTTGAAAGTTATTTGCCACACGGTTAATTTCTGATAAGTGTAATATTATAGATTTGGATTAAGATTTTATTTTTGTTTCGTTTATTATAATAGATTTAGATTTTATAATGGTATTTTTTAAAGTTTTCCTTATTTTAGCAAGGTTATTTTTATTTGATAAGTTTTGTTTTCATTTGTACTCCTATTAAATAAATTCTTGATTTTTTTTTCCATTTAAAATTTTGTTGCTTCTCATTTTATCTAAGTTATATTTATAATACAGTGTTTCTCAAAGTGTGGGGCGCGCCCCCCTGGGGGGCGCGAGCATATCGAAAATTTAAAGATTTGTTTTTAAAAAAAATAACCGGAAAGAGAAGTAAAACAAAATGCTTTCTTCCATAATAAAAAAAAATACACACAACAACACTGACATAATTTATGTTTATTATCTGGCTTTTTTCCGTCATCAAATAGCTATCTTTGATCCCAAAGTCAAATTAAAGAAAAAAAACGTTTTGTTTAATTTGCTGTATTTCCTCAATGAGAGATTTTTTAATTACGTTTTAACATAAAATATTACTCGTTAAAAGAAAAAACGAAACCCAGACCCTGAGAAAAATTCTAAGAAGATAAACAATTCACCACTGTAATTATTATTGAAATACTGTACATTAGTTGTAGAAAAAGATAAGGAAGTCATGATTCACACACTTTTCAGCCAGGCTGCATAGTACGTTTGCTAATCATTTGATTGACCTTCAATCTTATGGTATGGTTATTATCAATATTAGTTCCCTCCCATCTTTTATGCGTTTGCTTTTCGCTTAGGGAAATTGTAAATAATTGAGTTTTGCGATATTTGGAAAAGAATTGATTGGTTTAACATTTCTGTAGGATAATTGAAAAGTGTCTGATTTGCATCCTTTATTACGGTCTTGTACTTTTGAATCATTTTAGTTCAGTTTTATTGGATTTTTCTCAAATCATCAAAGAATTGAATAGTCCTTGAAAGAAGGTAAGTATACTTTCTATAAATTAAAATATTCACTAGAATTCCGATTTGTATTGTGTACAGTAAAAATAATTCTAAACAAATGATTGGGGTGACTGAGTCCCCCGCACTACCATTAATGTTAGTATCGAGTACGCGCCTGCTCCCGGGTTAAAACATTTTGAAGTCTTCTCGCTTTAAATGTTAAAAAGTAACACAATTATTCTTCATCGGAATTTTATATTCTTTTTCATAATTTAACATTAATTCTAAATGCTAATTGTGTGAGGTTTAAAATTACAGTTCTTTTAAACAGTTATTTACAATTATAGCATTTATCTAAAAAAAAAAAATCATTTTACATTTTTGTATACAATGTCGTGCACACAGATTTACTCTCCTTACAGTTCAGCTATTAGATCAAGAATAATGTTTTTATTTTTAAAAAATGAACTCGTGCGAAGAGTCGGTGTTTCAGCCAGTATACGTTTGATGTATCAGTACTGAAGAAGGTATTTTATAAAGAATTTCTTATTACTGAATTTGGCCGCGGTAGCCGAGTGGTATAGGTATCGGATCGTGGCTTGCCTTGTCACGAGTTCGAGCCCAGTACCACTAAAGACCCGCCGTGTAGGGCAGCGATGCACGTTAAATCTGTTGAGAGTTGAAACGTTTTCCCATTGGTGTGGTGTGGTAGTTAGGAGAGAGGGGTGCCAGCTCAGGTGTCATCCACGTCACTTGACCATGGTTCAAAATTACGTGGTCCGTCGTCAAAAAGCCCTCGTGCAGCTGAACAGTGCGACGTTAATATTCAATCAATCAATCTTATTACTAAATTAAGAACAAGTTTAATAATTATTAGGGACTTCCACGGGCTTGTCTTATAGAGGAAAGTTTTTCAAAGGAAGGTTTAATATCAGAAATTCACACTTAAAGAGTTATTTTTCTATATTTAGCTGAGATCTATATTTTTTGTCTTCAAGGCATCCACTGCAGAAAATCCGGTTTGAAAAAGGTAGGATGTTGAAAATGGTAATAGTATACGAAGTGCTTTTGTTTTCAGTACAGATAATTCCTCATCCACCTCTACCCCAAATTCAAAGAGCGATTTATTACAAAATTGCCTTTTAATTTTCACTGGATGTGAAATCTATGAAGATTTTTTTCTTTGGAAGTTGAGAGCCCTTCTGGAGTATCTAGAAATAGATCCCTAATCCACTCGTAACTTGCTACCAAGCTGTCCTCATCCAGAAAATACTTTTTAAAATTCTTTGCCAACATAGCTAAATGATTTTACATGTTTTAAAAACAACTTTCACATGTTGTTCTACAGATTTGTAAGTTTTAACACATATCGAGCTGGGGCTTTTTTCCATCATTTACTTCAGTAGTGGTATATCCAAAATTTAAGTATTTTTGAGAAGATTGCCTTGATTTAATTTTCGGAACCATGCTCGTTCGTCTGTGTACTTGTTGATTCTTTATTATGGTCGAATGTTTGCTTACGACTTAAAAATGTATGTATGATTATTGTTTTAATCTACTGCCGTAAATACTTAATTACCGTGAATTACAATTAACGTGGAAATTAAAAAAATGTACATTCAAGCTAGATTCGGTAGCTATAGGAGTATCGAGTCGACCAAAACTGACTGGAATTGTACGAGGAAAAGCATTTTTACATGTTTTGCGCAGGCGTCCGATAGGTTGCCCAGACTCACACAAACGTACCCTATAATGCCAGATGTGATGGATATGATAGAGAGCGACATTGACTAGACTATTTTTCTAATGACATTTGTACTTTGAGAAATGAATGCTGAAGGAAATAAATCTTTAATTAAATACATCATTTGCGATCTGTTCCAATTTATAAATTAGAGAAAGAAAAATAACATAATTCTAAGTAATATATATTTTAAGTAATTTTCTTAAAATATGTATTATAAAAGTTACATATATACAAAATTTAATATACTTATCGTATTAATTTGTACGGTTTATAATTAAGATCGTATTGTAACTTTAGCGTCTCTCTCTTAAAGTGCATTTTTATTGCAGTAAATACATTATTGTTGTACAGAGGGGCGAGACAAAAATTATGATTGAAAATTGGGTCGCCAGTATTGAAAGTTTGAGAAACACTGCTTTTAATGTATGAGTGGTGCACAGAGTATTTTATGACTAATTAATTAATACTAAATTAAGAACAAGTTTAATAATTATTAGCTACTTCCATGGGCTTGTCTTACAGAGCAAAGTTTTTGAAAGGAGTTTTAAGATAAGAAATTGACCCTCTGAGTTCATTTTCTACATTTAGCTGATATCTATATTTTGTCTTCTAAGCAACCACTGAATTTTGTAATATGTTCCAATTTAAAAATCAGAGAAAGGAAAAATAACTTAGTAATTATCCTATTACTTAACTTTTTTTTTTTGCTTAAAAGTAACATATACAAAATTTAATACTTATGTCATGAATTTGTACGGTTTATAATAATTATTGTTGCTTTATCGTAAAAGTGCATTATTATTGCATTCAGTAAATTATTATGTATAAGGGGGGCGCGATAAAAATTGTGATTGAAAAGGGGGGCGCCAGTATTGAAAGTTTGAGAAGCACTGTTATAATATGTTTTACAATATTCTTTTAGTAACTTTCCTTTAGAACCGTCTTGTTTTGCTTTTGGTGGAACCTGAATGCATTTTCACATGCTGCTGAGCAGAATTAGATAAAAAAAAATCCCTAAAATTTCTCAGATTTTAAAATTTTTTTTGAAGAGCCAAAAGAACTGGTACAGGCAGGCATGCGTATGCAAATAAAGAGATATGGAATCAATCAGAGTACGGTGCTGCGGTTGGGAAAGCCTATCGAAGACATTGCGTTTCTGGCACAAATTTTAGAAAGTTACTGCTGCTACAATGGTAGGTTATCAAGATTTAAGTGAGTTTGAATTGAGTGAGTTGGTGTTATTGACATGGTACGTAAGTATTTTGTCTGATCACCTGCACTAATTCATATCCATTGTGCATTCTGATGGACCTAAGGAATTTCAGCAGAACTATGCGATACCCCAGAAATCCAGAATTGCTACAGAGTGATATAGGAGCACTCTTCTGAATTTAGACACTTCCGCCGAGCGTCAAAAACCTCAGACATGAACATTATTGAACAAATCTGGGATGCCTTGCATTGTGCATTTCAGAAGAGATCTTCACCCACTCCCCTTACTCCTACTGATTTATGGAAATCCCTGCTGGATTCTGAGTCTTAATTACCTCCAGCACTATTTCAGAGTCTGAATATTAACCCTCCAGCACTATTTCAGAGACTTAATTACCTCCAGCACTCTATTTCAGAGTCTGAATTACCCCTCCAGCACTATTTCAGAGTCTGAATTACCTCCAGCACTATTTCAGAGTCAGAATTACCCCTCCAGCACTATTTCAGAGTCTTAATTACCTCCAGCACTATTTCAGAGAAGAATATAATCTCTGCCACGTCGTCTTGCAGCACTCGTTGAGACAGGATATTAGGTGTACCAGTTTTTTTGGGTCTCAGCTTATACAGTTAATATTATCTACTATAAGGAGATGAATTGTCAACAATCACACTAAAACTAAAGCAAAAACACCAAAACTAAAATAGAAACCAGGCTGAAATTTATAGAAGAGATATTAATTAGAAAATATATATTAAGAGAGAGAGAGAGAGGAGAGAATATATATATAATATTATAAAAAAATAGAAGTTTTAAAATAAATATATATATGGATGCTGCAATATATTATATATATATATATATATTATATATTATATATATATATATATATTATATATATATATATATAGTATATTATATATAAATATATAAATATAAGGTGTTACAAACTTCTAGGAGAGGTAGGGGACAACAAGACGACTCGAAGTATATAGGCAATGCTGGGTCGGAAATGCTTTCCTAAGGCTCCACGCGCCGACAAAATTTAGGGTGCAAAACTTCAACTGGTCTTAAAAACGGGAAAAATTGTCGAAATGCTTTGCGTTTTGGTCAAAATTATTGTCATTACTTATTATTTCACAAAAAAAATTCTGAGCAATATTGCTGCTAAAATATCGCTACAGGGCGTTTTAGACTTTGGAACGCTAGGAAAAAGATTTTTCAATATTTTTTAAAGTTTTTTGATGGTTTTCATAAGTTGAAACTTTAACTTGAATTTTGATTCCAGATTTGGTATCCTCCGTGGAAAATTGATGTAAAAAATCGAACATTGTTCAGGGCACTTAAAGCACAAACGGTGCTAAAAAACGAGCAAAATTTTGGATTTCGGTGCGGTTTGCGCGGAAAGCATTCCGTTACTGACTAATTTGTTCAAAATAAATTTTGACTTGGTAGCCATTAATCAAAGCCAGAGGGCACTTTGAGACATTGCAACTTGGAAACTCATTTGGATAATTTTGTGGTTGGGTGTAAGCCGAATAATTACTAGCAATTTTTCCTCCTAAATGAGATTCCAGTTGGTCTGTGTTGCAAAAAAGTAATTTTATAGCAAATAATTTAAGTAAAAGAGGGTAAAAAACACAAGTACCAAATCACAAGAAGTAAAACACAAGGGAAGACTCAAAATAGAAGGAAAAAAGCTGTTTACTAATTGCTGTGCATAATCATAAAAGAAAAAGTAAAGAAAAGAAGGAAAAACTGCTATCAAAGGAGGTGTTCGAACTGACGCCCGCCACATGTGATGCAGGCTTCACATCTTCGCTTCATGGAGCGTCGAACATTCGATAACATTTCTGGAGTGTTTCGTATTTCCCCGGCTGCTGCACTGATGCGTGCTACAAGTTCCTCGGCGCTGTTTACGGGTGTTTAGTACACCAAGGATTTCATTTGCCCCCAGAAGAAATAATCGAGACAGGAAAGGTCTGGTGATCGGGGAGGCCAATGCACTGGACCTCTAGATGATCCCCTAGAATGCCAGCCCATACGTTAACTAGGAAACGATCCTGTGCTGCCCGAGTACGTGTTACATGTGGGTTCGCTGCTGCCCACGAGTGGCTGTTATGGGTGTTGAAAATACCCTCTCTCGAAAAAGACGCCTCATCTGTGAACAACACGGAGGCTGCAAAAAAAGGGATTTGCTATTAGTTGCTGCCGAGGTGCAAAGTCACATTCTTTTAGTGACTGGACGCGCTGGTAGTGAAATAGATGCAGGGCACTATCATCGAGAATCCTCCAAACGCTACTGTATGAAATCTCGATTTCATTAGCGATACCTCGTGTACTTAAACTGGGAGTGGTCTCTACCATATCTAGTACAATTTCCTCATTCAATTCGGTACGTGCTGTCCGATCTCGATTACGTGCTTCCTTCTGGAATGAACCGGTCTCACATAATTGCTGGTGTAGGCGAGCAAACATGGTATGAGCAGGAGTCCGTCTGACAGGATGCCTTTCGGCGTACAACCTCTGATCGGCTCGACCATTGCAATCTGTGGCCCCGTACGCCAAAATCATATCTGCTTTCTCTGCGTTCGTGTACTCTGCCATCGTACAGCCAGTCTGTGTGCGATGGAAATAAAGCTTCCTTCCAGCGGACTCCTTCTTATCGTTCTGTCCCTCTGGCGGCGAATTTAACTCTCGACGAAGAAATTTGCATATTCTGCCTTTAACACTCTCTCGCTAAAATTTTCGCCGAGAACCCTGCTCGCTTTATTCATTGCCACGACACTTGCAATTCCTGGGCTACGTATCAGGCTTTCGATGGTCTTACTGCTTCAGGAAGGCATTTCCGGTACGAGGTGTACTCTACCTCGTTGGTGGAAGAGTACACCTAGATGACTCGGAATCACATAGGAAAGGTCGGTCGGAAATGCCTTTTTACTTGTCTGAAGCACCTCTGGTTTTAAATTTGGCAACAATGTCAAAATTTGTTTTAAACAAATTATTTAGCAAGGGAATGCTTTTCGCGCAAACCGCACCGAAATCCAACATTTTGATCGTTTTTAAGCACCGTTTGTGCTTTAAGTGCCCTGAACAATGTTCAATTTTTTACATCAATTTTCCCTGGAGGATACCAAATCTGGTATCAAAATTCAAGTTAAAGTTTCAACTTATGAAAGCCATCAAAAAACTTAAAAAAATATTGAAAATGTTTTTTCCCTAGCGTTCCAAAGTCTAAAGCGCCCTCTAGCGATGTTTTAGCAGCAATATTGCTCAGAATTTTTTTTTATGAAATAATAAATAATAACAATAATTTTGACCAAAACCCAAAGCGTTTCGGCAATTTTTCCCGTTTTTAAGACCAGTTGAAATTTTGCACCCTAAATTTTGTCGCTGCGTGGAGCCTTAGGAAAGCATTTCCCACCCAGCATTGCCTATATACTTCGAGTCGTCTTGTTGTCCCCTATCTTTCCTAGAAGTTTGTAACATCTTAGCTGAAACACCCTGTATAGTATATTATATATATATATATATATATATATATATATATAGTATATTATATATATATATTATATTATATATATATATATAATATATTATATATATATTATATTATATATATATATATATATATATATATATATATATGTATAATATAATATATATATATAATATACTATATATATATATATATATATATATATATATATATATATATATATATATATATATATAGTATATTATATATATACATGTAATGTACGTGTTTCTGTATTCAGAAATATTGTTATTAATTATATACAACGCAATAAATTTCTGGTTTCAAAAAGATCAGAAATAATAAATAACTATACAAATTTTACTAGATATTGCTTAAATCAGAAATACCCAGGTAATTTTATTAATATTTATATGAATAAAGCTATTCAAAATAGTAAGGATTAAACATTCTGAGATTGATAATAGTTTATTATTATAAAATTACATATTTCATAGTTATAGTTACCTCCATATTCTAATATTAGATAAAAAATTAATTATTATTTTTTTTATATATTCTCTAGTGTTACTAAAGTTATGGTAATTTGTAACTCTCTTATTAATTTTTATTTCCATACTGTTTATGTATACACTTTTGTTAAGTGCTACGTTTCAGTCATTCGTTTGATTTAAATCTGCATTAGGGGCCTGACTTTGGCAATAACTTTTTATTGCACTCAGATTTAGGGCGGGCTTTGCATTTTTAAGTGCAATTTTTAGTTACGTTACCTCTATCTTGTAAAGGATTTAGATATTCCTATCCATTACTTTCAATAGGTTTTTGCTCAGTATTATTTACATAATGGGGGAAGGTTGGCTGGCCAAAAAACATGTTCAACCCCATTTTTATAAAACTGATTTTATATATTAGCTGTACTAAGTCAGCAATGTTTATAATTCCATTTTATAATTTCTAATCTCGGTTGCTCATATGTCCTTCTTCATTGTGTGATTTTCCTACTGTCTTAGTGTTTTTCGAATGTGATTCTTAGATGTTATATCTTGACACTATATATATATATATATATATATATATATATATATATATATATATATATATATTCTTAAAGATGGAATATCTTCTTAAATTCACTTCTTAAACTTCTAAATTTTAAATAAAAAATATAAATAAATGTGTTTTAATTTAATTTTCTAAGTAATCGCTGTATAAACAAATGGAAAACTTTCAGCTACATCTTTTACAGTTAGAAGTCTTCTGGATGAAAATGTTCTGAAAACGAAAGTTCCATTTAGAATTACTTCCCAAGAAGTTAGTAAAATAATTAAAATAAGAAAGTAAGATGAACTATTCATTTGTGGTCGACCAGATGCAAAAACTTGACAAAGAATGTAATATTTAAGTTTACTGTTGTGGAAAATGAGTTCCTTAAAATTTATATACTCTTTAGACAATTGTATCTGTCAGACTCTCAACAGAACATTTTTAAGGATACAAACTGTGTCAGATCCTTGAGATAAAAGGGTTTTGTCTTTGAAAAGAGTATTGTTTTTAAATGATACAATTTTTTTCTTATCCATTATATGTAGTTATAGAAACAAGAAACTTTAATGATGAAACAAGCAATTAAATTTCAATACAAAGACTAATATAAGTGAAGTGGGCGTATGGCTATTTTAAAGTTAATTTGCGATTCTTATTAGTTATTCAATGTTCAGATATTTTTTTCTCCAGCCATTCATGTTTAAGCTAAGCACTTAATGTTCCATTACTTTCGACAAACGCATAATATACATAAAATTATTTTTTTGGTGAAAGAAATTCACCATTATTATGATCTTTAAGACAAGAAACTTATAAAATGTTTTTTATTCTATGGAGAAAGTGTAATTAAAACTTTCCTCTGAAAGCATACTTTTCATTGTTGACATACAAAACCTTTTCATATTATCTCGTATTTGTAAAAGTTTTGCTAAAAACTCTAAGGTCATCTTTTGTAGGTTAAGACATAAAACATCTTCCCAAGCACAATTAAAAAAGCATTGTTCACTATAATAACAGTTGTTCTCTTTTTTCTTTATTATTCAAGTTCTTTTTAATAATAATGATTTTATTCGGCCAGTAAATTTTAGAATGTTTTTTTTCCCCTTGAAAATTTTTATTTCATTAATTTCCTACAAACTTCGATTTGTGTTTTTTTCTTTTCTATTGATTTTAATTCCTTTAGAACGCCCACGTGCTCTTTTTAATATAATATTATAGAAAAACATTAAAAATTGAATGAACTATGTGTCTGTTTGCTTTGTTTGCTGTTTTTAGAAGTAAAAGACAGAACAGAAAACTAGGTGTAAATAAAGCAGTAGTAGAGTAAGCAAGATAAAAATGGGTCTCCTTTTTGCAATAAGTACTTGAATAAGCAGCTTTAATAAGTGCTGGCAATACATTCTACTTTGAATTATTAGTTTTCTTTATATTTTTGTTCGCTTATAGATCTAGTTACAAACTGCATTGATACACTCTTCTATTTTAGTGACTGCTGTTTTCTTCAGGTAGAAATCCAGAATTAAGACTAGTTGGTACACCTATACCGACAATGTCAAATTGTGCTTTGTTAGATCCCGGTTTCTAAGAAACTATTAAATATAAAAACTTCAAATTTTGTCTGTATATTAATTAGGCTTTTTTATTTATACGCTGGTTTAAATTTTTCAAGTATATTGCATACATTTTTCAAAAAAAATCATTGTAAAAGTATTACTTTGAAATTTTTGAAAATTGTCATTTATTTATAACTGCTTTTCAGTAAAATATTTTGGGAAAATCTCCAAAAAAGTAAATCCATTGTATATATTTGCATATTATTAATGTGCCATGAAAATTGCAAGTACATTCATACAATAGATTCTGTTAAAATTGTAAACGTGGTTTGAACCCAATCATTTTGAAAAAATAGCATTTTTAATGTAAAACGAAACTTCTTTAACAAAATAATGAGTTACATGTATTTGCCCTATTTTATCAAACATTAGTATCTTCTTAATTTTTAAAGCATAATATAGGAAACAAAAAAGTCTTAAAATGTTCAGAAAATACATATATAGTATTTTTCAGTTTTTGTTAAACGAGAATTTTTTTAGCATTTTGCATCAATTTTCTCAATCTGTATCATACTATGAAGAATTTTTACTTTGATGCATTATAAATATCAAATCTGATCATGAAACATCATAAATATAACGTAAAAATATATCAATATGTAAAAGTCATGATTTTGGAATATGTGATTTTACGACGTTGCGAAAAGTTTAATTAAGAATTTGTATGTTCCCATGCAAATAAAATTTCATAAGTTTCAAAATTCAAAAATTTCTCTAAACTGTACAAAAGATTTCTAAAAAAGTAAAAAAAAACTGTTTTTATGTTTCAAATATGAAATTTGTGTATTTTTATGCATGTAACAAGCTTCTTGCAACCACAAAGCTCATTACACATCTGAGTTGTAAAAAGTTATTTATTATTGAAAAACTTTTGAATATTAAAGCTTAAAAACTTGTCTGAACAATAAATAAACATTAATGTTTGCAATTAAGTGAAATATTTAAAATATATTGTTTAGTTTTCTCAAAATTGTTAAACATAAAAATATCACTATAAATTTTTAATAAAATTTACATACACAAAGACAGTAGGAAAATCACACAATGAAGGACACATGAGCAACCGTGATTAAAAATTATAAAATTGATGCTGCAGTATTATCAACATTTTTGACTTAGAACAGCTAATAAAAGGGGTTTTTTTAGAGGTATTGAACTTTAAATTGCAATAAAACAACGATGTATTATTCGATTGACATGAATTTTTTTTATTCGAAAGATAATCTTGTGGCATTACATTTTAAATATGATTTCTGGTATATGACTGCTACGGCTGGCTCGGATGTAGTCCAATCTGGACGTCCAATTTTCGATGACTTTTTCCAACATTTGTGGCCGTATATCGGCAATAACACGGCGAATGTTGTCTTCCAAATGGTCAAGCGTTTGTGGCTTACCCGCATAGACCAATGACTTTACATAGCCCCACAGAAAATAGTCTATCTGTGTTAAATCACAAGATCTTGGAGGCCAATTCACAGGTCCAAAACGTGAAATTAGGCGGTCACCAAACGTGTCTTTCAATGAATCGATTGTGGCACGAGCTGTGTGACATGTTGTGCCGTCTTATTGGAACCAAAGCAGCAAATTTAGCTTATGAAAATCGGGAACAACGGCACTCTCGTTTGGGGCCCATTCGACGAATCTACGCCTTGCTTGATGATCGTTTTGATGAATTGCCAAACCACACTGAGAATAAATCACTTGACAGCTGTTAAATCGGTCGCCATCTTGGAAAGTAATGACAACTTAAACTTCTATACCTGGAAGAAAACACTCTTTATAAAAATAATTTATATAAAAGTGGGGTTGAACATGTATTTTGGCCAGCCAACTTTCCCCCTTTATCTAAATGATACCGTGCAAAAACCTATTGAAAGTAATGGATAGGAATATCTAAATTCATTAGAATGTAGACCTACCTAAAAATTGCACTTTAAAATGCAGAACCCAGGCTAAATCTGAGTGCAATTAAAAAAGTTATTGCTAGATTCTGGACCCTAATGCAGATTTAAATCATATGAATGGCTGAAATGTAGCCCTTAACAAAAGTGTAAAAAGAATGGAAATAAAAATTAATAAGAGAGTTACAAATTACCATAACTTTAGTAACTCTAGCGTTTATATGAATAAAATAGTACTAAGTAATTTTATATAATATTAGAATATGGAGGTAACTATAACTATGAAATATGTAAGTTTATAACCATATTTCTGAATATATAGAAACATGTACATTACTCTCCTAATGAAGAACGTTTATAATATTGAAATAAAAATCTTCTCTTTTATCATAAATATTAGAAATTATTACACTATCTTTTTTTTTGACATGTATGTCAAGAAAATTTGCTTCATTGCTGTTACTATATATATATATATATATATATATATATATATATATATATATATATATATACATACTAGATATGTATACATATATATAACCTAAGAAAATATTTAAATTAATCTCAGTTAAATTAATCTTAGGTTCAAACACCACAAATTCAATGATCCAAATCAGCATAATACCTAATTCATTTGTCTCTTTAAATATATTTTCTATAATAAATATTCAGCTTTTAATACTAAATCAATACAAGAATGTATATGATATTTTTTCTGTGTTCCGTAGAACAAAAATTAAGTGCCGTATAATTGTTTGCTAAAACCCGAGTGTTATAGGGGAAAATTAAGAGAAAATCATTTAAAATAATAGTTTCGTTCTTTATTTACTCTTTATACCATTTAAGTAGAATAGATAATTTCCCTATATACCATAAATATTAGTAAATGTTTACGTATACACTGTTTTTTGATATTTTGTTGTATTCATTTTGTTTTGTCTGTTTTAAAAAGTGAAAACAAACAAACATAAATAATGATGCATATCTAATATATTAACTTAATACGATCATCATGTATTAGTATTTTAAAGAAAATATTTAAATGTATTTTATTTTGTAAATACTGCATTCTACACATCTTTTGACGTGCCTATATATTCTGCTATACACTCCTCAATTAAAAAGAAAGACAAACATTTTTATGTAGGCGGAATTCTAATGTAAGCATGTAGCATTATGTCTTATTTTATTTAATCATATCTACCTTTTCTAGTATACAGCCTAAAATCATTTGATGTACAATGTCAATCTTAAGCTATTTCTTGAAGTCTTTACATTAAAATAAAGAAAACAATGCTTGAACCCTTTAGCATGTAATTTTAAGAATGAACAGTCTTGCAGAAGACATTTTGATAATATACATTTTGCTTCTGTTTAGATACTTTTACTCCAACAAATCCTAGCACCTTCAGATGTGAGCTTATTTGTAATTAAAGTAAATCTTTTCATTGACAGTTTGATCTACAGTATTTAACTGAAATGATGTGATTAATTTTCTCCTATTTTATGAAAACGTACATTAAACAAAAATTCCAATATCTGAACTCGTATATGCAACAGAGGTTTTGCACTTGTTGAGAAAAGAGGGCTTCCAATCTGAATATTTACATTTAAGTTTTTAAAAAAAGAATATTTGAGATACCAAGTGTTAAATTTTCGTCTTAGTAATAAATCAAAATGTTCTTAAACTTTATTCAATAATTCCAATCTCAAATGCAACAGCTTGGCAAACGCATCCATTAAATCTAGAATTAAATGAAGTAAATCCGACATTCAATCAATTTCCAAAAGTTAGCAGACGCATCAAAGAGCTTCTGATATTTACACATATATATGTAACGATACGTCAATGTTTGATTAGGGTTAATCTGTGGTATGGAAGTTTAAGCCCCGTAACATATTAAATTCACATTACAAACATTTCAAAAGTTGTAATGTAGGTCGATGCATGATTAGGACTAATTTCTGATATTTGGGTTAAAACAATGTTACATGTCTTAAAATAAGTAAAAAGAAAAAAGAAACACAATGCAATGTTTCCCAAAATTAGCCCACATACAACCTAGAGTTATACATTTGTATATAAAACAACTTAGCAACCTAGCAGGTATATATATTTATATACCTGCAACATAAAACAACCTATATATATTATATATATATATATATATATATATACCTGCAACCTAGAACAACATAAAGTTTAAATATATATATGAAAGGGCGTGGTGAGTATAATGGATTTCTAGTAATTAATTACTGATTTATGATAATTTGGCTAAAAATAGAAGTGAGTGTAGAAGATTTTGGATGGATGAGGAATCATCTCGTTGCAAGTAATCCGATTTTATTCTTTAATAAGGTATTTACACGATTAACCACAGACAAAAACATGCACATAATTCATAGTGATAAACAGTTGCATAGCATTTACAATAAAAGGCAGCAACCTTTCACATATTGCAGACAAATACAACGAGACCTTTGCCAGGGTATCTCGGGCATTTTACATCAAACAGCAAACGGAAGTTACAAACTCATAACTTCCGCGAATCTTTTTTATTGGTGGAAAGATACCATTCGATTGATTCCCGTTAGGTGAGCAGCTAGCAATTATTTACACTCGAGTCCTGAGGGCCAGGACCATTACAAATTTAAAAAATGTTCCAGATGAAATTAATGGGAATAATATAATATAATATAATATAATATAATATAATATAATATAATATAATATAATATAATATAATATAATATATATAATATATATATATATATATATATATATATATATATATGAAATATTTATATGAAATATTTCGATAATATTTCTAGAGATTGTGGTAAAAATAATTGTAAGACGTGGCGAGTGGATGTTATTACTGTAGCGAACAAAAGATAGGGCGTGGCTGGTGGTGTGATATTCTGTGTTACGTAGAGCTTGGTCGAATAAGGTATTATCGAAGAGGCACTCCTGTAAACCATTATTATTTTTTATTCACATCTGGAAACACATAAAGATTCAGTAGAGACGGCATTACACATAAAAGGAAGCAAACATGGTACAAATACACACAAAGACAAACACAGGACGCGCTGCAGCCGGCTAAGTGCATGATGAAGGAAGGCAGATGGAAGAGAACGATTACACGAGATTTTTTCTTTTATACCAGCAGTGTAAACGCGTGATGATTACGTAATAGTAGTTCTGATTGGATAGGATGGGTGGGGTAGGGATTTCGGACTAGCCGATTACGATTAAGATTACAATGTTAATTTTAAACCAAAGAGTTAAAGTTATTTTAAATATTAGTACAAAGAGGTAATAAAAAGGATACTAGAGGGAGGGAATTATATATATATATATATATATATATATATATATATATATATATATATATATATATATATATGAATTGCAGTGATAGTTTTGCACTTCAGAACTTGTGCACCCGTGTCTCTTGTCGATAGTTTGTCCATTGAGGCAATTGACGCACGATTGTGTTGCTTTTACGCGTGTTAGGGATCATTTGAAATATTTAAGAAAGTTTCCGATCCCACCGTCTGCGTTCTGTAATCCGTTTTTGGAAGGGAAAAAAAGTAATGTTAAGTCTTTTGAAAATCATTGTCAACTTGTAGAGATTTATGGTGAAAATTTACTTGTGTGATTTGGTGGAAATAAGAGGTTGATAATTCAATGATGGGTACATTAATGTTCATGATGAAGCACGGATAACAGCATTAATATGTCAATGATGGTTTGATTGAAGAAGTGAATGAGAAAATTCTTGATAACACACACACAGACGGTCAGAATAAGCTTGCTTTATAATAAACTTCCATGAATTTCAAATACTGTTCATTGGTGGCTTCTGTCTTTAAACACGGTGTACTCATGTCGGTTTCCCGATGTGAAAGTTGCCTGGGTAATTTGGTGGTAACTGGGTAGAAAAATAATTCCAAACACTTTTATTAATGTAAAAATGAATTTTGTTTTGAAAAAAGATTTTTATGCGAGTTTTTCCAAAACATTACTTAGTTTCCAGGCACACCTCGCACTCACATATACATGTATTACGTTGCTGAAATGTTGATTTTTTTTATTTTACATGTTAGCCTTTGTCTCCCCATTTTTTTATGCTTTTGTTTCTGTTTCTGGCATCAGCTCGTTCACAGACGTATTTTCCATTGACAGAGTCACATCCAGACAAAGACGATGATTTTTTTGAAGTGTTCATTTTTTATTTCCTTAGATTTCGTAAGAAAATTAATTTTACGGATATCCGTGTGATTTGTTATGAGTATAAACTTGGTAGTAATGCGTCAAGAGCAGCGCGCAATAAAAACCGGGTTTTATAGATTAAATTGGTAACAATCGAAAAAAGTTCAGCGTTAGTTTGAAAAATTTCGGTAAGGGAACTTTTTTCTACTAAATGAGTCACATGGTAAATTTGTGAAAAACGATGCTCCGCTTGCATAGGTGGAAACGAATCTATTTAAGGTGTCAGAGCATTGATAAAATGCATAACAAGAAACATATATGCCCATCACTCTTTAAATCGGCATGATCCAATACCACTTCACGGAAACACCTGCGTGCATGCGTCGTACTGCGTGCAATATTAAATGAATTAGACTATACAATTTCCCAGTACTCTGCTTATTCTTCAAATATTTCAACAAGCAATTTACATTTTCTTAATGATTTAGAAATACTTTTATGTCTAAACAGTATAAAAATCAAGACAGTCTGAAAAATTCCACATAAGACGTTATTGATTCTAAAGATCAGAATAACTTCAAGATAGGCATCTATACATTAAAATGTTATTTGGACATGGGTTTGGAAGCAACTGGAGCATATTTACACTGTTGACCACCGTAAATGCAACACCCTGAAGGATGCATGCAAATAACATGAAGTTTACAGCATTCATTAGCGGAGGTGAGATATGCAAATGATTCGAACTTCAGCGCAGAAACGCATCACGCCCGTCTGTGGCCCCACCTCAAAGCGCTATTTAAGGCTTGGAGATTTCGACGATTTCAAGTTCAGCAATTATGTTTTTCTTGTGTTTTTATTAAAAAACGATCAGTTATGTCTCGTAGAAAACAGCGATCAGCTTTTGATCAAGTATCCGAGTTTGACAGAGGAAGGATAGTGGCCAACCGAGATTGTGGATTATCTTTCAGGGAAATCGGTAGTGGTGTTGGACGAAACCAAACAACTGTAATGTGGATATATGATCGTTGGATGCAAGAGGGTACGACGGACGGACGTGGTCGATCGCATCCACCTCAGTGCACCACTTCACGTGAGGACAGGCAAATTGTGCGCATGGCAGTGATGGATGGCTTAGTAAACAATTCGAAATATAGCACCGCACATTGGGTCTGCAACGCATCATTCAGTGTCTGCGCGTATCATTCGACGCATTTTACAGCAGAGTGGTCTATCCGCAAGACGTTCATTGCTTGGTCTACCCTTGACGCAGAACCACAGACGTCTCCGCCACCAATGGTGCGATGAATGTTAGATGTGGGCGGCAGAATGGAATAAAGTTGTCTTAACTGACGAGTCACGCATCTGTCTGCAACACCAGGATGGTCGGATTCGAGGCTAGAGACACCGTTGAGAGAGGATGTTGAACTGCTGCGTTATGCACCTCCATACTGATCCTGCACCGGGTATTATGATATGGGACGGTATTGAGTATCACTCTCGCACTCCTCTATTACGCAATACCGGTACTTTACACAGCTAGCGCTACCTTTCCGAGATGTTGGATTCAGTTGCCCTTCCTTACCTTCAGGGCTTGGCCACAGCTACACATACTTCTTACCCTTATATATATATATATATATATATATATATATATATATATATATAAAGGGTGCCCTATTGCCCTATACATAAAAACACAGACACTTATATTTGTATCTACTCGCGAAAGCGTGTATGATGCAGCACGATGTGGACATATTTTTATTTATTTCCACAAACTTAAATAATGTTCATATTTATTTGTATATATAAAACATCATTGATATCCATTTACGTAAATGTAAATAAGATTTAAAAATGAAATATTATTAAAATCTGTGCACATAATTTTTTTTTATATTTAGGGAAAAAGAGACCGATAAAATAAAAATAAACAGGCTGTAAATTGCTTTTGTCTGTTTAGTGTGTGTACTTTCGATAAATTTCTTATTTTTTAAAAATACTTTGGTTTAAATATGTTCTACAGTTTATTATAATTTCCCTTCAAATAAAATCCACACGCAGAACACATTTAGACACTAAGAAGTGCCGCTATTTTTATCGGTTTCATAACTACCGAAAGTTGAAGAAGAAACCTTAATTTTCATTCAAAACAAAACACTTCTCTTTATCGCTTATACACAAAGCATGGCTGTCGTTATATCTAGGGAACACTTTACGACCAAATTTTAAAATGCGCGGCGAACTTAAACAAATAAAGAAATAAGAAAGAAAAAATAGTTTCACACTACTAAAAGGTAATATAATTTTTAGTGCTCAGCAAACAGCCTTGTTTCGACTCTTTAATGGCAAATCGGAAAGCTCTGAAAAAGAAATTCTAAAAAGTCGTAAATTTAGTTGCACAGACGCAGTTTTGAATGACATCTCTGCTGTCGAGACATTTATGATTTACCAAAATGGAAAATGTTGTCGAGTCGAAAAATGAAGTTAGGAGTTTCTAGAAAGAGTTGGGATATTTAATGTTCGTTCTTCAAAGCGAAAAATCATAATGTTTTTGTTGGTGTTATAATGCGCGTTTTGATGTGAGACGTGGAAAAAATGTTTCAGTTGCTTTCAAAGATACAGCTGACGTTTAAAAATTAAAACAATTATTGGAATATGTCTTCTTTCTTACAACTTTTATGGTATGCTTAAAACGCGGTATAGGAATGATTTTATAATATGCATAATTTTTGAAATAAATATTACAGTTTTTGGAATCAGGTGCTCGTAGATAGAATTATAAAGAGTATGAATTTCTCTTGTGCTTTATATCATAAAATAAATAACATAAAAATTAAAGGACAACTACATTATTTTAGTGCTATATAAATCAATATATAAGTTCATTGAATTTTAGACAACGGTATAAAAATATCCATATTCATATTCTTTATTATGCTTCATTTTCAGACTTCTCATGTAATTAATTATTGAGATAATTATTCATTTTGTAACCTAATATTTAATTATATTTTGATAGTTTATTAATTATTTATTTATTTCAATTTTAATAATGATGTAATGAGTTATTACAATTTTAATTATCTTTTGAACAATAAAATAAATTTTTGTTGATTTATTGAATAATAACATTTTTTTTATTATTTAATAATTAATTATATTTTTTTAGTTTAAGGATTAATTATATTTTTTATAATATAATATATAGTTATAATTTTCATAATTTAAAATTTAATTGTACTTTTAGTAGTTATAATTTCTATAATTAAAAAAAATATAATTTCTATAAATAAAAAATATTATGATTTCTATAATTAAAAAAATATTATAATTTATATAATTAAAAAAATATTATAATTTCTATAATTAAAAAAAAATATTATAATTTCTATAATAAAAAATATTATAATTTCTATAATTAAAAAATATTATAATTTCTATAATTAAAAAAATATTATAATTTCTATAATTAAAAAAAATATTATAATTTCTATAATTAAAAAAAATATTATAATTTCTGTAATTATAATTTCTATTTTAGTAAATTAATTATTAATTATTATAGAATTTTAATATTTAAATAAAACAAGTCAAAATTCCTATTAGACACAACACACACACACTAGAGAAAACCACATCAATTTTCAACAAAACAGTTGTCTGAGTTATAGAAATTTCATTTTAAATTCTGTAATAATATCACAAATATATATAACTTGAATATTGGTCATTTCGAATAGTCCACAAATGAAAATTGTTTTTTGGTCTTGTTTTCAGTATTATAAATTTTCAATAGTTATATATTATATATGACAGACACTCTATAAAAAAAATATTGAAAAAATTTAAAATAAGTAAACTGTTTTAAATTTATGCCATAAAAAATCGAGACTTTATTTAGTTTTCCTATTTTTTTTTTAAATTTTATTTTATGCCGAATTTTTTATGTTTAAAATGCTGAAACGTTTGTTTAGATGTTTTTATGAAATGCAAATGCATTGTTGAAAAAAACCCATGCTTTATATGACATGCTTTATATTTCTTTTAAAAATTAATGTCGCCTAATTCTTATTCTTGGAGATGTTTCTTCAATTTTAAATTGTTGCATTGTAGCTCAATTTATTTATTTATATACGTTTGTGTTTTTTAAGAGAAAATTCAATTTGAAAGATTTTTTTAACAGAGAAGATTAATTTTGTGTGTGTTATTCATTAATGATATGCATTTTAATAAATGTCTTTTCAATGTTATAAAAAATTTTATATGACATCAACCTAAAATTGTTTTAACGATAATTATTTAAAGTTTAACAGCATTATTTCCAAGTAAATCTTCTCCACAGAGCATTTTGCATAAATATAAGTATAATTTGATTCCCTTCAGTTGATAAATTTTCATAACAATAGTTGGTATTGAGTGAATTTTTGAATTAGATCTTTCATACTTCTATCCAGAGAATAATCACTTTTAATTTTGGATAAAATGGATGAGAAATTTTTTTAAATTTGATTTGAAAAGACCAGTTTTCCAGAATCAAATTATTCTTAACCAGATAACCAAAACTAAGTAATGTACTTAAAAGATGAATGATGGCTTAATCCATAATTCAGTAACACTGATTAAATTAAAAAAAAAGTTTTCATTCTACAGATCTGAGAGGAAGAAAATAAAAATGAGATCTTTATTTCAATCCGTCAAAAATATTCCAATTATGTAATGAAGAGCTGTCTTTCTGTTAGTGATTTTTTTTGAAAGACAAATACTTTTTCTCGTTATAAGAAATTTAAGTTTTCTCGAATCTCATGAAATGTGAACAATTAACATGTGCAATCGCTTGAATTGCTTCTTTATGACATATTAATTAGTTGCATTATTTATATTGTAATTGAATTAAACGTGAGCTCTAGTTTAGACAATTCAGAAAATGAAATTAGTGAAGTAGCCAAATTTAATATTTTCATTTATTTTATTGGTTTTATTATATATTTTCCCACTGTTTCACTTCTGTGATAAATTAATGGTTTGGAATGTAAAATGTCTATTTATATAATTGTTTTTAAATAATTGCTCCGCATAATTTTATTTAATTTATCATTGTTAATTATCATTAATTATTTAAAATAAAAATCTTTATTAATATGTGTATATCCTTATTTAAAAATATTATTTAGTCTAGATTGAAATGAGACATAAATTTATAGTTTTCAAAACGTATAAACTATGTATAAGCTATCAGTCTTAAAAACAAATAGTATTTGTAACTAAATATTTGAAGAATAATTTTCTGTGCTAAATTTTGTATGGTATTTATATAAAAAGTAAAACTGATAGCTCAAAAATGTGTGCTATTCGTAATTAAAACTTAAGCAATTTTTTTCAGTAATACAATTGTATTTTCTGTTTTTTAAAGGAATCAGCCTCATGAAAGTACACATTAGACCTTTTCACTTTGTCATACAAACATTAAGCGACTTAGAGAGGTCTCCTGAGTTAAGAGAAGTCTGGAAGTTGTATCTTCGAGTTTAGAAGAATTTAAAATTATCATACTTGTGAGGAAGATTCAGGGGATGGAGCTTTTATATTGGTCGAGAGATTTTTCAAGATAGTAATGAGTCTTTGGTGGTATGCGTGCTCATGAATGGTACCGTAGATGTTCTTGAGTCAGTGAGTACTTATTAACCCCTTCAGGACCAGCGGAAGGAGAGAGAAGCGCCGTACGTTCAATAAAATACGCACGCACGGGACCAGTCGAATTTCCCTCCTAAGCCTAATTTCATTTAAAAATTCATATAAAGTTTTAAATGCAATAAAAAATACGCTAAAACTAACAATTTACTATCATTGATAATATTTGAAAATGGAGTACAAAAATTTTCGTGATATTTAAAAAGAAAACTATGGCGAATTTTAAAGAAAATGTTTTCATTTTAATAAAATAAAATTACATAGACTTCCAAAAAAAATTGACAAAAATCCCATACATTTTAATACAAATATAGATAATATAAGAAAACTAAACCATCTTATTCAAAATATAAACATAAATCCATAGAGCAATAAATCACGAACCTCTAAATGTCCGATTCTCTCGGAAAAAAAAAACATCTGCAGTTTCTTACATCCATAAATATCTCGGATATAATTTTAAAAAAACACGGAGCCGAAAGCACAAATTGAAGTTCTTAGTTTTATGAAACGTTATTCGACAAAAAAAAGATTTATAACCACCATCTAGTGCTTGTAAAAATTAATATAAAAACGTTCCTAAATCTGATCACGCCAGATGATCCTGGGCCTACGAGCAAGGAAAGCTCAATCCCATATATGATACTGTGGGCCGTGAAGGGAGAAACGCGTGATCACATATGTGTGATCATAGTCCTGAACGGGTTAACGTTGCACTAAAAAGCAACACGAGGGCTATTGGTTACGGACCTTATCATTTTCAAATAAGGTCAAATGACTTATTTGACGTCAAGAGGTGGTACTTCCTCTCCAAACTACAACACCGCGCCACAGGAAGTACCTTGAACTTCGTTTGATTTAATGTGTATCTGTCCTTCTACATGGCGGGTCATCGGTGGTAATAGAGCAGCGATACCTAACCTGCGACCCATCGAGCCTTTTTAAGTGGCCCGCCCATGCCCATTGCTTAGAGAAATTTACTTATTTTAGAACATTGTATTGAAAATTTGGTGGAGAATGCTTCCCTAGGAAATCAAATATATCAAGTTTGCTTTTTGCTGACGGAGTCGTACGGGTACGAATTGATGTTTTTGAAGTGATAACTTCTATTGGCACGATTTGCTGGAGAGTGAGCTTGAAAGGACGTCACGCTCGAAAATGTAACGCTCATTCGGCTTTTTTCATCTTCATTCGGACGTACACACCCCTAAAAAGGAAAAGAGGGACACTTCCCCCACCGCCATTCTGAAACCTGTAATTATTCCCCCCCCTCCTCACCAATAAAAGTAAAAGTACAAATTCTAGCTTCGATCTAAGTGGGGTCCCCCCCTCACCTCTTTCTAGAGCTGGGATGACCAACCCAAATGACCTCCTGAGCCACTTCGGAAAAACTTTACAATCCCGCGGGCTGCATATAAAAATGTATATCTTTATATTAGATTTTTGGATCCATTATAAACATTTGTTGGAGTGAAAATTTAAAACAGACTGATAAATTCTTGTTTTCATTGTTTTTCATGTATACAAACATAGATAGTATAATAATAATAATGCAAAGGTCAAATATTGTTTAATTTATTTCATTAGTGAGATGTTTGTTTCTCAACTCTTTCTCTCTGAGTACAGATAAGTGAACAAATAATTTTATAGGACAACACTAACATCTTGTTTGTTTTTTTTCACCTAACTAAAAACCCTGAAATAACATTACAAAAAATTTAAGTTATCACTTCTATCGTGTGGTCATAAGCACACACACACTTTTTTTTCTGTTTGGAATGGTTACGGTTAGTGACAACAAACAACAGTGGAGTAGTGACCATTTTATGAGTGGAATTAATTTGTAACTATTTTTTTATATTTTGCAAGCGAAAAGTATTATAAGAAAATGTATCGTTTCAAGATCATTGGGGGGTTGACTATTTTGTAGTGAAAAGCAAACAAGGATCAAAATTTTATTTGATTTATCACGAAAGGGCTGCATTTAAAAAATACCAATAAACAGGAATGATTCTCAATGACACATTTCCTCAAGAATCTCATTCAAGAGGTGATAAATAGGCTTTCTTGAATAATATTTACAACAGCCACGAAGTGTTTTGTCAGTAGTAATATTAAAGCGGTAACAGAGACATATTCTATGAAGTTTGTTATATTATTGGTAAACATATTAAACCATTTACTGTTGCAAAAATTGTGATTGATTGATTGAATATTAACGACGCACTGCTCAGCTACACGAGGGCTTTTGGAGACGAACCACGTAATTTTGAACCATTGTCAAGTGACATGGACGGTACCTGCGCTGGCACTCCCTCTCCTAACTACCACACCAACGGGAGGACGTTTCAGCTCTCGACAGATTTAGCGTGCATCGCTGCCCTACACGGCGGGTCTTTAGTAATACTGGGCTCGAACTCGTGACAAAGCCAGCCACGATCTGATACCTATACCACTCGGCTACCGTGACCGTGCACAAATTGTGAAGGAGTGCTTCTTTAATGCTTCTAATCTAGCGTTAGTGATAAAAATAAAAAATAATAATTAAAAAATAAAACAGGAGTTATGATATTTCGATCAATTTTCCACATTTTAAATTTCCAATGTTATCTTGGTCTTAAAGCATCCCTCCCCCCTTCATTCTTATGTTGCAGCCCGCGGGAAATAAGTAACATATGTATGCGGTCTACCAGAAAAAAAAAGGTTGAGTAACCCTTTAATAGGGTATGAACTCATGGCTCGTAGGCAACGAGCCCGTCAAGATTACCACGTTGACATGTTGTTCATGAGAGAGGCATTCACATACAAAAATATGTATCATTTAAATCAAATAATCTTTATTCATAACCAATATTCTATGTATTATGTTCTTTAACTTCCAATTATAAGGAAGTCTAACTTCGAGAAAGTCTCTTACATAAATTTAAATATTTAATATGAGCTTTAACATTTAAGCATCCTTGATATATTTGAGTTATAAAATCTTTTAAAACTCACTTCTTCCGTTTTTTTGTGCTCATTATTTTAACAAATTATTTACCGCATTATGATTTACTGAAAATTTTTTCATGCAATACTTTTATGAATCACTACGTTCAAAATTAAGGGAAATACATAGACAAAATACTCAACTTTAGGAAATTTAATCCGTTAGAGTTAATTAACTAATTAAAGATATTCAAATGTAAAATAAATTATATACATTGTTGACTTAAAATAAAGAGTCAAATCGTTTTCTAAGGTCTTTATTAACATACAAAAAATAAGACACTTATCTTTTGACATTAACTATTTTTTCGGAACTTCACACTCCGCTGAAAAACGCCGTCAGCTGAAAACGCAATTTTTACTATAAAACTATTCGCCTTCTTCGCTAAAATACTCATCATAGAACCCGTGCTGCCATATATTTTGGAAGAGTGCATTTAAAAGAATATTCCTGCTGAGTATCGTCAGAGTATTCGTAAAAATAGTTGTTCTGTGTGTGGGAACCCCCCTGGGTTCCACCCAGGACGCAAAGATTTAAATGATGCAAAGAATTACCAGACGACATTTTTACAATAACAAATAATATTTATTCACTTGAATCAATTATCAACTTTTCAAATACAAAGATTTATCAATATGTCTACGTCAATGGAATTGAACTTTACTATTAAATTAAATCCCAAAATATGATACTAATCAACTATTAAACTCAATATCGAACGTGTTTACCGGAATAAGAGGACCGAGAGATATACGCAATTTGAATTACTAGCTATCATTAACTTTCCAATAACGCTATTATTTATTTCTTATATTATCCAATAAATGAAGTTTAAATATCAGCTGACTTTTACTACTTCACTCCTTTCCAGTCGGCTCAAACTTTCTGAATGTAGATCGTTGCCTGATAATCAGCCAGAAACTAATCACACAATCAACTTGAATCTCCTTAGCGCTCCATCTACTTTGCTAACTTACAATACTCATCTTATATACTTTGATTCATTTGCATATCCCGTTTCCTCCTCTTAGAGCTGGTTGAAAAAATACGCGATTTTACAATCCCCAAATACGGCCAAGAGTATTAGTGATAAAGTGCCGTATAGATTCGTTACATATGTAATTTTAAAGTGAGTGGTACTTACAAGTACCGTCGATAGATAAAGGGTTAAAATGGTTTCATTTCTTTTAAAGTTGCATTTAAAATAATGTTAATTAAATAAATGTACATATTGTAAACCTAAACTTAGAAATTTGACATTTGAATTTAAGTATGAATTACGTAACATTCAATAGCGATAATGATTTTAAAAATTTACTGAAGATAGGAGATATCTTCAATTTTATTTAGATTGTGAAGAAAAAAAACGTCGCATATTGAGTTACTAAAAACAGTATAAAATGCTATAAGAAATTAAATCTAGTGGAAATTTGAAACAACAATAAATAATTTTGAAAGGAAACAAATTATTTATCTTATTTTTAACAGTACAAATATATCATATTTAACTGTAGTTATAGTTTGATAGTTTTCTCTCAATTAAAAATGCTGCTTTAAAAATTTAGGGTAAGTGTAAAATATAAAACAAATGAAGTGAAAATACTTTTAAATGCTCTAATGTTATGCAATATTGAATTTCAGAGAAAATAAAAACAAAAAACCAAGATATCGTTTTAAAAAATACTGACGACTGTTATTTATGAATTATTATAGTAAATTTTTTTTTTTGCTTTACATTTTAAAAATCTACTGCGTAACTTACTTTTTTACAAATATTTACAACGAAAATATAAATATGCAAATATATGCGAACTCATTAAATATTTAAATTTCAATATATTACATACTGAATAAGAAATGAACACGAGAAAAAAGGAGCGTATTGAAGATATTTCGAAAAAAAAGAGGAAATTATTTTTTATTTGTAATGTTTTCTTACTGAATAACATGATTAATATGGATTATTATATCTAGAATTTTAACATATTTTTACTATACAACAAACATACACACACACATATGTGTGTAGGCAAATAACTACCAAAAAAAAGATTTTTTAAATTAAAACATGTAACATAATCTTTAAATATGCTTGTTTATAACAAATAAAATTAATGATAAAAATGAGATACATACTGAGAATCTTAGCATTTTAAGTAAAAGATCGCGCACAAAAAAATTCTAGTTGCAATATTTTTTTTTATTTTAATTATTATTGTTCTTGCATAATGTTGTAAATATAATATGAAACATGATTTCCTTTACAGAAAGAATAATACGTAATTTGTAAATAAAATCGAAAAAGAATGAATCCTTGGACATATACTATTCAAAATTATACTTGCATTTGTGGATGCAAAATGAATACATATTAATATCTTTATTAAAATTTCACGATGACTGGTGATAAAAGCTGTGGAACAATGCATTACCAAAAACTACAAACAAATTAAGGAAAAGGCATAGCAAGAGTTTCTTTTAACGAAAAAAGTAAATTAACCTATTATATACAAACATATATAAAGTGTATATTTCTTAAACATAATTCAATAATGTATTGTAAGAAATTGGGAATGGTTTGGAAAACTTTGAGAAAATAGAACGTAATCTCATACTCAAGACTGACAAAATGAAAAAAAATTGTAGTGACAATAGACATTTTATACAGAGTGTTTTTTTCCAGGTATAGAAATTTAAGTTGGCATTACTTTCCAAGATGGCGACCGATTTAACAGCTGTCAAGTGATTTATTCTCAGTTTGGTTTGGCAATTCATCATGAATAGACTCACGCCTGAACAATGCTTTCAAATTATGCAATTTTATTTCTAAAATAATGGTCGATTTTCATAAGCGAATTCTGTTTAGTGATGAAGCGCACTTCTGGTTGAATGGCTACGTCAACAAACAAAACTGTCGCATTTGTAGTGAAGCTAATCCACAAGTGTATGTCGAAACACCGTTACATCCAGAAAAACTGACTGTTTGGTGCGCTTTAACGGCTGGTGGAATCCTTCTTCAAAAACGATGAAGGCCACAACGTTACAGTCAATGGTGATTGGTATAGAGCCATGATTAGTAACTTTTTCATTCCTGAATTGAACAATCATGATGTCTAGGAGCTGTCGTTCCAACAAGACGGCGCAGCATGTCACACAGCTCGTGCCACAATCGATTTATTGAAAGACACGTTTGGTGACCGCCTAATTTGACGTTTTGGACCTGTGAATTGGCCTCCAAGATCTTGTGATTTAACACCGCTAAACTCTTTTTTGTGGGGCTATGTAAAGTCATTGGTCTATGCGGATAAGCCACAAACGCTTGACATTCGCCGTGTTATTGCCGATATACGGCCACAAATATTGGAAAAAATCATCGAAAATTGGACGTCCTGATTGGACTACTTCCGTGCCAGCCGTGGCAGTCCTATGCCAGAAATCATATTTAAATTGTAATGCCACAAGATTATCTTTCGAATAAAAAAAAATTCATGCCAATCGAATAATACATAGTTGTTTTATTGCAATTTAAATTTCTATACCTCTAAAAAAACACCCTTTAAATACTTTCTAATACAAATAATCCAGCTACAACAATTTTTAACTCTTAAAAACTATCTGGACACATGCATTGGAATTGTTAAAAAAGAAACAGAATATTAATTTAAACTACAGTGCAAAATTTACTTTTGTATACAGGGTAACGTTCTCTTTTAAAGTCTGGAGCAATTAAATTATAAATAAATTCGATATATGACTCAAAATTTTCTGGTAACTAAACAACGTTTATACATAATATATTACTACACATTTAGTATTCGTTTTTCAGGGGAATAAACTTCATGTTGAGTGACATTCGCAATTAAAATGGATGAGAATTTTGATAACTTTTTGTTAGCCGCGATAGCCCAGTCGTCAGCCTCACGAGCTTGTGGTGGCCGCGGTAGCCGAGTTGTATAGATATTGAACCGTGGCTTGCCTTGTCATGAGTTCTAGCCCAGTACCACTAAAGAACCACCGTGTAGGGCAGCGATGCATGTTAAATGTGTCGAGAGCTGAAAAGTCTTCCCGTTGGTGTGGTGTGGTAATTAGGAGAGGGGAGGGTGCCAGCTCAGGTGTCGTCCACGTCATTTGACCTTGGTTCAAAATTACGTGGACAAAAGCCCTCATGCAGCTGAACAGTGTGACGTTAATATTCAATCAATCACGAGCTTGTGACTAGAGTGTCATGAATTCGACTCTAATTGCCACTGAAGACTCACCGGAAAGAGTGGTTATATAATTCACATTAAATCTGCTATGGCTTTAAGCTTTCAAATAAGAGTGGTGTGGAAGTTAGGAAATTTAAGTGCCAGCTCAGGTGTTATCGTCGTCAACTCAAAAGATTCATCACCAATAGCCATTGGGTTGCTTTAGAATTTGAAGTGAATCACGCCCCTTGTTAATATCTACGGAAATGAATTGTCTAACATTCTTGTAAAGCAGTGTTTCTCAAAGTGTGGGGCGCGCCCCCGGGGGGCGCGATGACCCTACAAGGGGGGCGCGAGCGTATCGAAAATTTAAAGATTTTTTTTTTAAAAAAAAATAACCGGAAAGAGAAGTAAAACAAAATGCTTACTTCCATAATAAAAAAAAAAAAATACACACAACAACACTGACATAATTTATGTTTATTATCTGGCTTTTTTTTCCGTCATCAAATAGCTATCTTTGTTCCCAAAACCAAATTAAAGAGAAAAAAACATTTTGTTTTATTTGCTGTATTTCCTCAATGATAGATTTTTTATTACGTTTTAACATAAAATGTTACTCGTACCCAGTACCACTAAAGACCCGCCGTGTAGGGCAGCGATGCACATTAAATCAGTTGAGAGTTGAAACGTTTTCCCGTTGGTGTGGTGTGGTAGTTAGGAGAGAGGGGTGCCAGCTCAGGTGTCATCCACGTTACTTGACCATGGTTCAAAATTACGTGGTCCGTCGTCAAAAGCCCTCGTGCAGCTGAACAGTGCGACGTTAATATTTAATCAATCAATCTTATTACTAAATTAAGAACAAGTTTAATAATTATTAGGGACTTCCACGGGCTTGTCTTGTAGAGGAAAGTTTTTCAAAGGAAGGTTTAATATCAGAAATTGACACTTAAAGAGTTATTTTTCTATATTTAGCTGAGATCTATATTTTGTCTTCAAGGCATCCACTGCAGAAAATCCGGTTTGAAAAAGGTAGGATGTTGAAAATGGTAATAGTATACGAAGTGCTTTTGTTTTCAGTACAGATAATTCCTCATCCACCTCTACCCCAAATTCAAAGAGCGATTTATTACAAAATTGCCTTTTAATTTTTCACTGGATGTGAAATCTATGAGGATTTCTTTGGAAGTTGAGAGCCCTTTTGGAGTATCTTGAAATAGATCCCTAATCCACTCGTAACTTGCTACCAAGCTGTCCTCATTCAGAAAATACTTTTTAAAATTCTTTGCCAACATAGCTAAATGATTTTACATGTTTTAAAAACAACTTTCACATGTTGTTCTACAGATTTGTAAGTTTTAACACATATCGAGCTGGGGCTTTTTTTCCATCATTTACTTCAGTAGTGGTTAATCCAAAATTTAAGTATTTTTGAGAAGATCGCCTTGATTTAATTTTCGGAACCATGCTCGTTCGTCTGCGTACTTGTTGATTCCTTATTATGGTCGAATGTTTGCTTACGACTTAAAAATGTATGTATGATATTGTTTTAATCTACTGCCGTAAATATTTAATCACCGTGAATTACAATTAACGAGGAAATTTAAAAAAATGTACATTCAAGCTAGATTCGGTAGCTATAGGAGTATCGAGTCGACCAAAACTGACTGGAATTGTACGAGGAAAAGCATTTTTACATGTTTTGCGCAGACGTCCGATAGGTTGCCCAGACTCACGCAAACGTACCCTATAATGCCAGATGTGATGGATATGATAGAGAGCGACATTGACTAGACTATTTTTCTAGTGACATTTGTACTTTGAGAAATGAATGCTGAAGGAAATAAATCTTTAATTAAATACATCATTTTGCGATCTGTTCCAATTTAAAAATTAGAGAAAGAAAAATAACATAATTCTAAGTAATATATATTTTAAGTAATTTTCTTAAAATATATATTACTTAAAGTTACATATACACAAAATTTAATATACTTATCGTATTAATTTGTACGGTTTATAATTAAGATCGTATTGTAACTTTAGCGTCTCTCTCTCAAAGTGCATTTTTATTGCAGTAAATACATTATTGTTGTACAGGGAGGGGGCGAGACAAAAATTATGATTGAAAATTTGGTCGCCAGTATTGAAAGTTTGAGAAACACTGCTTTTAATGTATGAGTGGTGCACAGAGTATTTTATGACTAATTAATTAATACTAAATTAAGAACAAGTTTAATAATTATTAGCTACTTCCATGGGCTTGTCTTACAGAGCAAAGTTTTTGAAAGGAGTTTTAAGATAAGAAATTGACCCTCTGAGTTCATTTTCTATATTTAGCTGATATCTATATTTTGTCTTCTAAGCAACCACCGCATTTTGTAATATGTTCCAATTTAAAAATCAGAGAAAGGAAAAAATAACTTTAGTAATTATCCTATTACTTAACTTTTTTTTTTTGATTAAAAGTAACATATACAAAATTTAATACTTATGTCATGAATTTGTACGGTTTATAATAAATATTGTTGCTTTATCGTAAAAGTGCATTATTATTGCATTCAGTAAATTATTATGTATAAGGGAGGGGCGCGATAAAAATTGTGATTGAAAAGGGGGGCGCCAGTATTGAAAGTTTGAGAAGCACTGTTGTAAAGGACATACTATACCATTATGTCACTTCCTCATCAGAACTCATACATTTAGAATTATTTTCAAGGCCAAAGACCCAAAATAAAGAAACATGGTTAAGACTACTGTTTCATAAATGGTATAAAGGCAAAAGTCCAGGACTTTCCTTATTTCGTCCTTGTGACAGACAGTCCAACACTTGTCTGTTCTCACTTAGCAGCTAGCACTTAAAAAGTCTCACTTTTTCTGACGGCAGTAAGAGGTTTCCTGTTTGCCGTAAATGTGAATTAGAACAGGCTTCACCTCAGCACATATTGGATTGCCTTGGATTGGACCGGAAAGTTATGCATGGTAGTCTACTTCTAGTACCAGACTTCATTCAATGGTTTCACTAATCTGGTGTAACTTTGTCTTACCAAATGGGAGATAAACAACAGCATCCAAGTTTGACGTTAATAAATGCTCAGTTATTAGCTTGATAATTTCTTAAATGAAAAATATATGTAGGTTAAAGTGAATGTACTAAGTTCTTAAAAAAGTTATAGCGTTTTTCAAAATATGTACTGAAGATTTTTAATTGAGGTGAATAACGTATAAAGAGCATATGAATTATGGAAAATTTATCGTTTTAGTTCTCATCCATCAAAAATAATTTACATCCTTGTGATTTTTTAAAAAATATTCTTTAATACAATATAATTGAAATATTTCTCGGAACACGTTCTTCAAAATACATGAATTTGAAAATATCGAAATTAGAATTTTGCAAGTATGTAATAAAATTCATGGTGGTGTAAAATCAAGTATCGTAGTCGCGTATTCATGATGTAGACATTTTCAATCCATACTTATGCAGCAATAAAATGACAAATTCGATATATTTTATATAATTTATGAAGACATTTTATATGTATAGTTTCTACAGAAATTTCAATAGCTGGAGTAAAAAAAATATACATCTAGCAAAATTTAGCGTAAAGAATTAATTAATATGTTAATTTTCTAAGTTGTAAGAATGTGTAGTCAAAAAGGATTCCAAAATAAATATATTTACTATTCTGAGGCATATAAGCACAAAGGATTTATTGCATCACCTATTTCGTACCTTTATATATATACTACTAAAAACTACAAAATAAGATAAGAGATATATTTGATGTCTTTTATAAAACGAAAAATACGTCATATCAGTTCAACTTCGGCAAATTATTTTTGAGTCCACTTGTCACAAATTCCTGCAGGGTAACAAGTCCTTAAAATTTCCCAAATAAGCCGAACAAAAATGTGAGAAATAACCCACCTATATGCTCTCTCTCTCTCTATCCTTATCAACAAATAAAAAATAAAACTCTTGTGAACGGTGAGCATATTCAGACATGTTCCAACAATAAATCGGAGGTTCTTTGAAAAAGTTAGATGGTAGATAAGGTACATTTCGTTGAATAAAGAAAAAAATAATAATTTCATTCTAGTGGTATAAAATGTGCCTGAAGGGGGATTCGAACTTTTTTGCTTCCTATTCATCTTCAACGGATGAATTCCTTAGGTCACATATATTTGACCGCATCGCTTTGCTACTCAAGCATCTCTAACAAAGTTTGGTATCACCATGGTTACAATTTGGGAAACAAGCTAAAATTGGAATTCCGTTAGATATGTATTCTATGTCACGTGTTTCAATCGTTGCGGGTACTGAAAAATTTAGCACTTTTTTTTATCAGTGTCTCGGTGTGTACTTCTAAATGAGAAAATGAAATAGTGGAGTAAATTGTTTTTTGCTCATAGGGAATAGTGGTAAAGGGCTTTCAATTTAGAAAGGTATTTTTCCAGGAAGTTTTTCTTTTCCTTAGTGTGTGGAAGATCACCTTTGTAGTTCATAAAATGTAGTTTTTTTCTCTTTGATACGATATATATATTTGAAAAAGTGATGCCAATATTTATTTCTGTAAAATTTTCCGTTGAATAGTTGTCATATATTGACTCCATGATAAGAAATAATTTAGTTTCCCTTACCAAATTGTTTTCTTAATGGATATTTTTGAGAATATATTTTCAATATTTTTATAACTATTTAGGACAAGGGTGGTCAATTTCTTAGGCTCGAGGGACAGTTTGCGGTAGAGGTGAATGCAGGAGGAGACACATGGTCTTAAAATGATTGTATTCATTAGTTAACAATGCTGCTCGGAAAACTCCACCATAAATATCAATAAATATGAACTATATAAAATAGACTGCCAATTTTTAAACAATTTAACTGCCGATTAATATTTAAGCAATTAATTAATTCCCCAGTGCCACTGTTCTTTATAAAGGCGTGCGTCAGCGATGTATCGGGGGATTAAGAAAACGCATAAATATAAAACAAATCCTTCTCTGATATATGTAAGGCTATTACAAACATTGCCAAGGACATTTTATTGCATTTCAAAGCCTTTTGGACTATTTTTACTGATAGCAGCGCAAAATAAATATCATATTTCGGAAAAACGTATTTATACGTCTGGGACAGATAACGTACTGGCTGAGGTAGACTTATATAAACGTCGGTGACGTATAAGGAGTTAGATTGATTTAATAAGCTAATTTTATAGGATCCATATTTGCAAGCACATTTAATTTTAGACTTATTTTAATGAGATAAAGATGTCCGCGGTCATGTATTTCTACAATTCTTTGAATTCAGGAATGAGGTTGCTTATTGAAATTTTCACCATAGCGTATGTGTTAATGTTAAGCAACCTCGCATTGTACCTATAATTACTGTTGTTGATTTTCATGCAAGAAATACTTTACCTACAAATATAAGTCGACCCAAATATGGATAACATACTCTTTATATTTTATTTTCTTGCTGTCCTGATGGGAACCAAAAATACACTTTGCGAGCCGCATGTGCCACGTGGATCATTCTTTGCCAACTCCAAATTTAAGAGAATTCAAACAATTAATCGTTCAATAGGCATCAAGACAATTTAGGTTGTTTGCGTGCCATTTTAAGAATATATGTAGGTTTGATATGATTTGTAAGGTTCAAAAAATTATCTTATTGTATCCTTACAAATAATGCTGCGGCAAAAGCTATATATATATATAGAATCCAGAATCATTTGGATTGATATATCATTAGTGAGAGTTATGAGCAAAATATAGGAGTCGTGATTGTTGTATTAAATATGAGAAATCTTTCAAAAATGGGGAATTGAATTATTGATAGGATGCTCTTTACTGAGTTTTTAATGAGTTACTCTATTCATTTGGGAACATGCTGGGTTTTTTATTTGCACTTTCGGATTTTAGACATTTTTTCTACCATATCAACTATTTTAAAGATGGGTGCATCATCTTTGGTGTTCGATGGTTCACTTATATTATGTACTTAATTGTCTTTGAATTTTAATATTTTATTGTTATATTACCTTTCAGAAAGTGATGGCGAATAGATTAATTTTTCAAGTTAAATGGTTTAATTTTAACTTTTTAATTTTTAAATTTTTGAGTATTGGATATTTTCCGATTAACTTATCAAGTAGCAATAAGGGGAAGGTTGGTGCCATTAAACTAGTTTAACCCCACTTATCGGTCCTAAGTCGGATGTTGCACTTGGATGTTTTATAAATTTTTATTTCATAATTTTTTAATTTTGTTTGAAAACGTTGGAATTTTATCTTCTATATCCGCAATTGATATTTTGAAATGGGACTTAGTATTATAAAATTCAAATAATTTCAATTTTTTAATTAATTATTAGGCTGCAATTTATATATAGCATAATAAAATAAAAGTGAAGAAGTACTAGAACCTACAGTGCTAAAGAAGTAAGGAAAGTCTTTGGGCAAAACTGGAGACCTATATATATATATATATATATTAAATACAATTAATTTTAATACTCTTAAATGACACAGTCTAGAAATTAAAAAGTTTAAAGTACTATCAATTACCGATAGCATTCATTAAGCACTAACCTAAGCAAGATAAAGCTCTAAAAGGTTATTTTTCTGAATAAAATATTTTCTATAAGGTTTTACACTAGAGAAACATTATTAGTATTAGATACTGCTTACAAAATTTTAGTTTTTTTTGGAAAAATATATAATTTTTCCTCAAAACTGAGTGCTACGAAATAAAACAAAACCACTCTTTTAACCCGCTGAAACATCGATAATTTAAAACTAGTTTCTTGTCTGAAATGATTTATGTCTCCTTTGAGGATACTAAGATATCTTCTTGGGCAAATATGAGAAGCAATTTCATGTTAAGATCAAGACAAGCATTCATTAGCTTTTCTAATGCAAGGGGCGTGCAAGAATAAATGCCCTGTATCGAATAAAGAACATCCAAGTCTTAACATAGTATAGATAGTACGTAAAAACTATAGGTTAAAATTTTCTTTAAAAATATTCCTCCAAAATGTTACTTGTAATCAAGATACATTACTAGGCTCAGACAAAAATAAATATTATATTGTTTACTTTTTTAACACACTTATTTTAAAAAAAAACAATAAACATTTTTTTTATTTAAATAAACACAATTTGGTGCCTTGTTTTGTCCAAAATTAAGAAAAAGAGAAGCATAATGAATCAAAATTATAATTTTAATTTCGAATTTTAACCCGTATTGCAGTTAATAGTCGAATATTCTAACCTTGCACGCACAACGACTTTTATTATCGTTTTTTTCTATTCCTACTATTAGCTCACACTCTATACATTTATTCATTCATTTATTTATTTATCTTGGTAGAATTTTCAATCGTTAATAAAATACATTTAAAAGGGCTCCATTGAGCTGAAATCTTATATACATAATTATTTTGAATGACAATACAATAATTTAATTATAATTAATAAAAAATAATTGATTAAAACTCATTATTTAAAGAATTACAAAACCAGTGACATCGACATCATTTTTGGCGACCCTTTTGGTGTGACTTGTGTAAAAACTTGAAAATGTTTTTTTCTCACTTTTTAAAGCACTCAGTTAAACTGAAGTTTTATATACACGATTGTTTTGGATGACAATACGATACTTTAATGATAATAAATAAAATTTATTTACCACTTAATATTATGATTGTGTCCTATGTATGTAGATAATTTATATTAGTTGTAACTATTAAATAAAAAGTAGCTAAAATAAAAATTTTCTTTGTTGATCTAAGTAGGAGAATTGACTTAATTTTTTTATATTAAAATTCTAATTTTAATCCATATTGCAGTTGAAAGCCAAATATTGTAACCTTGCACGTACATCGACTTTTATTATTATTTTTTTAATAGATGGTTCATAAAATATTTTTTATATATCAGTAAAAATATTTATTTATACATTTTCATTAGAAATAATATTTTAGTAGTGTTTCATTTTTAAAAAGTATTCAAAATGTTGTTATATATATGTTAGTGCGCAAGTTGGTGTGCATAGCTCAACATTGGAATTATTACGGGTACAAGGACTCTATTTTCTTTCCCCTTTCCCTTTGCTATCCATTTTAGCTTAACACACAGTGCAGTATCTTGAGGGAGCATCTTTTTTGAGTTTTAGTGGAACAAAACTAGCAAAATACCATTCCGTTAATCATGCAGTTCTGGAACATATTGGTCTGATCCACTTTTTTATATTTGCATCACTATGATAGTTTTGTATAATTATTTCTACTAATTTGCTTCTGAAATCTAAACTTTTTTATCTCCATTTTTTATGCAAAGCATTTGCTACTCAAAATGCTGGTGTCTGATAAAAATCGTAAGATATAACAAACATTGGTCGTTACCTAAATTTACAAAACCACGATGATGAATCACAGTCAGTCTCACGAGTATTGACGGCGGTCGCTTATCATGCGAATTTCGCTCATAGCATAAAATACACCCAAATTATATCGAGTGGGCACAATTTGGCCAGTTTAGAATTATCAAAATAATTCAATGTGGACAGTATGGGGTGAGGAAGAATTATAATTTGTACCTATTAAAGCCCTTTAACTAATTTAAAATTATCCATTAGAATCTAAGTATTCTTCTAATTATTTAATTCTAAATACTCAAAAAATATTGGTTTTCCATAATGTTTTTAAAAACTTGTTATTCCGATATTCAGTAATTTGCTATATGGCATGTCAACGGAAGAGTATTTATGATTTTTTTTTATTTTGATAGATATAAAAATACATTTACATATAACTAGAGTATAATTGAATTAATAACCCAAACAAGAAAGTGATGGTAGATTTTGTGAAAACAAACTATAAACCTAGTATAATTTTGACAGGCAGTTAGTGAAACTCTTAATCCAGAACCAAAAAGAAATATAATACTCTTGAACCATAATGAGCTAGAAAACAGTGCTTTATGTTCTTTTCACGCACTTCAGATACGCAAATTAACAGAAATATTTCCACCAATCAAGTCTCAGCAAAGAAGATAATTTTCATACGAAAAGTAATTTCAGCTTCACTTTTTGTAAAACACATGATGCCCGAAGAAGGCACAACCAGATTTACTACTATGTGTAATTAAAAGTCTTTGAAGAGAAAGAAGAAAAAAGAGAATAGAAATACACATAAATGAAAGTTTTACTTAACATTTAATTAGTTTATTTATTTTCATGTTGGTAATTTTAATATACCTTATTATTTTTTTTCCCTAGTGAGCGGTGGATTGGTGCTTTACCATTGCAGATCAAGTAAAGGGTGTTTTTCAGAGGTATATAACTTTAAATTGCAATAAAACAACGATGTATTATTCGATTGACATGAATTTTTTTTATTCGAAAAATAATCTTGTGGCATTACATTTTAAATATGATTTCTGGCATAGGACTGCCACGGCTGGCTCGGATGTAGTCCAATCTGGACGTCCAATTTTCGATGACTTTTTCCAACATTTGTGGCCGTATATCGGCAATAACACGGCGAATGAAGTCTTCCAAAAGATCAAGCGTTTGTAGCGTATCCGCATAGACCCATGACTTTACATAGCCCCACAGAAAATAGTCTAGCGGTGTTAAATCACAAGATGTTGGAGGCCAATTCACAGGTCCAAAACGTGAAATTAGGCGGTCACCAAACGTGTCTTTCAATAAATCGATTGTGGCACGAGCTGTGTGACATGTTGCGCCGTCTTGTTGGAACCACAGCTCCTGGACATCATGATTGTTCAATTCAGGAATGAAAAAGTTAGTAATCATGGCTCTATACCGATCACCATTGACTGTAACGTTGTGGCCCCTTCATCGTCGTTTTTGAAGAAGGATTCCACCAGCCCATAAAGCGCGCCAAACAGTCAGTTTTTCTGGATGTGTAACGGTGTTTCGACATACACTTGTGGATTAGCTTCACTCAAATGCGGCAGTTTTGTGTTGTTGACGCCATTCAACCAGAAGTGCGCTTCATCGCTAAACAAAATTCGCTTATAAAAATCGACCATTATTTTCGAAATAAAATTGCACAATTTGAAAGCGTTGTTCAGGCCTGAGTCTATTCATGATGAATTGACAAACCAAACTGAGAATAAATCACTTGACAGCTGTTAAATCGGTCGCCATCTTGGAAAGTAATGCCAACTTAAACTTCTATACCTGGAAAAAAACACCCTTTATATTCTCCGGAAGCTGGTATCTCTTTATAGTGCGGAACCATAAAGGCGGATACCAATAGCCGAAAGTAATTTGACGTCCAGTTTCCTCCCTAGAGGGAGGCACCTGAGCTCTGAGGATGCAAAATTATACTAGGATTATACTTTGTAGAGAGCACTCAAGCCAAAGATGCACCTAAGGGATCTTTAACATTCCGTATAATTATACGACAATGCCACTATCGATTTTCTGCATTTTGAAATTCCATCGACTTGGGCAGGTGTACAAACCTGCAGCCTTAGGTGCAGAAAGCCAGCAACAACCCAACCATGCCACTTTGCTGGCACATATATTATAATGTACTGGAAGTATGTTTTTCAAAAATAATATTAAATAAATAGAAAAAAAAAAATGTTTTGTTACTCATTACAACGGAAGATTCTACTTCATTGGAACTGTTAGCAAAATTATAGTATTCAATTTTTACTTTCCAGAAAAAAAGATTCACGAAGTGTTAAGAAAGTATTTTACATTCACTTATTATAAACACCAAATAAGAGAAATAATAAAAATCAAAATCAAAAAAATTTTTTTTATTGAAATAAATATTTCTTTTGAAATACATATTTATAGCATCGACACACAACGGACATCTGAAAATACATTAAAAATATGCAAAAATTGATTGATTTATTGATTTTTAATGCAAAACAATTTATATTACTGACACTTATGCGAAAAAAAAACGCACAAAAAAATTTTCTACCTGTGCGCGCACACACACATAAATATTCAACTTACCTTTCTATAGTATTCTAAAATTACAATTCAATATAGCGAAATAAACCCTATTTAATTACCCAAATAACTATTAGCGTTATAATTTATTCATCACTTATAAATACTTGATTACTCTTTTTGTTGCTTAGGACAGGAAATCCAACATAATATTTCTGGCTGTGTTATAAAAGACACCAGAGTACGAAAAAGAGTTTTCTAATATCCGTAATGAGCTAAATATTGGGACACATTAACGATTTTCCGTTCTTGGTGTAATTAGTGTTACAACTAAATAGCATTTCTTTTGGAAAGAGACATTTAACAGCTAATGATAACGGTTATTAGATAGTTCCTAAAAGTGATTTGTATTATTGATTATGTTGGGAAATTCAGTTGTCGTGGAATATATAGTTTAACAGTTTTTTGATGTCATACTAGATCGGGTTTGAAGATTCAGTTTTTTGCTAATGTCAGTTTAAGTGCTGTATGTTTGTAATTATGCAATGTAAAAATAAGTAATTGCGAGCAATTAATTACAACATTATCTTAAAAATATGCGTACGTTTCTAAAAGTATCATAATAGGTTGCATCTACATGATTATTTATTATTGCTCAAATTAAGGTTCAATAAAATATGCTTCAGGTTTTATTTATTTATTTTTTGCCTGATGACTATCTTCATTAAGTTCATTAAAAAATTTGAATTTTATTGAATAGTTTAAAGATTAAGAAAAAGGCAAAGAAATGACGCCATCACTCATAATTAATTTTCTTCAAGGTTTTTCGTTGTCAGAAAACCGTTATATAACTTATGTGAGTAGATTTTTTTAAAACTATTTTTGACTAACATTAGAATTAGAATGAATATTCATGTAGCAAATGCATAAACATTAAACAAGAGGCATTTTGGTCTTTCCAGTACTGAATATGTTTTAATCTAAATAACTTCCTAAAAATAAAAATACTAATTACATTTGAAGTTCATTCGTTCAACACATTAAGATAAAAAATTAAAGGCACGCTTAAATTAAAAAGTAAAGCAGAAAGACAAAAAATCACGAAGAAACATGCATTGTCGTAAGCAAAACATATGCACTTCTTTTTGCATATAACTATCTTTGCATGTGTGCATATACATATAAACGTTGCATGTGTAACACATGCGACGTTAGCAAGATGGTTTGAATTAAAATTACAAAATTTACATTTAATTATTTAGAAACCAGTACAATGTTAAAGTATCACATCACAGTGATTTTGAAATATTTAAAGAAAACAAATTCTAGAATTATATATTCATTTTAGCATGTATAATTAAATATTCATATTTAATATAATGTTTATTTATTTTGTAATTCCATATATGTTTAGGCAATGAAATTCTATAAATACAGGTTGAAGTAATAAAATATCTAAAATGCTATAACTAGAAGACTGATATAAGTAAAAATACATTTATTTCCAGATGTATTTCATTTAGATTTAATAATTAAAATTATTGCACCATTATTGAATTATTTACATTTTTTGCATTAAAAAAGTAATGATAATTTTTTCCTCATATTTATTGCCGTTTTTAATAAACACGGGTGAATTAATTACTACATTTATTTTTTTTTCAATACAGCTTTCACACACACACACAATTGCATTATCATATTATAAATTCAATTTCAATTATAATATAAGAAGATAAGGGGTTTGTGGCTGAAAAAAATTCCAAACACACTGCTTATTCAAATATTAAGTATTATTATTATTTTACTTTTTTAAAAATATATTAAATTTGATTTTATACAACAATTATTTTTTTTTATACAGATTGTTTTTTTCAGGTATAGAAGTTTAAATTGGCATTACTTTCCAAGATGGCGACTCATTTAACAGCTGTCAAGTGATTTATTCTCAGTTTGGTTTGGCAATTCATCATGAATAGACTCACGCCAGAACAACGCTTTTAGATTCGTTGAATGGGCCCAAACGAGATTGCCGTTGTTCCCGATTTTCATAAGCGAATTTTGTTTAAGGATGAAGCGCACTTCTGGTTGAATGGCTACGTCAACAAACAAAACTGCCGCATTTGGAGTGAAGCTAATCCACAAGTGTATGTCGAAACACCGTTACATCCCGAAAAACTGACTGTTTGGTGCGCTTTATGGGCTGGTGGAATCCTTCTTCAAAACGATGAAGGCCACAACGTTACAGTCAATGGTGATCGGTATAGAGCCATGATTACTAACTTTTTCATTTCTGAATTGAACAATCATGATGTCCAGGAGCTGTGTTTCGAACAAGACGACGCAGCATGTCACACAGCTCTTGCCACAATCGATTTATTGCAAGACACGTTTGGTGACCGCCTAATTTCACGTTTTGGACCTGTGAATTGGCCTCCAAGATCTTGTGATTTAACACCGCTAATCTATTTTTGTGGTGCTATGTAAAGTCGGATAAGCCACAAACGCTTGACCATTTGGAAGACAACATTCGCCGTGTTATTGCTGATATACAGCCACAAATGTTGGAAAAAGTCATCGAAAATTGACGTCCAGATTGGACTACATTCGAGCCAGCCGTGACAGTCCTATGGCAGAAATCATATTTAAATGTAATGCCACAAGATTATCTTTCGAATAAAAAAAATCATGTCATTCGAATAATACATCGTTGTTTTATTGCAATTTAAAGTTCTATACCTCTAAAAAAAACACCCTTTAAATATTGATTGAAAATTAAATTAGTAGTTCACTAAAATGCAATGCACTTTATGATAAAAAAAATAGCAGAACAATATTTTGTTCAACTAACACTTTTCGATATTTTTCTTTTATATCTTATATTTCCTTGAAGACAACTTTTTCTCCAAAAATATTTGTCCCTCAAGAGTTTACTTTCCTTAGTTAAATACGAGATGTCTGACCTCGAGGTATCTAAGTGATATTTTTTCCCTATGGGATTACTATTTTTTGTAAACAAGGGTAACGTTTCTTTGGAATTCTCTGTGGATTTTACAGTTTCCCCCCATTTCTTTGACACGCATTCCAATTTAATTATTTCTACATGTGCATACTTTTTTCTAGATCATGAGTATGCAATTTTACGCAGATGGAGAGTGTTTGATACAAACGTAAATAAAGCAATAAAAAAAATATCTTTGAATAATGTTTTAAAGAACAATGCTTCAGATTTTTAACATCTTGCTACAATTCGGCGAAATTAAATCTTGAAAACAAACTGTCTTATTTTTTAATGTAAAAACTATAACTTTAAGAACATTTTTAAAGTAAAGGTAATGGAGTCTATTTATATGTGGATACGTTAATATCTTTCTAAAGGTCACTTAATTACTTAAATCAGGACGTATATATCCGTCTTGCACAACAGATGCGTTAAGTGCCTCACTTGGATATTTCCGTCCTTCCGCGACACGATTATTTTCTTTGCGCTGCTACTATTCCAATGGCTTTTGAATGCTATAGAATGATCCTGACAGTATTTGCAAAAGGTATACTTGCTTCAGAGAAAAAATTGCTTTATTTCGGCCTCCCCCGACCCTCAATACACCACATATGCGCACATATGTGAAAAACGTTGACACTGGGTTGAGTCTCATATAACACTCAATCGTTAGTTAAGGGTTAAGAAAAATGGTACTTTTAACATTTTTCTCTCGCTTGCCAGGCGCAAGCGATCAAAATTTTTAATCTGTTGAGTGTTTTGAATGAATTGTGTTTTATTCTAAAAGAAAAAAATAAAGTCGTAATACATACTTCAAAGTCAGTGTCAGAATTCAAGTTTCAGAATAGCTCATAAAATGTACACTGGTGTGCAAAACTTAAGCAACAGGTGGGTTTATTGCCATAACTTCACGAAAAATCATCTGAGAGACATGAAATTCAGGAATGAGGGAGAGTATTATGTACGTAAAGGATGGCGAAAGCATCGGCGCTGAAAAAGGTATACAATGCATACGGTATGGAATCAAACAAAAACAAGCTTTATTGAACGCATAGTATCGTGACTCATGATGGTCTGTCCAACAGGAAGAACAACAAGTAGATGTTCCTTAATACGGTATATGCCCTCCCCTCACTGCAATGGTTGCTTCGCACCGTCTCCGCAAACTCAAAATCAGCTGGTGCAACATTTCTTGCGAAGGAGTGCCCATTCTTCAATCAGCATCTGTTTGAGTTGTTGGGTGTTCTCCGGATGATGTAAGCGTGCTGCAATACGTCTCCCCAAAGCATCCCACACATGTCCGATGGAATTTAAATCTGGGGAGTACGTTGGCCAATCTATTCGAGTGATATCTTCACTTTCCAGCAGCTCCTCAACAGCAAGAGTCCGATGTGGCCGCGCATTGTCATCCATAAAAATGAAGTCTAGGCCAATGGCAACTCGGAACAGACGCACATGGGGAAGAAGTACCTCCTCCCAATAGAGATCCCCGATTACAGACCCTCTATCGAAAATGTGGAGCTTAGTTCACCCGTTCAGCATAATGCCCCACCGGACAAGAACTCCACGACCACCGTAATGGAGTCTTTCCTTGATGTTACTGGTATAAAACCGTGTCCCGATCTCTCTCCAAATCAAAACGCGTTGAGAATCGCTTCTGGTACTGAACCGATTCTCATCCGTAAAGAGGACACGACCCCATTGACAGTTGTCCAGTTTTTGTGCTCTCTGCACCTCTGTAAACAGTGGCGTCGGTGGTCAACTTTCAACGGGAGGCAGCGTTCAGGACGGCGGGCGAATAGGCGCCCTTTGTGAAGGCGTCTGGCCACAGTAAACCGCGACACTGGTCGCCCCGTTGCTGTAGAGAGTTGCTGAGCAATGATGCTTGCTGACTGTCTTTTTTGTTGTCTCCTATGTGTGTATACTATGTAAAACAGATTTTGTGCCCAAAATTTCATAAAAAGCTCGACATTTAATTTTCTAAGGAAAAAGCTTAAAATTTGTTAAAGTTATTTTAAAAGGTTACTCCTCCTACAAAAGTTTACTTATATCTATTAAATTTGATTTACATTTACGTTAAACTATGTATAACAAAAGTTTGCATGGGTTTTGCGATAACATTATTGGTATTTGTACAATACTTCTTTCTATGAATGCTTATTGAAAATTCCTTAAAAAATTATTAAATTCTGAATTCAAATATTTTTAAAAAAATAACCATTGATTTGATTCAAAAATGCATACCCTCTTTTGTTTCAAGTATTGTCAGCAAAAGGAAAAAAAATCAAAACATTGGGCACAATAGAAAAAAAAACTTTAGCTTTTAAACCGAAGACAAACTTGTTATTTTATCTTTCTGAGATAAGTCAGTTTAAAGTTTTGATTTGCCATAGGGATGTAAATAAAAACGAACGTAAAGGCTATCATAATTCTACGTTTTTTTAAGTTTAAATCTTTCAGGTTTGGGGGGGGTATAGAAACGTATATAAAGAATAATTTAGGCTATAAATATTATATTTGATTTTTTGATTGATTTTTGTCATTTGAATCGTACTGTGTCCTCTTAAAGTTTCGGTAATTATTTGAAGAAAAAACACACTTTTGATTTATATACTTGGATCGGCTTATAATAAAAAAACTAGAGGTAATACTTTGTGCACATAAGTAAAAATTATAATTCACACACTGTTCTTTCTAATTTCTATTTAAATATATAAAATAATTAAATTGAACATTTAAGAAGGCAAATTACGATACTTATTAAAATACTTAAATTAAATAATAAAATTTTCAACTGTATAAATAAGTAGTTAATGTACACAGTTTAAGTGCATTAATTTCTAAAATTCACTACTTATAAAAATTATATTTTTTGCGATTATTATTTTAAACGTAAATTAATCAGAGTTCAAGGAGTCATAAAGAAATGTAAGTAAATTATTTTGTGTCTGATTATTTATAAACATATTAATTATCGTATTTACCTAAAAATGCATTTATTTATTTAAAATATTTCATCATCATTTAAAGAGGAAACTTTTAACTGCCATATAATAATGCAAAACTATATGGAAAGAAAGGATGATTTAAAATTTATTATGCTGATATCTTTAAAGGTGAATAAGAAACATATATAATGATTCTGAAATCTTAAGAAATTAACTTAAATTAAATCGATTTTTATTCAGCATTTAATGGAAGTGTTTAAAGTGAAGTTGACACTTAAAAAAGTGTAGACGGGAAGAAAGATATCCCGAGGCAAGTTTCTTCCAAATTAAGGAATCTTATCTTACAATTTTAACAGTTTCTGTTCTTTTCAACTTGCTTTATTTTTCTTTTTTATTCACAGAATTTGTTTATTCCATGTCTAGATAGGCGCATTCTAATCTAGTACAATCACTTGATTTATTGAGATCAGTTCAGTTCAAAGCAGTCTCAGAAAACAAATTAAACTAGCATTATTCCGTGACGGAATGGCTGAAAGACTTTCCGAAAGAGCTGGTATCGGATTTAAATTGTCTGTTCTGTCTTGTTTATCAAAATCTTTATTTTAAAGTTATTCTTTGAGTTGTTTTCGTTCTTGTTGCTGTCATGATGCTTCTGTGGAAATTAAGGAATTGAATGTAACGAGGGTTTATCTTAAACTTACTTATTTTGTGCTGAAGAAAATATTTTAAAAGAATTCCAAAGACGAGGATAAAAAACATGTAATTGATATTGATTTTTTATTCTGATAATTGTTTGTGAAGACATTTACATACATGCATGTTAAGAAATGTCATTGCATGTTAACAAATATATAAGTATCCGGGAAAAACAGTAATAAATGTAAACTGTCTGCTATGCTTTAAATTTCATTTAAATCTCTTAACTGCCATCGTCGTATATATCCGTCTCGTTCAACCGGTACGTTTAGCGCCCAGGACGTATATATACGTCTTTCCGAAATGTGATCCTTTCTTTAAGCTGTTATCAGTAAACTATTCAAACGAGCCTTTAGAATGCAATAAAATGACATTGACTGTGCTAGTGAATGATTTACTAATTTCAGAGAGGAATATACTTTTTTGTGTGCTTTTTCTTTTCCCTCTAAAACACCGCATACGCGTGGCTATGAGAAAAAAGGTGGCATTAGGGAGCGAATCACTTAATCGGCAGTCAAGGGATAAATATATATCCAAGAATGCCTTTTTTCATGTTAACATACACATATTTGATAAGATAACCAATTCTATTCGATAGCAATATGCAGATATTCAAATGAAAATTGTGTCAAGTTAGAAATTCATAAAAAGAGGTCAGTGTACCATGACCTACCCCATTAGTACTTGATTTGGAAAGTATTGGACGTGATTATGGCAATCAAATGGGAATTTCGAACACAAAATGCTAATTAGAGCTAAACGAATAGTGCATTCAATTTTTTGAAATATTTAAATAATTCTTCATCACATGATCCAAGGTTACAAAAATTTATAATTTCAAACACTGCTTCAAACTATGGATAACGTAATTGTCCACTCTGTTTTAATGATCTGGAGAAATGGTTCCTGGATAGAGAAGTCATTGTTACCAGACAAGCAATACTAACTGCTGCAACCAATTAATGACGAAAGGCAAACGCCATGCAATGCATTTTGTTCTTTATAAGATATGCTTTCAGAAAACCGACCAGTTGATGCCTTTGCTAGTGACATGTCATCAACTGCAGTACCTTTGTTGGATGAATTAATTTTTCAGTTTGGTTCTAAATGTTTGGAAAAACATTGCTGGGTTTGATGAGTAATGACTTATTTGGTACGAACCGAAAACTTTAGGGTGGGGTGCACCTCTGATGTCATAGAACCAAGCTGTATAAAAGGCATCATGCAACTTAATGTTAGCTCCACATTAGTGGAGGGTGTTTTTTATGGAATGGACTGGGAGTTTTGTCATCAAACTAAATAAATCATTAATTTTTAATTGTTATATCCATCTACAAAGTGACCATTTGCAACTGCGCATATTCTTCATGTTCCCAAACAACGAAGTTTTCATGGATGATGTAGCAATAGGATTAAGTATTCTAGACAGTTGCAGCATATGATTTGGTTGCTTAGATGGCTAGACATGAATTCCATCATATATACATGACATTGAATCGAAATCGTTCAATCAAGTTTTGGATCTAAACCCTGAATTGGTAATCGCAGCTATGGACAACTATCGATGTAACATGGCTGAAGTTTTCTTCATTAGATTTCTGACAGCTTCATAAAATTAATAGCACGTCAAGTTTTTACACTTCAATCGATAAAAGAAGATCCAACATGGCACAAAACTTCACTCATAACTCTTGTTTTAACTTGTTACCAAATTTATTTCAAATCTCGGTGGCTAATCATGGCTACTCGACAAGTCATTATTAGTTTTTCCATGATGTTGTAATAATAAAAAAATTTATCATCTTTGAGTGTCTGACATACTCGGTAACGAAAATCTTTGCACGGGACTTTTGACTTTTTCGGTCTGTAATGTTAAATTACAAAATCATTTCAACAATCCTAAATGCATTATATTTTTCCGAGTGGAATAGCTTGTATCAAATTTCAAATAATGCGCATCTCACCAAGGAATTTTTTCCTTCTATTCAGAGCCGTTTAAAGGCTAAGCACTTTCACCCTAATTTTAAACTTACCCAGTTTCTAACTGGGCATGGAAACTTTAAAGCATATTTAAAGCGCTTCAATTTGTCGCCTACTGATCAGTGTTCTTGCTCCAGTGACACAATCCAAAATGCCAAGCATCTGATTCTTGCTTGTACTCATTTCTCACCGGAAAGACGTACACTCATGAAGTGCCAACAAAAGAACAATACAGTGTGGCCTCCTCCTTTATCCGCTTTTGTTGAAGGAAATTAATCTTTTATATTTTTTGTGCATACATTAATAGCATTTTTTCCTGTATTATTTAGATTCTAAATTTTGTGTGTTTGTTAACATTTTCTGTACGTGAATATACATGTGTATATATGTGTGTATATATATTTGTATGTGTATGTATGCTTTATGTTTTTGTACTTTGAACATTTCTTTTTTTTTCATGTTTTCTTATCTTCCTCATTGTATAATTTTATTATTGATTTTCTCCGTTTGCATGTGAGCATTCTTGTATTTAATTCTGTATTTGTTGTTTCTGTATTCCCCCTCTTTGGTTCCCATTTGTGCCTATATACTTCTACATGTAGTCTCCATTGTCTTGTGTATTGACTTACGTTTGTAAGCCTTGTGTTATACTTGTCGGCACACAAGGAGTCTATCTAGAGTCTCAAAAAAAATAACCTGTGATGATTGTATTATTAGATAATAAAATCAATTTATCAGAGATCCATAAAGCAGCTAAGATACTCTAATGAATACTTTTATTCACCAGTTTTTTTATAGCACTAAATTGAATTTATACATTTTCTAAGCGTAATGAAAGAAGTACCCCAGTCGCCAGGGCAGCCAATTGGAGTAACTGTTCACTTTTCCCAGCAACCAATCAGAGAGTAGCCACTAAGCTCTCAACCAAGTCAAAAACTTTTCCAAACTCTCCATCCAGACGAAGCACCGAAGCCACGCTACCCAGATCCCATCGATCATCCAATCGCCGTCATGCCACCTAGCAGAATGTAAATCCCTACTCTCTCCATGCCCCTCATTGAAGACTTGTCCAGATATGGGATTGAGGACTGTTCTTACAGTCCAGAAGCCCAAAAAAGCAACGCCTATTCAACGTCTATAATGAAAGAAGTCTGCAAAATTTGCGTGATGCCGTAAAACTGTTATATGATACAGCATCTATGACATTTTTTTGTAAAATGTTGCTTGATAAATACACTTAATATTAATCTAAAACATCAAGGGGAATGATGGATATTTAGATATGTATTTATAAATAATATTCTAATAGTTAATTTTTTTTTGCAATAGACGAATTTAGTCCTTCGACAGTAGCTAATTTTATATACAAATGCTAACAATGCTTCAATGCAATAAAAATGAGGCTTTTGCATCGTCAAGAAGTGAATTAAAATTATTAATTTCGAATTGAATTTAAAATATTTCTTTGAAAAATTGCATTCTTTTCTGTTGATTAAAAATTTGCAAACATTTCTTTAAAAAAAATAGCAATTTTAGCTGTAAATCTAAGAAGATATCTGCAATATAAATATTAATTAAAACATCACATAAATATTGGATAGAAAAATGAAATTACACAAATGTAAGAATAAATTATAGAATTAAAAATCTCTTCTACATCTCTGCAAATTAATCAACGGCAAAATGGTGCTTACCTTGTTATCTCTTCCAAATTTCGTGACTAACACATTTACATTTTAACGAAAGTACATTTTCGAAAACGCAAACACAATTTCTTAGCATTTTCCAACTCTTCCATTACCAGTTATTACTTCCGCAATTCTAAATCATTTTCCTCACTGTCATTTGAAGACTTAAATTTCCCAAAATGAACTGAAACTCTCGGTCCACATTTTTTTTATCTAAACCTCAGCACTCACAAAATAATTTGTTGCTTTTCCATGTCTTACATAAACTCAGATACTCTACTGGATTTAAATTTAAAAGACATACCTATGACATCTCACGCCGAAACACGTTTACAAGTCAAAATTCATAACGCAGCAGTCAGCATCACGAGTCGGAAAAACTATGCATAATTAATATTTAATTAAATTTATCTCTCCTAGACGATTACTGGGCATTTTCATTAATAAGCATCCTACAAGAACTGTCAACTCGTCTGGTTACTTTTAATAAAGATGAATGAGTTTTGAAAATATGGAATTTCTTTTATATCAATTTACTTTTTTTTGTGAGAGAAAATATTGAAGTCTGGTACTGAAGTAAATGCTTAGTTGCTCACCAGGGTAATTTCAATCAACTCTGATACAATTTATCAAACGCGAATGGCAATCGATATGCTACGGTTTCTTTATTTTTAATGATGCAATTTTGGGAAGTATACGCATCGACGTTATTTATGATGTGAATAGAGCGTGAAAAGAGACGAGAATTATTTGGTGGATTATTCTGTAGATAAGTTTGGAGGTTCTTGGATTTGGTTGAACCTAAGCCTAAATCAGCTTTTGGCTGTATTCAATTAGTAACTTTTTTACCAGCATATAATTCTTTATTACATATTAAATAATGTTATATTATAGAAGTATATTTAAAATATTTCGGGTTAATTTTCTTTTCTTTAAAATATTATCTTCAGTAGCATAAAGGAGAATATTAGGGTTCCCCCTGCAAAGTCAGATATATCCTTTAATATTTTATAAATTGGTTAAAAATTTATTTCGTATCACTCGGGCTTTGGGCCCCCTAAAGTAATGGGACCCCTAGGCACCTGCCCTTCCCCTTCCGAAATGAGGGGGCTGTGGAGGTGTATGTCCCTCCACTGTCTATCTCTGATTCGTATTTAATTATATGCCAAATAAAAAAAAGTTTTATTTCTATGTGTTTTTTAGGTAATGCAATATTTAAACATGCTTGAGGTTTTTAAGTTAATGAATCTTTATGTCAACATATTCTGTATTTAAAAGATCTCTTTGCCATTTTAGGTATAATATCAAATTATATTGTCATTTAATTTTGTCAAGAGATTTTTATTCCCTCAACGTAAAAGATTTTGATGAAGTAGAGCAAAGATTGATATTTTTTAGACATTTTTTTCAATATCTTTTAAAACACGATGTTACACCCACAAATTAATCCTTATGAAATCAATTAAATATAATGTTTAGAAATGAGCTTTTTATTGACGATTAATTCATATTTTTTATCAATTTATGCATTGACATTCACAAATTATTATTTGATTGAAATTAAGTAAGTTATATTTTTAACTGTCCTTATAATATAGTTATATTAATTTATAAATGTTACACAATTCTGAAATTCATAAAATAGTAATCGCTTTCACATCTGAAAAGAAGATAAATTATACCTACGATAAATATTTATCATAACAGAGTAAATCTTCATACATATGTTTACAAAGAAAATTATATTATTATAATGATAATATAGGAACAGGAATTTGTAGTGGTGTGTAATTTTAGACTGAAAAAAAAAACACAGCGCATATAAATTTTTAAAATTAAATTTAACTTAGTATTTTTTTCAAAGATCTATTTAAAAGTAAAGCTAACACACATAATTTACAATTTTGAGTTATGAAATATAACATTGTTTTTTCCTAGAAATTTAAAAGAAATTTAAATAAGTTTTTAACGTGTGGAATTAATTTAAAATTTTAGTCGGGGATGCAAATAAGACAAATGCATGATTTGAGTTGAAGTATTTTTTTTTGTGCATAAAAAATGTGCATTTTAACTAAGCTGTAAACTTTAATTTTAATATTGTATTTTATTTTATGGGCATTATTAAGCTGCATGAAACTTTGTTTTTCACATTGTATTAATCACATAAAATATTTTACATTATTTTTTAAAACAATATCATTATTTATTTTATAAAATCCTTTTAAATCTGACAAATAAATACTTTTGATTCGAATATGAGAAAAAGAATCTAATAATTCATTTTTATCCACAGATTTCATTTACTTAAATAAAAATCTTTCTATTCCTATAATATTCAAATTATATTTTTTTCTGAATAATGAAAACAAGCATATTCACAATGAACAAATAGCTTTTGATTTATCACTATTTGAATATTTTGAAATTTTATTAATGCGTTTTGTAAAACTCCTTTAGTCCTAAATTAGTCATTTCACGTGAATTTCTGTGCATTTAATGAGTGCTTAAAAAAGAAATTTAGATTCCTGCAAGTTTAAAATGTTTTTAAGGCTTAATAAATTATTCAGAATGTTTCAGATAATTCATTCTACGGTGTCAAATAAAATTAAATTTCTAATAATTATAAATAAACTCTATCTATATACATAATTTTAGTTTATCTGATAATAATTACTTTATTTTTCTTTAAAAAAAATATTAAATTATGCAAATTGTTAAGGTATTCAACTACATTCGAAACCGTGATTTTGTAAAAGTGTACAAACGATAATTTTTTTATTAATATTTGGTGTCACTTATATTAGGATACAGGTATAAAGTTGTTTTCAGAGTATTATTATACTAAATTTTTTACTAACATTTTTTTACTCTGATGTATTAAAATATGGGTAAATCCACGTCAAAATTATGTATATCTCAAAGTTAAGGCTCTGCATAGAGATCGGAACTATATATGGACAAAATAGTTTTGATAGAGAAGCATTACTCTTAAAAGAATTTTTGAAGATAGGTGATTTTACGTTCATTTTTTGGCAAAATATCCCAAAATATCGCATTTAAATAATATTTTATTGTAACAGTAATCTTAATTTTTTTACTTGTATTCTAATCTAAGTGAAACTAAATAATACAAAAATATTCTTATTACGTTTTTTTGCAAAATAAAGATTCAGAGTGTAGTAGGAAACATTAAATCAAAAATATCCTAATAGTACTTCTTCATATAAGCAGAAAATCCATTTTATATAATTATTGTTTTTTTTATTTTCTATAAATTATTTTGTTTTATACATTTTTGATTATGGATATAACATTCGACTTAAAGGAATCACAAAACTTTCTGAAAGTAAAATTCATCCATTAATTATGATTATCTTGTTATTTACATTTATAAATTTATTAATAATAAAACTTGAAGTAAAATTTTATTTTAACCTCGGTATAGAAATCACTACTTCATATAGGCAAAATGTTATTACTGTCGAATCACTTTTCAAACAGGTTTTGAATATATGTGATTATCTCTTAGTTATCATTGAATTAACTTCTTCTTGTAATGATATTCGTAAAATAATTTTACATGTATATTTGAGTTCAACTGATTCTAAATATAAAAAAGAATTGTTTATACGTTTTTTAAAAGTACGCAGATTTACGTTATGAGTAATACACAGAACATCATTTTAATATTAAATGCATTAGAAGCGAATAGTTAAAAATTATCGTGAAAATCTAGCCATACTATTTTTGTAGGAATATTTTTTCCTGTGATTAAACATTTAAGCATTGCGAATAAAACAGCAAGGCATATTAAACAAATTTCAGAAGAAATGACGTCAATTTCTTCAAGTTAAAAATCCTCCAAAAATAAATCCACTGCGATAGATTGTGACACATAACAAAGTACTACAACGCCAAATTAAACTTATAGAAATCAATACTTCCCTACTGGTTTATCACTAATTTAAAATGGAAACTCATAATTTCTCGCGGATGCTATTGACAAGCTTCAGTTGATAAATTTACAGAGCTTTGGGCACTTCTGTTGTAAAATCAACCTCAGAGCTCAAGTTTATCGATATTTCGATTTATCAGTGTAATATATTATTATCTTGATTGCTTAAGACAAAGGTTTCTGTAGTGTCTCAAGAGGAAACAGGAAGTTGAGTTTAGATGTATCTTACCTTCAGGCAAGTAAATAATTCTTAGAAAATCTTTTTTCCCCCTCAATTTTGTGGAAAGAGTGATAGCAATTAAAGTAAATGGATTTATATAAAGAACAAAGATTCTCTCTTTCATTTAAAGCTTTGGTGGTGTAAAAATATTTGGATAGTTGATTAACAGGGTTTGACAGTACTTTGAAGTTTAAAATATCAAAATCTTAATGATTTTCATCATTTTTGGATTCATATATCAGTTAGTTTTCCTGATCGTAGCTAAGGGGAAAGCAGAAAATCAATGGTAATTTATGTTGGCTGGATTTAAGACTGATTTTTGTTAAATAGCAAGATTAAAAATTGGAAAACATAATTTTACGAGGCGTTGAGACCAAATGGAAAACACAAAATTAAAGAAATGTCATCGAATTAATTAAATTAATTTTTGAGAATAATCAATAAAAATACGTGTTTAATATTTTATAATTAATGAAGATAAAAAAAGCACATATTTCAAAAAGTCAGTTTTTGAACGCCGGGAACAAAGTTAAAACTAAAAATGTGTTCATATTTTAAGGGGATGGTGGACCATTCATTCTAATTTCTTAAATTGTTTGTTTAATTAGCTGAAAATGCAATCAGTATAATAAACGATTATTATATTTCAGAATTTAAACATACTTTTAAAAAACCTATGAAAAACTGATTTTTTTAAAAAAATTTAATTTTTTAAACTATTTTCAAAAATTTTCCTTGAGCATTAGTTTTTAAGATATATACATAACTTTTATTTTATGTATAGACGCATTACAATAAAATATATCTGTGTATGGATTTCAAATTCAGAATAAAATTTGATGAAAAAAAGATAATTCTTTTTATATTATATGAAATATTTCACCAATTATCACCCATTCAAGGTATTCAAAACAACTCAAAATAAGATTCGTTAAATATTTTAGAAAACTAATGCACATATTTGTGAATTATACCATTTTTCATAAGTTGTGAAAATTTAAAAGAGATATGACGTAATTTGAAACGCAAGGAGCATTTTACGTAACAATGAAAAGGAAAAATTTACGAAATAAGAAAAGTGTATTTTAAACATTTATTTGAATAAAATCAAAAAATAATTCAGTAATTATTAACCAAAATGACGAAATTCTTTGATAGAGTTATTCTATGAAATATAAATATTATTAGTAAACAAAATCATAACCACAATTTGGACCTAAATCGGACAATGTGAAGGTCAACCATCCTCTTAATAATTATCTTCCTTTAAATGAAACTACAAAAAATTGAGAACTTCAATGTATTTTTGGAATATATAAAAAACATGGATTTTTTTACCTATTTATCACTTTATTTGTCGGATGAATTTGCTACTCTTTCCATTAATATTTTTTACATGTTATTTCTTACAATTTTTTTTTTATTTTCGACGAGCCACGGAACATTATGTTTTAAAAAAATTCTCAAAAATAACTTACTAAACAGTTCAGAAACTAATCTGAATTTTTAAAGTATGATTAAGATACCCTTTATGAATTATCGATAATCGATACCATTTTTCCTTTGATTTTGAGTTGGAATCATATGAGCTTTTATCCTCAGCAGATATGAATTGAATAACATTTCAGCATGACACTTGGGTTTGCGGTCAAATTCTCAAAAATTCCTCACCAGGCCAAGGAAAGGATTTTGAACATCAATATTTTTATGTTTCATCAACTCTCTAGATAGAGGACCCTTATTTTTACCAGGAAATACTTCCATGACTCCAAATGTGGCACGAATTCATAACCATGAACCCTTGGATTTTACGAGCACCATTCATTTCCGTCAGACTTTCATTTAAGTGAATGTGAGTTACATTAACATTACACTATGGACACACAACAACATGGGTGCTGTTGGCAATGGAATTAATTTTGGAACCATGGTCAAGTTAGGAGGTCGACATCTCAGCAGGCACCTCTCTTTCCTAAGTACTACACTGCGCCAATAAAAGGATTTTGAGCCTCGAAAAATTTAATGTGCACCAGCCTCTGTACATTGAAGATGTTCAGTGGCAACAGGAACCTGCATAAACTGGTCACGAGTTCCCGTCCATAACCTGTAGGCTACTATGTGGCCACGGGTTTTGTTTAAAGTGACTGCCTACCTTCAGATCCAATTTTTTTCTAAAAACAAATTTTTGAAATAAATTGAGTGTTTTTAGGAAGAAAAATAAAAAAAAAATGTAAGTGCATAAAAATTTAAAACAATTATTGTAGTTTTAGAAAAAGGGGTTGTTTTCAAGGAAATTTTACTAATTCTTTACTAAAATGGGTAACACTGTACAAAAATTACTAATACAATTATCACAATCTTCTTTATACACAACATACATATTACGGTGCTCTTCAAAATGACCCAAAATCTAAGAGAAATATTAAAATACAAAAAAAAAATTACAGACAATTACACATAATAATATAAAAATTTTGATATTTTTTAAGTGTTTTCTTTATAAAAACTACCCTAAATTAAAAAAAAAATAATCTACAACAAAAGTTAGGGTCCACACTCTATGAAAAATAGAATAATAAACATTCCCACAAAATTTCAAAACGTTATCTGCACTGGTTCATGTGTCTGATAAATAGTTTCTTTCGAAAACATAATTTTGAGAAAAACTCATTTAAAGTTTTATCTTACCGCTCTTTTGCATAGAGTGATGCTTTTTAAAACCACTATAACTTTATTTCTATTTCACGTAAAGGAAAAAAAAACTGTTTTGGAAAGGAAAATGTTCAAACTATATAAGATTTCGAAATTAAAAAAAAAATGTTTTATGTGCAGACGAAAAACGACATTTTCAAGTTCGGCAGTCACTTTAAATTATATCACTAAAACAAAAACAAATTATAATAGTCACAAATAATGTTTATTAATTCCTTTAAGTTTCATGGGCGTATATATATATGTCTCTTTCAACTCAAGAAATAAATGTCCCTGACGTATATATACGTCTTTTCGAAAAACAATCCTTTTCCTTGCACTGCTATCCGTAACACTATTTAGAAGGCTTTGGAACAGAATAAAATGACCTGGATAGTGTTAGGGAAAAAATTATTTATTTCAGAGAAAAATTTGCTTGCTAATACCTTATCTTTTCCTTCCAGTACAACACATATGCGCGATTATGTGAGAAACGGTGAGACTCTGGAGTGAATCATGTAACTTTCAATCGGAAGAGAAGAGGTTAAAGTTTATTCATTGCTATAGTTAATCTTTGTGCAATGTTTTGTAAACGCTGTAGATAGTATTCATAATATAATAAGGTATGCAACGCTTACACTAAAGGAATCACCAACATAAACTAGTTACGCATAAAATGATTTATCCTCACTTTAAACTAGGTGATTAATCATTCCAGCAACTATATACTCATTACAGAAAGGTTTAAATTCTAATGCTGATATAAATGTGGATTTCTGATTTTACACATCATTTGTTCAGTTAAAAGCTCTAATATTTTGATAATTTACAGTGCATAGGGATGCTTTAATTTGAAACGCAAACTGGAGAAGTGTATAAAGTTCTTTTTCCATTAACGACGAATATTTGAAGCATTGGTGTATGTTATCGTTAGCTAGAATCCATTGCGGTAGAAAGTTGACAATAAAGTTATGGCAGATGATATCGGTGAATCGTTGCAAGTTACCGAATGGGAATGGACGATGAATTGCTGGATTTATTCCATACTATTAAATAACACTGTCTTATTTATACTGCACACTGCTATATACAAAAAACTTAGACCAATTGACTACTGTATGCTAAGAATGTATCATTTGGTTGTTTACTATAAGTGCTTACTGTATTTTGGAATTTTAAAAACTTTCAACGAAAGTGTTTGTGGATTAGCGGTTAAGAGAGTTTTAGCTATGTCTACCAAAAATCTTTCCTTAAAACGTTATTTTTTCCCACACAAACTTTTTTTTAATTTTAATACTATAACTTAATTTTTGGTCGGCGTTGCTTCTCATACTGTACATATGTTTTTTTTTAAAATTACATTCTCACTAATGATGTTCAACTGGGCTAAATAAAGTGATTAAGGAGGTTTTTTCATAATTTGGGGACAATTATAGAGATGCCAGCGGCGTACAATGAGAGCAGTGCTCTTGGCATCATTATCCTGTTAAAAATGAAGTCGTCTCCAGTATCAAAATTGTGGATGACTAATTTAAAATTTGTGTTTAAAATTTTTAAACAGAACTCATGATTCACAATATCATCAAATTATGTAAGTTAATGAAAAATAATAAGTAAATAGTAAAACAATATAATGTAATAAAAATCATTTAGGTGTCAAATCTGCTCTCTCTATATATTAAATTAATTATTCCTACATGAAACGAAAATACATTTTGAAACGATGTTTGTTTTAAAGTTATTGTTGCTGATAATTTATTTATTTTTTATTGAGAGGATGTAAAACAACTGAGGCTATTTTTGCTGATTATACTTTACATACTTGTTAATCTTTTGCTCTTATTTATTTTGCCAATTAGTGAAGTAATTTCATTTAAAACAATATTCTGTAAGTGGTCGACATATAACAGTTTTATTTTTGTTTTTGTTTATTGAGAAACTAAAAATGATATGAGTTATGCAGTTTCTCTATTTGTGAATATTTCGAATAATGAAATATAAATTTCAGGCAAACTATTCGCAGGTAAAAAAATTCCGAAAAAAATACCAACTACAATACATAAAATATTATTTTATTTCATAATTTTCTAACATGCTTGTTGTCACTTTTTCTTAAGAAAAAATCAAGTTTAGAAGTGAAGTTTTCGAATGTATATGTTACTATAAAATTAAACTTTAAAATACATTCAATATTTTTTAATTTAAATTAATATTTCTTCGAGAATAAAATGATAATTCATAAAAAATAGTAATTTTCTTGTGTACCATTATAGATAACTGAAATAAATTAGGTTATTAAATTTAAAAAGTAAGTTTTATTTCCTCGAAAACTTAATTAAAATATTTTTATTTTGCTACTCATAAGGGAATGAAAAAGTAAATTTTATTTTATATAAATATGTGGTTAAATTATTTCTATTAAAAATAATATTAAACTTATAATAAGTTTGTTCTTTGTGCAAATAGCTGCAAAGAATTTCTTTAATTTAAAGCTTTAAAGAATGTGTACATTCCAAATTAAATGTTGGGATACATTTAATAGGAAATAAAAATTATTAAGCATAACTTCTACTTTCAAGTGAGTTTTTCGAAAGTAATTTGTATTAATTAGATTTCTTATTTACTACGTAATGTATTTTCATAATATTTTATGATTTTTCTTCTGTTCGTTTGGTTTTTTTTTTTAATATGCAGCTTTAAATTACTTTAATATTAGACTTTTTGTTTTGAAAGAAACAATCGTTTCTCATTTAAATTTATTCGGTAAGTACTTTAAAATATAATAAATGCCAAAAAATTAACTTTAAGTTTATCATTATTATGTGCAAAATATTTTTTAACATATAGAATCACATTAATAAAGTATAACAAGAAAACTTTAGAAATTTTATTACTTTTGTAAAACTATACAATGAACCGAGAAGAGAGAAACAAAATTTTATTTACTCATTAAAATTTCATAGAAACTTCTTTATATATAGGGTTGGGTGTTTTTATTAAACTTCAGAACAATACTCAATAACTACGATATTAATCATTATACTTTTTGCATTTGACTTAAATATAAATGCATATAATAAGAATCAAATAATTTAGATCTTATTTTTTTTTACTCAGAAAAAAAGAAATTTTTCTTCAGTCATTGCATAAATTCATACCATTTTTTTTTCGAATTAAAGTCTTTTAACATGTATTAACAATTGTGTAATGTTCCTTTTTGCATAGTTTCATGACTTGTTTACTAAAGCTGTATAATTTTGCCTATTCTTTTTTATTATAAGCTTAGCTCTTATTTATTAATTTATAAAAATAATTCTTTATAAACTTCTAACTCAAAAGAAATGCAGTAGGTTTTCCATTTTAATTTTTTTGATTGCTTTACTATCTAAATGAAAATATAACACATTTTACAGCCTCAACTATAATTTTGATTATATCTCCTTAGAATAACAATGTTGAAATGATTCAATCCTATTATGTTTCAAGTACATACCGAAAAAATAAATAAATTATTATGGGGAATTGGCATGAGTCTCTTAAATAAAATAAAAATATAACGAAAGAGTAAAATGTATTAAAAGACTTTTACTACTAGATACAGTTATGAACTTTTAATCAAATATATCATAATCTAGTTCCATTAAAGTTTTCAGCAAACATATTTAATAACACATATTAACTCAACATTATTTTTCAAAATTCGAATCGTTATATTGTTTATTTAATTTGTATTATGAATGCCTTACTTTATGTGATGAACAAAAAATATATTGGATTTATTTTATAAGACAAAGGATTCTTAAGAGTAAGTTTATTTTGTAATTACTTTCCAATCTAAACGTAAAAAAGACAAGATATCTCTTTCGAGTGAGTATAACTAGTTATATCGTTTATTTGAATAAGTTAATATGACATAAGTTAATTTTATATAATTTAAGAATACGTGACAAGAAATTTACTGTCTTCGCAATCTTCATGTAGTTATCTTCCAAGATATTATTAATATAAATCTACGTCTTAACACTTTCAAGTTTTCTAAAACTGCTATGCTTTTAAAAGTGTAAATGAGTTTTAAATGAGTAAATTTAAGGCATTCAACAATTTTAATCCTAAGTTGAATATAATCTTCTTAATTTGCTCATTTCCATAATAAGTGCTTTATTAATATGTGGTACAAAGAGATACATTAAACAGGGATATAAAATGTCTTTAAAGAGTATAAACATAGTTATATATACTCTTGTTTTCTCTCTCTTGGTTTCTTTTGTTTTCTTTAATTACATCATTTTTAACTTAACACGAGTGCGGTTGGATCCTATTTTAGTTTCAAACTTTTTTAATCGCCAATTTGGCGAAATATTACTCTTATATTAGATAGAAGTCTGTAACAGAAAATGGAGCTGCTGGTGCAATTTGGCACAATTTGTTTTTCTTCTTTTAAAAGATTTTGGCTTAAATAGAACTTAACCTTACTTGTCTTCGTTGCTTACATATGTCTCTTCATTTCGTTATAGGTTTTACAATTTCTGTGAATTAAGTTATTTCAAATATAACCGTTACTTTTGCAACATATTTAGTGAAAAACACAGGTTATTGTAGGATATTTCTTTTTCTTATTAAAATAGTAAAATTCGATTTAAACAGAATAAAATAACAAATATATTTATAAGACTTAACATTGAAACATTTTAAAAAATATAATTTTTAGATTGCAGATTGTTAATTCGTCAGTGTTTTATTTAGTTTGGAACAGTTTTATCTAAAGTGCTTTTTATAATAATTTTTGAGAAATGTTTTTAAACCAAATAGAACTCTCTCTCTCTATATATAATTATTTATTCTCTTAAACTTATTTTAACGGTGGTAATTTTTTTAAATACATTTAATCTTAGTGTCCCTAAAGTAATGGTAATATCTATACACTCTTTTTTTAATTTTTTGTTTCTATTCTTTTCATATTTTACTAAATGATACTATTCAACCATTCCCATACTTTGAATTTGCGTTTGAGTACAGAATCTGGCACTAACTTGTTTATTGCACTCAGATTTATCGCGGTCTCTACATTTTAGATGCATTTTTAGGTAAGTTACCTTTTTCTTGCAATGGATTTAGATATTCTACGCATTATTTTCAATAGGTGTTTCCTCAGTATTTTTAACAGAAAAGGCGAAGGTAGGCTTGCCAAAAACATGTTCAAACCCACTTTTATGTAAATTATTTTATATATAAGCTTCCTAAGTCAGCAATGTTTATAATACTGTTATAAATATCAGAGTTATATGCTTGAAAAGTACAATTGAGAATTTGGTATAAAATTTTCGAAGTTAAAACTTCGTTTCAAACAAACAGGTCTTTTCGAAGATAATGGTCACCACTTTAAATGGTAAAACGAATCAAGTTTTCTAGTAAGTGTTGCCTTTAAATACATTTCTCAGTCATAGACATTTTCCCATTTGAATATTTCTTTTACTGGAAGACGCCGCCGAAGACAGAACGGCCTATTGCCTGTGTTGGTGCCCTAATATTCTTTCAGGAGTTGATTTCCCCGAGTGGTCTCGTTTCTTTCTTATATTTATATCACAATACGATTTATTCGGATGCTTTGATATCTACAACTGGCTTCTAGTATAATAAATATATATTATCTGTACTGCAACGTATCAAAGGAGATAAAGTTGTTTGGATTCTTACTCAATTTTGGAAACTTTTAATGTAACAGAAATTATTCAAAATGGTTAAAACTGTTTTCATTTTGATTAAAATCGAGAAAATTCACAGAAGTGTAATCGTTATCAAAAATAGAATAATTCTAATCTTAAATTTTCCCTTCAACCAAACACTTGGGAAAAGAGTGTTTTTTTCCAGGTATATAAGTTTAAGTTGGCATTACTTTCCAAGATGGCGACCGATTTAACAGCTGTCAAGTGATTTATTCTCAGTTTGGTGTGACAATTCATCAAAACGATCATCAAGCAAGGCGTAGATTCGTCGAATGCGCCCAAAACGAGATTGCCGTTGTTCCCGATTTTCATAAGCGAATTTTCTTTAGCGATGAAGCGCACTTCTGGTTGAATGGCTGCATCAACAAACAAAACTGCTGCATTTGGAGTGAAGCTAATTCACAAGTGTATGTCGAGACACCGTTACATCCAGAAAAACTGACTGTTTGGTGCGCTTTATGGGCTGGTGGAATCCTTCTTCAAAAACGATGAAGGCCACAACATTACAGTCAAGGGTGATCGGTATAGAGCCATGATTATTAACTTTTTCATTCCTGAATGGAACAATCATGATGTCCAGGAGCTGTGGTTTCAACAAGACGGCACAACATATCACACAGCTCGTGCCGCAATCGATTTATTGAAAGACACGTTTGGTGACCGCCTAATTTCACGTTTTGGACCTGTGAATTGGCCTCCAAGATCTTGTGATTTAACACCGCTAGACTATTTTCTGTGGTGCTATGTAAAATCATTGGTCTATGCAGATAAGCCACAATCGCCTGACTATTTGGAAGACAACAATCGCCGTGTTATTGCCGATATACGGCCACAAATGTTGGAAAAATTCATCGAAAATTGGACGTCCAGTTTGGACTACATCCGAGCCAGCCGTGTCAGTCCTATGCCAGAAATCATATTTAAAATGTAATGTCACAAGATTATCTTTCGAATAAAAAAAATTCATGTCAATCGAATAATACATCGTTGTTTCATTGCAATTTAAAGTTCTATACCTCTAAAAAACACCCTTTATTTTCATACATTTATTTTTTTGAGTTAAATTAAATACTTTAACAAATAAATATACTGTTTCTCATGTCATATTAAAGTTATTGTCATTATTTTAATATTCCGATTATTGGTTTTAAATTATAAACATATGCTTGTGAGCGATGAAATGAAATTTCGTAAATGATTTTATCGGGTCTATAAAATAATTTAATTATTTAAAAAATCGCATGACATATAAAACTATTATTTATAAGCAAATATCCATTTAATATTCATCTTAATATTAATAAATAAAACTTAATTTTTTAATTTTAAAGAATGACAGTTATCACACACAAATTTAATTCAAATTGAATATTTTATATCTTACATGAAAAATAATTCATTTAGTTTAATTTACATACTTAGTAAAACAATGAAAATTATTGTTTCCTTATTCGCTAACACAATGCATAAGACAGTATAAATGATATTTAAAAAACGAAGCTGAAACAATGAAAGCTTAATGCTTTTATGAATTCTTCTAGATCTAAATACAAGCGAATAAAAATAGCTAGCGATTCGAGAATTTAGTTTAAATCAATTTCCATTTTAGTCAATAAAGTAATTGTACTCAAATCAAAATACGTATACTAGAAGAAATCTTATATATTTTTTTCCTTATCAACTTTTAAAAATTACTTTTATAAATAACAGTAATTTGAAATTTATTTATCCCTATAATATGCAACAAAATAATTCTCTTCTTTGTATATTAGGGTACATTAATGCATTCCCTTCAAATCATTTTTTTTCTTGAGTTATCAGGGAATTGAATGGAGATATTGCAAATGTATAAAATTATAAATATATAAATATAATTTAACGTGTAAAATATTTCTTCAGGGTTCTGGATTAAAAGCTTCGAAATTTAAATGATTTTTTTATTCCTTTAATATTTTATTATAAAGGGTGTCAATTTAGAGTTATAGAACTTTAAATTACAATAAAACAACGATGTATTATTTGATTGACATGAATTTTTTTATTCGAAAGATAATCTTGTGGTATTACATTTTAAATATGATTTCTGGCATATGACTGCCACGGCTGGCTCGGATGTAGTCCAATCTGGACGTCCAATTTTCGATGACTTTTTCCAACATTTGTGGCCGAATATCGGTAATAACACGGCGAATGTTGTCTTCCAAATGGTCAAGCATTTGTGGCCTATCCGCATAGACCAATGACTTTACATAGCCCCACAGAAAATAGTCTAGCGGTGTTAAATCACAAGATCTTGGAGGCCAATTCACAGGTCCAAAACGTGAAATTAGGCGGTCACCAAACGTGTCTTTCAATAAATGGATTGTGGTACGAGCTGTGTGACATGTTGCGCCGTTTTGTTGGAACCACAGCTCCTGGACATCATGATTTTTCAATTCAGGAATGAAAAAGTTAGTAATCATGGCTCTATACCGATCACCATTGAATGTAACGTTGTGGCCTTCATCGGTTTTGAAGAAGGATTCCACCAGCCCATAAAGCGCACCAAACAGTCAGTTTTTCTGGATGTAACGGTGTTTCGACATACACTTGTGAATTAGCTTCACTCCAAATGCGGCAGTTTTGTTTGTTGACTTAGCCATTCAACCAGAAGCGCGCTTCATCGCTAAACAAAATTCTCTTATAAAAATCGGGAACAATGGCAATCTCGTTTTGGGCCCATTCGAAGAATCTACGACTTGCTTGATGATCGTTTTGATGAATTTCTAAACCAAACTGAGAATAAATCTCTTGACAGCTGTTAAATCGATCGCCATCTTGGAAAGTAATGCCAACAACAACAAAAAAAACTATTTTCAAACATTGAAAGAATCAAGAAAGTCTGATTTTATATTTATTTGTATCCCAGTGTTGGAATTCTACATGCAAATCAGGCTCCAGAGTACGTGCTACCTTATCAAAATCATACAAGATACATAAAATGCATTTTGCTTCCAAACTAGAAATATAAATCCTTTTTTAATATTATTCATTGTTTTATCTGTAAATATTGTTAGATTTATTTACCAAGTCTTTTCCTCTCTTACATAAAAAATATCATTTCGAACATTTGTTGTAAGGTCTCACAATTTTTTTGAAAAATAAGATGGTTTAAGTAGAAAAGCATTTTTTCCCGCATTTACCATTTTACGCTTTTTGAAGCAAAATGGAGAAACTGGAGAAAATTTCTCTCCGGTGCATTTTTTATGATCACTCTAAAACTGATCTAAGACATTTCGGGACAAATAGAGGAAATTTATAAAGAACAAAGACTGAATTGTATAAAAGGACTTTTTATAAGAGCATTAAGTGTATATGACAAACAAAAGAGATGCAGGTTATTCTTAGAAACTCATTTATCACATTTTATTTGTCTTATTTGTAATAAAATATCATTTTCAGAATATCACGTATATTTTTGCTTTCAAATTTAAGTAACTGGTACATGTTTATTTATTTTTCTTTGAATCGAATTTAATAATATCAGAAAGGCTTCATCATATTTAAGTCAGTGTTTTTCAAACTGTGGGGCGCGCCCCCCTGGGGGGCGCGATAACCCTACGAGGGAAGCGCGAGCATATCGAAAATAAAAGATTTAAAAATAATTAATTTACTGGAAAGAATTAAAACAAAATACTTTCAGCCATAATAAAAAATACACTTTTAATCTGATATAATTTATAGGCGCGCACGATATTAAGTCAACAAAAATAAAAACTCCTTCAACACCTAATTATCTATCTTTGATCCTATAACCAAATAAAAAAAACTTTTATTTGATTTTCTGTAATCCCATGATGAAAGATTTTTTACTACGCTTTCTGTTTAAACCTAACATACAACTTTCCGAGAAAAAACAGATCCCAGACGCAGAATCGAAAAAATTTAGGAACGTAAAAAATTCATCACTGTCATTATTTTTGAAATACTGCACATTATAGCTGTAATCTGTTTAACCTTCTAAGTTATTGGTACAGTTTATGTGTTTGTTTCTCATTTAGAGAAGTTGTAAGTAATGTATTTCTTTGTTACGCTTTTTTCCGTGCAAAAGAGTTTTATGATATTTGGAAAACCACGGAGAGCACACACACTTTGAAGAATTACTTGGCCAAGACTTATTTTTACGAGTATTCTATACATATAAAGCATAACGCGAAAAACATTTTACACAATTTCATATAATCATAATGAATACTATTTTACCCGAAAGTGGTCGCGCGGGACGCACAGATTACGAAATCATTAATTCTGGCAAAACTGTTTAATTGTTACCAAAAAAAAATGGAAAGGCCTTGAAAGTAGATAAGTAAACTTTCTCTTGATTAAATTATTCACTGGAATCACGATTTGTATCGTGCACAATAAAATAATTATAAAAAAAATAGGGTGACTCAATAACCCCACTCGACCGTATCGAGTGCGCGCCTACTCCCGGGTTAAAACATGTTGAAGTCTTTTCGCTTTAAAAATATTAAAAATAATACAGTTATTCTTCATCGGAATTTTATATTATTGTTCATTATTTAACATCAAATATAAATGCTAATTCTGTGAGGCTTAAAATTACCATTCGCTTAAAACTAATTACAATTTGAGCAACCATTTAAAAAAAATCATTTTACATTTTTGTAAACATTGTCGAGCATTTGACTTTGCACTCCTTACAATTCAGCTATTATATCAATAATGTTTTATTTTCTTATAATTGAACTTAGGCAAAGAGCGGGCATTTCAGCCGGTATACTTTTAATGTATCAGTGCTGCATAAAGTATTTTATAACTAATTAATTAATGCTAAATTAAGAACAAATTTAATAAGTATTAACGATTTTCATGGGCTTGTCTTGCAAAGCAAAGTTTTTATAAGGAATGCTTATGTTTAGAAATTCAACCTCTGAGTTATTTTTCTATATTTAGCAGATATCTATATTTTGCCTTCTAAGCAGCCACCGCATTTTGCAATATGTTCAATTTAAAAATTAGAGAAAGGAAAAATAACATAAAAATTATCACATTATTTTATTTATTTATTTATTTTTTGATTAAAAGTAGTATACAAAATATTAATACTTATGTTACTAATTTGTATGGTTTATAATTAAGATCGCCTATTGTAGCTTTAGCATCAAAGTGCATTATTATTGCATTCAGTACATTATTAATGTATAAGGGGGGGGCGATAAAAATTGTGATCGAAAAGGGGGGCGCCAGTATTTAAAGTTTGAGAAGCCCTGTATTTGAGTGAAATCAGAGTTAAATTTTGTTTCTTCTTCAGGCTGTTAAGTGAAGTTATTGCAATTGGTATCTTATAGACTGGAATGTTGAACTCCTATTTTTTAAACTAAACCTATTACTTAAATTAATTGAAAATCATATCCGTTGTTATCCTTCTCAATTTTGTTTAAGATTCAAATTGTATTTTTTTTTATAAATAGCCTTCTTATGGCCCATGATTACAAAGTTGTAATAAATTACAATTAATAAAAAATTATAAAACTTTTTATTTCATATTTTAGGAAAAAATACATATACAGTTATGGAATGCAAAGTAAAATAGTTGCTTAGATTGATTTGTGAACATATTTTAGATCTTCAGTTACGGATGAACATTCTTCCAAAATTCGCAAAATTTTCTGATTTACTTTTGTGTTCTTTGATGGTAATAAGCGAATCAAGTGTTTCGATACGTATTTTTTCTTTGGAATTTATTTTTTTTAGAAACTTTGCATGAGTGTAAATTTCACACTCATACTATTATTTACTTTATTTTATCAGTTCGCAATTGTTTCTTTGATTGATTATGAATCTTTTTCTGTTCCTATATATATTAATTTTAGAGAATATATAGCTATCATTATATAGTGTAAATATCTTAAATTATACAGATTTCATATCCTAGTTCATGTCGCAATCATAAAGAATAACTTATATTTTATTGCCTTACTTTTTTTTTTACTTTCGGTTATTCCCGATTGGACTTCATTTTCCAAAAAATATATATCCACTATTTTAAATGCTCGATGGTTATTGCTATCATTTTTATTTAATTAAACTGTCTGATTTCTGTAAAGAAATAAATATAAAAATATGGTTCTACTTATTTTTATAATTTATCTTTTTCTATTGTTTACCTATCCAGTTGACATATTTTAGCATATATTAAGCTATAGTGCTTCTGCCCAAATATATAATTCGTTATCGAATCTTATATGTTACCGCGAATAGCTTTTATTAAGTATGCTAAAAACGAACAATTGTTCACGTAAATATCATCGTTATTATGCACTCTTAAAAACTCCAAGAAAAAGGAAATATAAATTTGAAACGATAGAGTCAAAATTAGGAACTACATATGTGAAAAGTCAGAGATGCGCCAAAAGATAAAATTAATAAATTTGTTTCATCTTTTCGTATTACATACATATCGTTACATTTTTTTCGTACAGCTGTGTTTATGAACTTTAAATTGGTAGTTATCGATTCGATTTGACCAAGCAATCACCATGCATTGCCCAATACAATTACCGCTTTTCTTAAGGCTTAATAAAGAAAGTTTTTAAAAGTCAAATAATACTAAAATCGAGATCGCATTTCAGCAGAGAAGAGTATTGAGCAAGCAACACCAAGATGAAAATCCCTAAAACAAATCTTGCGTGCACATAATAGACTGTGGCTTTTTTATCAGAAACACTTGAAGCTAAAAGTAAATAGATCATTGTTTGCAATAGTAGGCTATATTCAACCCAAAGAAATCCAGACTGGTGTTAGTGATTTTGTTTCTATTATTTTATTTCTTGATGAAATAGGATAATTGTTTGGCTTGAAACACATTAGGCTAAATTCATGTGACGTCATAGTCACATGTTAAAGATAACACCGTGTTTCTAGCCAATCAGTTCATGCGTTTCGTTGTTGTCAAATTTGCCCTTTACAGAAACTTTCTCTCTGAAAGTACACATTTTTCAAAAATAATAAAGCACTTAGGTACAAACAAGGCGTTTTATTTAAAAATACAGGCATAAAATAAAACTTTTATAAATTAAAAAAATTTTTTGAAGTTTTTTTTAAATGTTTGAATATCTTTACCCAATTACGAAATTTGATATTTTACCAAGTTTTACAATAAGAGCTACACGTACAATTAGTTTAATATCTCGTTTAAATTCAATAGTGAACCCGTGTTGTCTTTATCATGTGACAATCAGGAATTGAGCCCATTAGACTTAAAATAACCACCAAAAAAAAGACAGAAATAAATATAAAAACATTTGGTGGTTACTAAACCATTTTTATTCAAAATGAAAATTCTAATGCGCAGAAACGATAAGCAAATTTCGGAATCAATTCCAAATCTTCTTGATGTTTTTCAAGTTGGTTCTTTTGCTTGTGGCTTTTTAAAATTAACCCATAATTTGTTCGGTTTAATTCAAATAACACCATTATCATGAAAATATTAAAGTAATTTCCTTTTAACAATATCTTACGTCACTGCTTATGATTAGAGTCTTCATTAACATGGCAAGAAATGATCGTTAAGTCTATTTTAAAATAAATGAAAAGAAATTTTAATATGTTAAAGAAATAAATGTGTTCAATGAAAAAAACCATCGAAGGAATTGATTTTGTTAAGAAAGAAATTTATTCACTGAAAAAATATGTCCGGTTTAAAAATTAATGGAAGAGAAGACATCGTATGCAGCATCCCATAACATTACTATAGCTGACTTTAATATCATACGGAACTCAAATGATGAATATTTTCAAGGAATATTTGGGATATTTCCTAATTATTCTAATTATTTACATTAATGACACCTTATCACTCATGCATTCCTATATCTAGTTGCAAGTATGAGTCAAGTCTAATAATAAAAATAAATAAAAATTACCGGCAGTTACTTTAAATGCCCATTTTTATGTGTAACACAGACTTAAAATCTTCTTTTATTACAACTTTAGTTTAAGAGCAATAACCACACACTGTACTGCTTGACATAGGTTAAACATCTCTGAAAATATTCCGATGAGCTAATCTCAGGAAGTAGATCCAATTTCTGGGCAACAGAACGTAGGAAGTGATGTCACATAAACTAAATTAGTTTCCGGTTGGGGAGAAGGGAATGGTAAATGAAATTTACTGCGCTTGATATTTTACATAAAATCTTGAGGAAAATTATGTAATTTAAAAATTGAATATTTTAATAATATAATAGGAGAGGAGAAAGAAGAAAGATCTTAGTATTTTTATTTTATCAATAGAAATGTATTTCTAATTTTATTAAATTTATATATATATATATATATATATATATATATATATATATATATATATATTCTGTGTCCACATATATTTATATTATAAATAACTTTTTATGTTTCTTTAACAATTAAATAATTATTTACTTTGAAAATTTAAAATAATATAATGAAATACTATAGAACAAGGAAAATTTATAGAACAAAATGTTTGGCAATGGTATTCAGAAAACAAATTTAGTGTTAAGTTTATGTAAGATGGCTAAAAAATTCTCTGGGTCTTGCTTAGTAGGCAAACCCGTTGTTCACATTAAGATTATGAAATTAAGCATACTTTTTAATATTCCTTTATAATGCTTACTAATCTAAACTTAATATAGTTATTTTGAATTGTCGAAATAAAAGCCTTTAAATAATATACATATATATATATATATATATATATATATATATACATATATATATACATATATATATACATATATATATACATATATATACATATATATATACATATATATATATGTACATATATATATATACATATATATATACATATATATATATATATACATATATATATACATATATATATATATATATATATATATATATATATATATATATATATATATATATTAAAAATTCTAAGATGCCTGTTTATAAATAATGAATAACATATTTTTTCTTGTAATAATTTATAAAATAAAATTTTTACTTATTAGGGGTACTAAAGAACTTTAATCGTTCATTATATTTCATATAAAGTAATGTATTTACAAATGAATAAAAACGATAACTAAAGATTTGAACAAATGTTATAAAATATAAAGGTATAGCTAAGGTTATTCGTATCATAAAACTATAGATAAGACTTTTTGATTAATTGTTCATTATTGCTTAATTTTATAAGAAACATTTTGAATATTTGAAATTGTATTGATAGTCATACATTAGTTACTGAATATCACTGTGTATATGTTAGTAGAATTTTGAATTAGACCTTTATAAATTTGATCAAATCTGCCGGTACGCAGCCACAGTTTTCATTTATTCATATTTAATAAAACCTTTAATCGTTTTATGTGTAGTTCCCTTTAACATTAAATATCAGATATTTTCAATTTTTAATTTAACACTTGTCTGTAAGTTTTAGTTAAAATTAAATTCAACTTACATACCTTAATTACATCTCAGCACCCTCAGCATGTAACAAGAAACTGCTTGACATATATTAACCGATTTTAATAATTCAAAGAGTTTGCAATTGTTTTTAGCTACTATATAGTTATAAGATGACCAGTAAAAATTGTTAGTTCTATACGTCATATATTAGGCGAAAACTTATCAGCATGCTATTTTAAAATCGATAGTTAAACATATTTTAAATAAGCTTGAATAAAGCATTGGAATGGCATCTGTTTGAATAATAACTTGAAGCAAAGTTCAGCTATGAAAGAAATAAGTTAAGGATAATGGCATTTGGTACAATCTGTAAGGTTCAATGTCTGGGATTGTGATTCCACACATATCTTTTCATCGAAACTCAATATTTTAAATGTTAACATGGAGACCTGAACTACAGAAATTTAAGGTACTACTTAACATCACAAAACTTCAATATAATTTAGATGTAGTATCAACGAATATTTAAATTCAAAAATTTCATTAAAAAAACTACGAAACATGAAGAAGCACTTATTTTAGTTCTGAACAAACTATAGAGCACCATGATCTTTCCACGAAAGAAATTTTACTTTTTCAGTCTGATTCAAAAGAAAAGTCAGATGAAATACGCTTTGGAAAATGAATCAGTCGAAGTTTTGTTTGCATATTCTAAAAAGAAGAAAAAATATATCTTCACAGAAAAAAAACATTTTTCCTATTGAAAAAAAGAACATTTGTTAGAGTTTCACTATCCAAGATGTGATTTATTTTCCTTTACATGTATATCTTAGAATAAAGGATACAGTAAAGGAAAGGAAAAATGGGACTTTTCTGATAAAAGAAAAAAAGTGATGTCAGCAGCTCTGTTTCAGCAAATATTAAGCATGGAAGAGAACATATCAACAAAAGGTTTCGGTGAAAAAATCAAGTATAAATACTTAGGAGTATGTTTATTGTTTTTACAATATAATCGAAATTTTTCGCCTTATGTAGAAATTAAAATAAATACGTTGCCTCAATAAATTGCCATCAGCTTAAAAGTATTTGGACAGTTTATTCATACTATTTTGGGCATTACCCTGTGTCAGTTTTTTTCGTAATACATTGAATGCAATAAACTATGCATAAAAATTTAAATAATTGTTCTACGAAAGAAAAGTACCTTTTGAATTTCTTTGTTAGCATTGTAGGACCACTTAATCAAATATCCTTCCATTTGAGATTCTTTTTAAGAAAAAGTAATGAAAATTAAAGTCGAGATAAAGACAAACACGTGTTCTCCGCTTAATTCAAAACAGACATTAAATTTATTGTTCTATTTGTAAAATTTAGATAAAATTTCATAATTGGTTAAAGATGTTTAAATGTTAAGAAAATATAATTTCTACAAAAGGATTTTTATAAATGAAGAAACTATCTTATTGTATTTTAATACTTTTAAATAAAATGCATTTTGTATACATATGCACTTTTTAAGTGAAAGTTTCTGCAAAGAGTAAAAGTTGGCAACAGCGAAGTGTGAGAACTGATCGGCTGGAAAAACAAGATAACTTTTATTGCGGGTTTATGATTTTGCAAGGGTTTTTGAACTGATTGAATAAAACCACGTGGTTATCATTATCATTTGACTATGGCGTCTCGTGAATTTAGCCCACTGAATTTTGTGTTCTTTCGACAGCACGTGATATCAAACTAGGTAAAACTTAAATATATTTCAGGTATTTTTTAACTGCTATAAGCTGAAGTAATCATGTTTTATTTTTAATACAAACTTGCTTTATAAAAAAAACAAGATCGACTTTTATATTACCTAAATTATACAAAAGAAAAAAATATTCAATAATTTTCTATTATGCTATTCTATATTTGAAAAATAATCTTAGTCCATTATTCTGTCTGAAGTTTGAAAGTTAGCATTTTACATTTTACACAGTCCTGCTTGAGTAGTATATATGATTCCTCATCAATTAACCTAATTTGACTTTTCAATTTGTTTCAGAAAATGCACAAGCATTGATATATATTGCATTGCAGAACATTCAGATAAACAAAAAAAAAATAACAGTGTTGCCATGAATCGGTATTTCTCGTATGTTTTAGAAACTGATTTTTTTCCTCAGAAATGTGTCTCCAGTCTATGAATATATGTTCAATATTCGTAATCACATTCTCACAGTTAATCATCTAGCTTCATAGGGATGACAAATGACTTTTTTTAATTCATCCAATAGTACATCGACGTATTTATTCCAAGCTGGGTATATTAAATTCACATCTCAAAATATAGTTATCTGTAAATTTCAACACGCAGTTTTTATTTCCAGTAACTGAAGATGTGTGGTCGTAAAAAAAGAGTCTTTGGTTCCGTGACCTACACGGCAGCAATATTTGAATTTTACATATTAAAATCTAATTCAGAATTGTTTTTTTGTATAATACGCAATTTGTGCGATTGTTTGCTCACTTTTCAAGATATAATTACATTTTAGTTTCTGACATATTTTAGAAAATCAGTGAAATCATTTTTAATCCCATTCTTTAATGATATTAAAGACGATGAAAACTGATATATTTTAAAATTTTTATCTGCTTACTTTCATTTTGAAAAAAAAATAAAAGCTGGAACTCTCATAAAACATAACACATTTTAAAAGAAATTTACAAATAGTGAAAAGTGTAGTTTGAAAAGTTAAGGGCTGTTAAAATTATAATAATTTTTTTTAAAATCTGGAATGTATCAGAAAAATTGATGGAACGGTGGAGAAATTATTGTAATGCACCAAAATATAGGTAAACAAGTAGTTTTAATATGAGGAGTAAATGAAAATCACAGAAACCTTCAAATAAAATATAATTATTTTTCATACAATAGAAAAAATAATCAATTGCTAGTAAAAGCCAACATGAAGGGAAAACGTTAAATTCAAACAAGGAAAAGCAATATGTGCCCTCTAATTTATTTCCTCCTACTTGTATGCTTTTCTCATTATTGACTTTTACTTTTAATCACATATATTTTAATACGCTTTAAACTTATATTTTTTATAAATACGGTTGATGTTCCAAAATAAGTTTCTAAATTTTTTTGAAAGAGGGAATGGTACAATAGGTGGCCAAACCATAAAAGACTGCATTTGCTGGCTAAACGGTAGAAGTAGAGTCAGCGTCGGAGGAATGACGCACGCGCAGAAGATACAAGATAAAAAAAGTAGTAGCGAACTATCATATTAGTTGTTATTTGAGTACTAATGATACATGTTGTCAGGCAAACATGTCCTGACTACATGGCTACCATTGAAAGGGTGGGCTATTATTCGGTATAAATAAATACGTGATAGAGGTGTATTCATCGCCCATGGATGCTTAGACCGTGTATTATGAAAAGACAGTATCGTCAATGGGTTGTTGCTCATGTTGCACGTTCAATGGAGGAAGGTGGAATCTCGAGAATGAAGGTTGAAGGGGTGAGGGCTCCCTCCATACCCAAAAATGAAAACAACATTGTAAGAGCAGGGGTGTCCAACACGCGGGCTGAATGTGGCCCGCCAGTTAGTAAGTTACGGCCCATTGACTGATTTAAAAAATTTTTGAATATCAGGACTTTACAGTTTTTTAATTTTTAAATTTATTTGAGGGGAAATTTATATATATATATATATATATATATATATATATATATATATATATATATATATATATATATATATATATATATATATATATATATATATATATATAAAGTTTTAAATACCTGATTAAGTTTTTTTTTTCATTTTGAAATTTATTTGAAGGGAAATTTATACATACCTATCTATCTACAATGTATTTGCCTGTTACCTGTTCCTGTTTTAAAATAAATCATTTTTGATTATAGAAATGTCCTTTAGATTAAAATAGATTTATATTTTATCAATTAGTTACATTGGATTTTTCTATAATAAATTACTTTTTTAATAAATTCCGAATTGCATTACGCATATCCTTTACTAAGGAAGGAACATGATTCTCTGTGCGTGCGACTTTCATTTCTCTTCCTCCTTTTTTGTTTGGACTGCCCAAAAAGCAAGAGGCTGTCTCAGAGATGTTTTTTAAAGTTTAAAAAATATTCAGGACGATTAAGATAATGGGCAATGTATACTGAATCGTTTGCAAATGACAGCTCTTTCAAATTTCAACCGTAAGTAACGAAATATCAATTCAAAGGGAACGCCGTAATTTTCGAGAAAATGGCAACTGTAATATTCTTAAAATTATTTGACCATTGCAGTATCATATTATACAAACCTTATTATATTATCTATTTCTGTGTACATGAAAAATATTGAAAACAATAATAATAATTCATTCTATTTTAAATTTTCATTCAATAAATGCTTTTTTTTCCAAATCTGTTGTAAAGGCACATATTTTTATGTGCGTCCCCACGAAATTATAATGTTTTTCGTAGTGGCCCGCAAGGTCATTTGGGTTGGATACCCCTGTTGTAAGAGCATAGGACATGACAGCGGACAGACATACAATGGAACCAGAGTGGCGTTATGTTTGGTTTGTACTCAAGTCCATCACCTAACATATTAAGTATTGTGTTACTGAAAAATGAGAGACAGAAATTAAAAGTACCGAAATAAATGAGTTTCTGTTCAGATTCTTCAAAGGTCGTGAGACATGGATACATCACATTAGTCAAGATCCCAAGGTCATTTCAATGACATAGAGGCACCCAAGTACACCAGTAAGGAAAAAGCTCTTACATATCAGAGCTGAAGAGTGGAACAGGCTGAGGGACACAATTCCTTACATCAAAGAGCACAGAGTTTTACCAGAGTTGCTACTTAAAACTGATGTCATATAACGAAAAAAAGCTCAGTGTTGGTGACGCCTATGCAAAAATTAGTGTAAGGTATATATTCTATGATTTCATGACAAAAGTTTTTTGTTAGTAAAGTTTCCGTGTGAAGCCCAGTGGCTGAGTGGTAGTGTATCCCGCTTCCACAACACACGTCCGGGGTTTAAATCCCGAACAGGCAAGGTCGACTCAGACTTCCTTGCCTTCAGAGAACCGAAAAATGAGTAGCCTGTTTGCTTGGGATCTGAACACTAGGGGTTATTAATCCAGAATGACCACTTGACCGAAACTTCTGCATATGCACCCTAGCGTCTAGGGTTATATAAACTTGGCGCTCAAGGGCTGTTGTATCACTGAATTCATTTCAAAGTTTCCGTGGGAAACAAAATGATGAAACTTAGTTTAGGAATGTCCCTCGTATTCAGGAAATATTTTTATTTGCATTATTTCATTTTCAAAACCTTCCTAATTTTATTTTAAATTCATTTACATAATTAATTAAATATTTTTAAGTTTCTTAATATTCTAGAATAAATATTGATTTCCAAGTCGAAGCCATCAAGTACTTGAAATCGTTTATAAGGCACACACGAGCCAGTTTTAATTATCGCCAATTGATAAACAAACACTTTGTGGCTAGGGACTCAAAATTAAATTTAGTTTACCTGGTAAAAATCTCCCCCCCCTTCTTAAAGTAAAGAGTTTGTAACACGTTATTTAAAGTTATCGTGTATTGTGTTTGCAAACTACATAAATGAGTGAGGAAAATTTTTGTGTAAAATTGTCACCTAACAACAAGTAGATCTAGAGCGGCATTTTTTCAATCTATAAATACCTGATGCTTTATGTAAGAACGATTAAACTTCAAAATCAAAGTGAGTGAACCAAACAATCTATTTCACATGAATCATTAATACGTTAATTAACTTATAATTTCAAAATATACCAAATTTTTCCATATTTATTTTATTTCGTATAAAATGAGGTACGGAGAGGTATTGTTTTACTTAATCCATTACAGATAATTCAAAAATATGTATAAAGTAATCACCTTCATAAATGTTCTTTCTTTATGCAAGAACTATATATTTCTGTAATTCCAACTTAATATATCCGTCCATCTAATATGTTTAAATTACATTGAAGCTTGATTGTATTTTTTAAAAAAATTAATATATTAATTATTAAAAAAATGTACCTTATAATTAAAATTGTTCTTTTTTTTAAATTACGACTCATTAGATTTAAGAAAAAGTTTTTTTTTAAATACCTACCGAAGAAATTAATTCTAAGTAACAAGACTGTAAGCATTAATCAATATTTTTTTAGGCTGTCCTTGTAATAAACACTTTACATAAATCCCAACAAATTATTTTTCTTTCATAAAGTTTAACTTCTTAATTACTGATAAGAGCATGTTTTACTTTTATTAAATTTTGTAATTAACCTGACGAATGTAGGGCAAAACTTGCTGGTCCTGATAAAAATAAAATGTGTAATGCCTAATTTTTTTTTTTTTTTTTTTTTTTTTGCGTTCTTCAAGACTCAGATAATAACGATCCCTTTCTTAAGTACCAAGGTATCATTATATAGCAAAAATTATCTCACCATAATTGTGCATAAAAACACTTAATTAAAAATTTCCTTCTTTGACTGTTAACTTGGCGAGATTAAATCAGCTCACCATGTTTAATGGCGACTTTTCTTTAATAAAGTTTCTCTTTCTACGTTAAAACGTGAGATTTCTTTTTTAACTTTTCGTGTGAAATGCCTAATAATCCAACAGGTGTTTCTTAGAGTCATTTATCTCAACACCTTATGTTGCTTTGTTTAATTTATTGAGCATTTCGCCAGGTAGACGTCCCTTATCAATTTAGAATAAGGTGTTTTTCAGTAAAGTATTTACTTAGAACTTTTTTTAGCTGTGATTTCTCAATTTTTTGCTTTGTCTGGGTTATTTGAAGAATGAGTGTTTTTATAAATTTTGCATGGGTTTTATTCAGAAGCTTGTAAAACAAAAAAAAAAATAGTGGAATATGTAGGAGTTTCGGTAACTGAAACACACACTGTGTGATGTTTCAATTATTAAAATAAGTGTTTTGTTAAAACTCTAGAAAAAAATTGATTACGATCATTAAAGTATGGTTGTAACTGTACTATTTTTTTACTAATCTGAATAAAAATTAATTTGTACTGACATGGTGTCTTAATATAACAATTATTATTAATATTTAATCAATCAATAATCTACTAGTTAACATTCTACTTTATAAGAACAAAAAACTACTTATCATTTTCAGTTATTCTGTAATCTTTTGCTAACCTTCAGTTAAAATACCGTTTTGTTCCTTTTTTTTGATACTTTGGAACACACTTCGTTCTCTCTCAAATGTTTGTTAGTCATAATACTTAGAAAAATCCAGGTATCATACGGTTATTTATTTATCTGACCAATAAAATATTTTCTGAGGCCAACAGCTTTTTAAACTGATTTGGATTAGATCTTGGGTAGATTAGGCCGTAGGCAGCCTAGTGGTTAAAGCATCGGACTCCAGACCGGAAGCCCTGGGTTCGATGCCCGATGCCACCAAATACCCTCCGAGTACAGACGTTCATTAAATCAGTGGGTCCAAAAGTTTTGTGGGCTGAAGAACGGGATTGAAGAATATTTCCTTCCCCTTTAGCTTCATGCCTAACTTGTGGAGGTGGAAATCAGTGGTGTCGCCATCTATCGTCCCTTCGGGGAATTTCTCCGTGCTAATTCATACTGTCACCTGTATGGTGCTCAAGGCGAAGGCCATCGACAGGCGTACTTCTAGCCTCTTATCATGATGAATTTTGTGGGCATCCATCTGACTGTGTCGGACTAGTGGCATTAGAAACAACAACAAATTAGGTCGTTCACACTTGGTCAAAATAACAGCTTTCATCAAAGTAGTTAGGATGATAACTCGTCAAGATCCTTGTTGAATCTTTCTACACGTCGAAAACAGCAAAGTGTCGCATATAGTAAACAATGATCTTTGACTAAAAGGTAATCGTAGAATAACTGGTCATTTCCTTACTAAAAAATCAACGTGCCAGTGGTACCGTAATACAAAATCACTGACGGTGGAATGCTCATAATGGTCACAAACGAATTCTGCTTGCGCTGATAAAACGAAATTTCTATCATCACGGTGACCTTGTATATATAAAAGGGATACTCAATAAACTAAAAAAAAGAAAACATACACGCTGATAGCTCATCATCTTGCTTCTCTAATGGTTTGTTGAAGTGTCAGCTATGAAGGCATGCCATAAAATCATTTTAAGGGGAAAGAAGTGAAAATCACGGTAAATCTTTGTCACCACCATGTTTTAAAACCATTGGTAAAGTTCCGGAGCGTAAACATGTTCAAAGGAAACGATTCGACTTTTCAAAAAGACTCATTTTCTGTTTAAAAGTTAAAGGCAACACAGAGATATTTGAAAGAAAATGTAATAGACTTGACAATGCACAAAGATTGACCTACTATCGGTACAGATTTAAATCCCATTGATTACAAAGTAGCAAAGTCGTTATGATTAAGGCAGCTAGTATTGGAGGTGAAGGTATGTCGAAAATGACATCTTAATGTGAATAGTCTTAAGCGCTCTACAAGGATAGAAATTCCCACGGAGGTAGTGGATGACAAAGACATTTAAGGGTTGTGTGAGAGTGGATCAATTTAAATTCGAGGTACAATATGTTAAATTTAAAGGTGAACCAAAACATGAAAAGCTTTAGTTTTGAATTTGATTACAAAGTTGTGTTATTATATTTTAATTCTCTTAGAATTATATCAGAACTTATGCAAAAAACTAAGCATACACACACATATATATATATATATATATATATATATATATATATATATATATATATATATATATATATATTAGGTGTACAACTTTGCTTCCGCCGTTTTACAATAGAGGGCTGTAGCGGTAAGTGGTAGTCGAAATAAATAGATCGTAAATGTCATACAATAAGCTTAGGTGTTTGTAAACATAACGCCATCGAAATATTAGTCGATTTGTGTCTGCATCATAAATTTATTCTCGATTAAACATGTCAGCTTACGAGTCAAATTCTCGTCATTTGTGGCAAGTTTTAATTGTCTGCTTTAATATGAAGAAATCTGCTTCTGAGGTTCATCGAATACTCTCAAATACTTATGGTGGGGCCGCTATTAGGGAAAGAACGTGCCGAGAGTGGTTTCAACGCTTAAAGAACGGTGATTTTGACGTCGAAGACCAACATGGCATTTGGGGGGACCAACTCGGCGTAATGTATTATGAGTTGTTAAAACCGACAGAAACGATCACAGAGGATCGTAATCGAACGCAATTATAGAATCATAAATGTATAATCAGTTTTTTACAATAAAACCTCGAAATTCGGAAAAAAACGGCGGAAGCTAAGTTGAACGCCTAATATATATATATATATATATATATATATATATATATATATATATATATATATATATATATATATACTGCTCAAAACAATTAAAATATATTGTAAGTTTTATATAAAATAACGATGTAAGCGAAAATTTTTTTGCCGAACATGGAAGAAGAGAATCACAAATGCAAATTTTTCTGCTTTTCTAACTGTGGAGTATGCTAATTTTGAGTTCGACATCAAAAACGTCGTTTCAGCGGCAGCGAATGAAATTTGACTTTCAACTGAAATGAAGCCAAGGATGATCGGCATTCAGTGACTGCTTTGTTTCGATGAGTACGATGTCTCAGCGAAGTCATTTATCAGATTCAGAAGCTTGGAGAGATGTTGGTAGGTTAGAAGGGAGCCAAACTCAAGCCGAAGTAGCGCAAGCCATTGGAGTGTCACAAAGTGTGATTTCTAGGATCTGGAACCGTTTTTTGGAGACTGAAAGTGCAGGCCGAAGACCAGGACAAGGTCGTAGACGGGCAACAACGTCCAATGAAGATCGTTATTTAGTGTTAACGGCTCGGAGACACCGAAATATGAACGCTACTCTTCTACAACAGCACCTTAGCTCGGCTACTGGCACCACGGTTTCAACTCAGACTATCCGAAACCGGCTCCATGGTGTATCTCTGTATGCTCGCCGACCGCTGGTATGTGTTAGACTAACATCAAGGCATCGTCACGACCGCAGGGAGTGTGTAACAGAGCATGTGAACTGGAGGAAAAATTAATGGAGCAATGTTCTTTTTTCTGACGAGTCCCATTTTTCTGTTCATCCGGTTAATAGGCGTATTTTCATCTGGAGGGCCGTGGCAGTAGGAATAATCCTGCGTTCGTGCACGAAAGTGTCAGATTTGGCAGTGTGGGAGTGTTGGTGTATGGTGGCATCTCCATTAACGGGCGCACAGACCTCTACATCAGTCGAGATAAACCTCTGACTGCTCGCCGATATAGGGATGAGATCCTCAGACCTATTGTAGTCCCTTACGCTGCAGCAATCGGAGATGATTTCATTTTAATGGACGATAACTGCAGGCCATCTCGTGCTAACCTGATGGAGGATTCCCTTTTCGAGGAAGGAATCGTACGAATGGAAAGGCCAGTGTGTTCTCTAGACATGAATTCAATAGAGCACGTTTGGGACGCTCTAGGAAGATGAGTTGCTGGCCGCCAACCACCCCCACAAACTCTCCAAGAACTGGAAAGTGCTCTTCTGGAAGAGTGAGGCAGAATCCCTCAACTCGTGATTAATAGCCTCATTGACTCAATGCTTCAAAGATGCTCAACGTTGCTGGCCGTCCGTGGAAAACATACCCACTACTGAAAATGATTTCCTTTGAAGAAAACACTTTTTCTTATTCTTTTTTTCTCATAAGCACAAATTGTGTTTTTTTCCTTTTGTACACAAATGCGCAATAAAATGCATTTTTTTCTGCCAAACATGTGTAATTTTTTCTCATATAACCTACTACGTCTGTCGACCATGTATCAATCAGTTAAAAAGTTTCCCAGCCACAAGATCCACCTAAAACCGCAATATCATTTAATTATTTTGACCAGTGTATATATTATTCATATTATATATATATATATATATATATATATATATATATATTAATCATATATTATATATATATATATATTATATACAATATATATATATATATATAACAGGCCCCAGGCCTGCTGGTAAAATGAGGAGGGCATCATCTTCACAATATTCCTTTATTACGTTTCCATCATATATAATCTAACATGGCGGACCTTTTGCCGCGCAACCGGGTGTTACCAAATACAACATCGCAGCGAGGAGACACCAGCCAAGTCCGTTCTTAGTATGCGTTCGCCTTCGTCAGCGCTCGTTGCTCCTTTTAACAGGCTTGTTTACTCATAAATCCTTACGCGATGGTAAAGAGTTCGCTCTATTTTCATTTATTACTTCCTTAATTTTGAACCTAAACTTTTCAAACCTGACATATATATATATATATATATATATATATATATATATATATATATATATATATATATATATATATATATATATATATATATATATATATATATATAATATACACTGGTGTGCAAAAATTAAGGACGAGACGGTTTTTTCAATATAACTTTGTACAAAAGCTTTCCAAATCAACACATTTAATACCGTAAGATCTCCAATACGTAAGGACATGTGTAATATGTAAGCAACACTTACTAAAAGAGAAATCAGAGGGATAAAAAGAAGCTTGATTGAAAAAGTAGTATGGAGCTCAATGCGACTGAAGGTCGAAACATCCCTGTGATGGGTGTCCAGCAAGAAACATACGGTCTTTAGTAGGGGATATGATCTCCCCTGACTGCTAGGCAGGTTTCACAGCGTCTGCCCATGCTGAGAATGAGGGTGTCAATGAGTTGTTGAGGCATTACTGTCCATTCGTCTTGCAGCGCCATTCGAAGCTCTCGAATCGTTACTGGTGGTAAGGTACGAGCTGCCAAGCGTCTGCCTAGAAAATCCCATACATGCTCGATGGGATTGAGATCCGGAGATCGTGCCGGCCAATCCATACGTTCAATATCCTCACTCTCTAAGAGCTGTTCGGCAGCTACTGTGTGATGACATGGTGTATTGTCTTTTATGAAAAGGAACTGCAGACCCATAGCGCCTCTAAAAAGACGCACATATGGAAGAAGAATCTCGTTACAATTACGGGTCCCGTTGACTGAACCTGCGTCGAAGCTGTAAAGGTCTGTACGACTACCAAGCATGATGCCTCTCCAAACGAGAACACCGTGACCTCCATACCTGTCCCTTTCAATGATGTTCGAGGGATGATTGTGGCTTCCCCTCTCTCTCCAGATGAGTATGCGATGAGAATCGCTACTCAAACTGAATCTGCTCTCATCTGTAAAGAGTACTCGTCCCCAATCATTGTCTCTGCAATTCCGGTGTTCCCGGCACCACAGAGAACGCCTTCTCCGATGGGCAGGTGTTAAAGGTACACACCGGACAGGGCGTCGTGCAAACAGACCACCACCGTGCAGTCTTCTGGCCACGGTAAAACGCGATATCGTTCGTCCAGTCGCCTGTGTCGTGTGTCTAGCGATTTCTCCCGCTGTCTGCCGCCTGTTTCTTCTGGCCTGTAAGACAATGTACCGGTCATATGCGGGTGTGGTTCCTCGTGGATGACCACTACTGAACCCCCGGATAGCTGTTCCTGTAGTTTGAAATAGTCTCCAAAGTCGTGAAACGATGCTGTGAACAATTCCGAACTCTGCAGCCACACTTGTCACACTGCGGCCTTTCCTCCAACTTTCCAATGATTCAACCTCGGGTAAAAGCATCCAGATGTCGTCTAACAGATTGATTATTCTCCATTTCTCGCTGAGGCAACTACTCGGTGAGATTTTAACTGCTATATGGGGTGCAATCTGTTTGCCAGAAATACTGATCTTACACCGACAACATGCTTTATACTACTCAGACACTCCCCCATTACGTCTACCGGCATATCTGCGCATGTGCTACTGTACATCACCTTACTTAATCTCCTGATTGGTCTTTCTGTCCGCTCTGCCTCTTCGTTTAGCTGATATGCTAATTTTTCGACTTCGTCCTTAATTTTTGCACACCAGTATATATATATATATATATATATATATATATATATATATATATATATATATATATATATATATATATATATATATATATATATATATATATATATATATATATATATGTATATATATATTATATATATGTATATATATATTATATATATGTATATATATTATATATATAAAAGAAATATGTATTATTTATCAAAAATAAGAAATAATAGATAAAGAATATAACAAGAAATAACGTAATAAAAATATGAAAGCTGAACATGAAGAACAAAATTATAGAGAAATAAAAGAACTACAAAAAAGAAGAACCTAGCGAGTCAGAGAGCAATTTCGGACTTAGGACCGAATAAGTAGGGTTAAACTAGTTTGAAGGCGCCAACCTTCCCCCTTTGCAACTCGGTAGGAAAACCAAATAAAATAAAATAAACAAAACTTCAGAGTTTGGATAACTCAGAGAGTATGAAAAAACCACTCATTACTATTATGTAACAAACTCTCCCAAACTCTTAATGCAGAAAAATCACAAAATAATTATGTAAGAAAAGTAGAAAAATACTAGAAAAATTACATAAGAAAAGTATCTTTCAAAAAATAATTTAACAAAATTTCTTTACTCACAAAGCTTTTACGAAGAGAAACAAGCATCTTGCCATTAATGAAAGTCAATTATTCACCAAGTTAAAAAATTCGAAGAAACATAAACACATCTTTTGAGCTGACTTTTAAACCAGCCAGCAAAGACAAGTATAAAATGACGACAATCAAATATGGTAAAATTTAAATTGATTGATTGTCAAAAATGTAAATTTGCTAGGCTCTAATTTGGTTGGTTGTCAACAATGTGTAAGATGTTTAAGATGTGTGTGGAAAAAATGTAAACTGTGATATGAGTGTTATGATATAATCTTCACAGCAAGACCACTAACATGCTGACTTTGAAAACCTATTGTTGTGTGGTGGATTTGGAATTCGAAGTAGCAAGACGGTTAATGTATTTCTGATGAATATAAGATCTCAAGAAATTAAAAGGGTATTCATGATCTAAACAACATTGAAAAAAATTTTTTATATTATTGTATTTATCTATTTTGTGGGTAGTTAAGTTATCATTTCTAAATAAAAAATTCAAAATTATATTTCTGTAAATTGATATATGAAAATTACTGTTCCGTACGGGAATTTTAATTATATGGAAATTAAACGAATCTCTTTTGTCAAAGATGTTACTGACTACATTATTGTTAATAAGATGCAAGTCTAAATCCAAGAATTCCACCCTATTAGAGTTGAAGTTAGTTTTAAGGAGCTTGAGATAATCAGGGTAGAATGTAATATTTGGTTTGTATTATATTATATATATATATATTATATATATATATATATATATGCATATATATATATTATATATATATATATATATATATATATATGCATGTATGTGGGAGTGTAATGATTCATTTAAATTTTCAATGATGGTCCTAAGTCTACAAGACCTTGAGGGATAAATAATTTCTAGCTTACCCACCTAACGGGAAATAACCATATTATTCTCCCCCCAATCTAAGACTCAGCGTTTTTGGACAGAACGATACAACTTTGCGTACCCGCGTATTAGGACCAAACAGAATAGGCCTTTACTAGAAATCATATGATTTAAAGAGCTTCTGGCTGGACATGATCACAAATAGACCAGATCTCTGGAGCGTACAAATAAGTCTTTTGTCCCTGACTAAAACGATCGCGTGTCAGTCTATTTGTGTTTCTTCTGCACCTTTCATGCCACCACTTTACCCATTTATTCGTCAAGAAAATATGGACGTCTAACGTTTATTTAAACTATATTAAACCAATTCTATTTTAATACTAAAATGCCTAAATGAAGTTCGTCCATAATATTAGCTAGATAGAAATGATTCCATTAGTTTAATCATTCGGAATATTGAAATATCTTTAGAAATAGCTGAAAATTCATTGTAACGGACAAAAGAACGTTATTCTTTAATACCACATATACACATATGAAAATATAATAGATGTATCTCTCAATATATCTCTTTGTAACAATCTTCTACCAGCTATGATATCTACTCCTTTATTACAATCGTATCGTGGCAGGAACAGATATTAATATCTTTTTCATATATTGTGTGTATCTAATAAGTATAATATATATTATGTGTGGTTTCACATGACTTATATTGTTTTAATCTACTTAAGGGTAAAACCTTTCTTTTTAGTATAGCGTTTCTCAAACTGTGGGGTGTGCCCCCTAGGGGGTGTAAAAACTCTAAGAGGGGGGGCGAGTATATTGAAAAGTTGAAAACAAAAAATTATTTAAAAAAATTATCACTTTACTGAAAGTATAAACAAAAAAACCCCTTTCTAACATATAGAAAGTAAAATACACATTTACACTGATATAACACATTTATAAATGTATCAGTACTGCACAATGCATTTTATAATTAATTTAACAATACTAAATTAAAAACAAGTTTAATAATCACCATTGATCCCATGGGCTTCTTATATATAAAACTAAAAATTAATCAAAACTAAAAATTATCTTAATAATTTGTACTATATGCACTTAATTCTTTAACTGCTGATTAAAATGCCACGTAGGCGTGCATATGTAGTGTATCGGGGGGGGGGAGAGAAAAGCAATAAAAATAAGCGAATACTCTGAAATAAATAAATCCTTCGTAAATATTGTCAAAATCTTATTTCTGAATTCCAAAGCCTTCGGAATAATTTTATGAATAGCAGTGTACAGAAAAGACCGTACTTTGAAAGGACGTATGTATATGTCCGGGATAATTAACGCTTTAACTGAGCGAGACGTACACACACATATACGTTAATTTCTCTTAACATGTTAAAATCGTTTTTTAGCTTTAGTGTCAAAGTGTAGTATTATTGAATTCAAAAGTTTGTTATTGTATGGAAGGAGGGCGCGATGGAAATTCTGATTGAATATTGGGTCGCAAATGTTGAAAGTTTGAGAAGCACTGTTTTAGTACGATTAGTACAGAACATCACATTGACCAAGGACTTGATTCAAACACAACCATGGAGTTTATTTTTCTCTCAGTTGCTTCGGGAACCCAGTGTGTTCTGTCAAATTCCAAACACATCAATTACTAGATCAACTATTTTTTTCCGGATGAAGGAGAAGGTAATACAATTTTCTCTGTTATCCTTACTTTCTATACTGCAAAGATCCCTTGTTGGTGAACAAGGGATCTTTGAAATCTACCAAAATGAAGTAAGTTATCTTGAAATGCAATTTAGACCTTGAAATCCACTTGCGTATGAAATCATCATTTTTAAATAAATTTACTGAGTGATTTAATTTCCGTGCCTGTGGAGTCATATAAGCACATCGTTCTTCATTTATTTCACAACCAAAATCTATATTTCACCATAATACGATGCTTCACTGTCTTAATTAACTTACTTGAAATGAATAATAGCGCGTTTATTTTAAATTCCTCCATTCCAATCCATTGCACTTAAGAGGAGTCGTTATAATTAAACCTGGAAAATTCATTTCCTTAAGTAGTCCAACGACTAAAACAACGACTCCATTCCCATTGTAGAGTACTCCAGGTATTAACTTTACGTAGATTCTAAAGTAAGTTAAGCTACCGTGAGATCAATTACGTTAGCTCTGAAATGAGTTACTATATCTCCAGGCTTTTTAGTGCTTAAATGATGAGTGAGATGGGTTTTTATCCATTGACCTGCTTTCCATCTTTATGTTCCTTAGGATGTTAGATTAGTTCCTATAAACAAATAAGGATCCTAATTGAGATCATTCCTTGTTATTTTTAGATTAGCCTAATTTTATGCGAAAAATTTCGGAGCTAATTAAGGCAATGAGATTTTGATTTAAGGTATTCAGGAACGACGATGGATTTTAGGAACATTTGAAGTAGATAATTGAAAACTCATAGCAAATTATGTATTTTATTACAAACTAAAGGACCAATTTAAATATTTAATATATATATATATATATATATATATATATATAATTTAGATCTTGCACTGATAAAAGATGCATGGCGTGTGGCATGATGAGTGGGGAACAGTTGGATATGGATGCAGGTTATTTATTTTGTAAGACTTTTAACTGTGTTTACAAAATGACATGCAACATATGTAAATTTGCTTACATAGGTCAGACCTCTAACACTATCAATATTAGATTGAACCAGCATAGGTCTGATACAAGGAAATTTGATTGCAACAAAAACCAGGCTAAGATTGAGATAGGACACTTTCATAAACATGGATTCAATAACATAACTGTACATATACTTAGAATAGTGCCAAATATTAAACAAAGATTATGGTTCGAAAACTTTTTTATAGATTCATTTAGATCATATTATCCTTATGGTTTGAATGTTATATGGAAAGGTGAAAATGTCTTATTAACTTTTAAACAAAAATCCGAGAATGCATTATATCTTCCGAATTTTAATAAATTTATTGATAATAGTAATAATATTCGTTTAGCGAGAATTTCAAAAGCTAAACGCAGAAAAAGAGTTACTAGAGATATGTCAACCCTCAAGAATTCTATGTTAGAATTAGCTGCTAAATTTGATGATAACTACAACACAGGCTTAATTAAATCGTTTATGTTTGGCTTGAATAAAACTGAAATTAAAACTATGACAGATATTTTAAGCAGATATAAATTTCGAGATTCTCATGGTATGCATATGATTCGAGACCTTAATAACTATTTAGTACAAAAAAATGAATATTAAATTAGATGCAAGTGAAAATTACTCTATAGAATATTGTACATTATTATTTATGAATAAATCCTTTAACAAAATTAATTTTTCAAGTATATTTCAAAAATATCAATCCTTTTTTCCTATTAAAAATATTATTATTAAAAAGGCTTTCAAATACAACAAGAAATTTGGTAGATTTATATTTAATTATAATCAAATCTCGGAGCTCCTAAGTTCTGATTCATGTAGATGCAATCTATATCGAGACTATATTGATGATTATCATCAGCACGTAGTCACAGGAGACCTTAGCATCGTGAAAGATGATTTGTTAAGAAATTTTATGGAAAAAGGTACCGGTTTTAGACTGATGATCACAAAAAATAAATCTAACGTTATGAAACAAATCATAAAAGATTTAGATAAATTCTACCTTAAAATGGCCATTAAATACGGAATGCCGATTGAAGCATTCAATCAATTTAGATCTTATATAGCAACAGAAATTCGGGAATTAGATTTTACTGTTGAAAATGAAATTATGTATAAAGATCTTAAATCATCAATAGTAAATATCCAAAATGACTTCGTTATTACATATGTTGATAAGGTCTCTGCTAATTATGCCATAATTTGTAAATATTTTTACAGTAAAATATTAAGTAACCACATTTTAAATAATAATTCATTTCAAAAATCAATTCACAATAATAGAGAAGATGATAATCGTCTTTTAGCTTTGAACAAAAGACTGAATATTCATCTAAATAATATTAAATATCCAAGTATTTTTTTAACACCAAAATTTCATAAAAGCCCTATAAAATTCCGTCGTATCACTAATGAATATAATACTTATATCACGAAGTCTGGGAAGATCTTGCAATCTCTTCTTCAAAATCTAATTGATAATTTACAAAACACGGCAATTATTAAAAATAGCTTAGAGATTGCTAGAGTTACTAAGGATATGTTGATTTTTTCTATGCATGGTTTTGATTTCGAGGACCTTTTTAATTCTATAGATATTGACGATATGATTAAGGTTCTTCAGTTAATTTATGATAAATATGAATTATATACTTCAATGAAAAAAGAAAAATTTGATATTCTTGTTAACCTCGTTTTAAAAGAACATTTCATTACATTTGATCATAATCTTTATAAACAGATCAAAGGATTACCTCAGGGTGGTCCAGCTAGTAATTGTTTAGCGAACCTATATTTACATTTTTTTTGAAATAGATCATGTTGTAAATGATTCTTACTTAATTTATCGTTATATAGATGATATAATAATTTTTGGTAAAAATAGTGAATACAAACCAAATATTACGTTCTACCCTGATTATCTCAAGCTCCTTAAAACTAACTTCAACTCTAATAGGGTGGAATTCTTGAATTTAGACTTGCATCTTATTAACAATAATGTAGTCAGTAACATTTTTGACAAAAGAGATTCGTTTAAGTTCCATATAATTAAAATTCCCGTATGGAACAGTAATTTTCATATATCAATTTACAGAAATATCATTTTGAGTTTTTTATTTAGAAATGATAACTTAACTACCCACAAAAAATAGATAAATACAATAATATAATTTTTTTTTCAATGTTGTTTAGATCATGAATACCCATTTAATTTCTTGAGATCTTATATTCATCACAAATACATTAACCGTCTTGCTACTTCGAATTCCGAATCCACCACACAACAATAGGTTTTCAAAGTCATCATGTTAGTGGTCTTGCTGTGAAGATTATATCATAACACTCATATCACAGTTTACATTTTTTCCACACACATCTTAAACATCTTACACATTGTTGACAACCAACCAAATTAAATCCTAGCAATTTTACATTTTTGACAATCAACCAATTCAAATTTTACCATATTTGATTGTCGTCATTTTATACTTGTCTTTGCTGGCTGGTTTAAAAGTCAGCTCAAAAGATGTGTTTATGTTTTTTCGAATTTTTTCACTTGTTGAATAATTGACTTTCATTAATGGCAAGATGCTTGTTTCTCTTCGTAAAAGCTTTCTAAGTAAAGAAATTTTGTTAAATTATTTTTTGAAAGATACTTTTCTTATGTAATTGTTCTAGTATTTTTCTTACATAATTATTTTGTGATTTTGTGATTTTTCTGCATTAAGAGTTTGAGAGTTTGTTACATAATAGTAGTGATTGGTTTTATCATGCTCTCTGAGTTATACTTTCTCTGAAGTTTTGTTTATTTTATTTTATTTGGTTTTCCTACCGAGTTGCAAAGGGGGAAGGTTGGCGCCTTCAAACTAGTTTAACCCCACTTATTCGGTCCTAAGTCCGAAATTGCTTTCTGACTCGCTAGGTTCTTCTTTTTTGTAGTTCTTTTATTTCTCTATAATTTTGTTCTTCATGTTCAGCTTTTATATTTTTATTACGCTATTTCTTGTTATGTTCTTTATCTATTATTTCTTGTTTTTGTTAAATAATACATATTTCTTTTATATATATATATATATATTATATATATATATATATATTATATATATATATATATATATATATATATATATATATATATATATATATATATATATATATATATATATATATATATATATACTGCTGGCCACCGTAAATGCAACACCCTGAAGGAAGCATGCAAATAACATGAAATTTAGAGCATGCATTAGGTGAGGTGAGATATGCAAATGATTAGAATTTCAGCGCGGAGACACAACACGCGCGCCAATGAAGCGGTATCAAATCGCTATTTAAGGCTTGGAGATTTCAAAGATTTCAAGTTCGGCAATTGATTTTCTTGTGTTTTTTCCAAAAACGATCAGTTATGTCTTGCAGAAAACAGCGATCAGCTTTTGATCAAGTATCCGAGTTCGACAGATGAAGGATAGTGGACTACCAAAATTGTGGATTATCTTTCAGGTAAATCGGTAGACCAAACAACTGTAAAGCGGATGCAGGAGGGTACAACGGACTGACGTGGTCGATCGCATCCACCTCAGTGCACCACTTCACGTGAGGACAGGCAAAATCTGCGCATGGGAGTAACGGATCGCTCAGTCACATCAGGAACCGTAGCACAGTACATTGAGTCTGTAACGCCTCATTCAGTGTCTGCGCGTACCATTCGACGCCGTTTACAGCATAAAGGTATGTCCGCAAGATAGCCATTATTTAGTCTACCTTTGACACAGAACCACAGACGTCGCCGCAGCCAAAGGTGCGATTAAAGACGGATGTGGGCGGCTGAATGCAAAGAAGTTGTCTTTACTGACGAGTCAAGAATCTGTCAGCAACACCACGATGGTCGGATTCGAGTCTGGAGACACCGTGGAGAGAGGATGCTGAACAGCTGCATTCTGCACTCCTGCACAGAGTATTATGGAATGGGATGGTATTAGATATTGCTCTCGCACTCTTCTAGTACGCATTGCAGGTACTTTAAACAGCCAGCACTACATCTCCGAGATGTTGGGGTCAGTTGCCCTTCCTTACCTTCAGGTCTTGGCCACAGCCTTATTTCGACAGGATAATGCGCGACCACGCGTGGTACGCATTGTCCAAAGGTTTTTCGTCAATCACTAGATTGAATTTCTTCTCTGGCCAGCTCGCTCTCCGGATCTGTCACCGATAGAAAACATGTGGCCCATGGTTGCTCAACGATTGACCCAGATTACACCTCTAGCTGCCACACCAGATCAACTTTGGCAACGCGTGGAAGCTGATTGGTCTTATGTACCCCAAGAACACATCCAAAGTCTCTTTGAATCAATGCTGAGGCGTGTGGCAACGGTGATTTCTTACATCTTTGGCTACTACTTCTGGCAGGAACCACACTTCACAGAAGTCTATAAATTTAATGATTTGATACTTAGTCAACATGTTATCTACAAAATAAATTTTGTTGTGGCATCTCTTATCTTTCTTGGTGTTGCATTTACGGTGGCCAGCAGTGTATACTTGAAAAATAATTTTAAAAAGTTCTAAAGACATTAGATTTGCAGTTTGTAGTAGTTTTATATGAATTCTTGTACTATAAAGACAATTTACGATATCAAGTGCGAAAAGACCATTGCATAAATATTTTTTCAGAGTAAAATATTTTTTTTTATCAAAAAAACATCTCACTATGTTCTAATATTTTAATAAATCCGTAGTGAAAGGATTAAACTCGTGAAATGTTTTTGTTTTATTATTTTTTATTTTTATTTATTTATTTTTTTGATATTTTTAGGAAATAATTTTCCTAGTTAAGTTGACGTTTAATTAAAAGGAATCAATATGTGGAAGACAGAATTTAATCTGTGTTATAAAACCGCTTTCAAAAAGATATATTATGCTTATTAGTTAAAAAATATATCGCTTGATTTAAATCTATAATTTAAGAGCTGTTGTGAAATTTTATATGTAACAGAAAATAATTACCTTTTCTTCAAACAACACACAACTCAATATTTAGTCATCCACATGCAAGGTACGTGAATGATTGTCCTTAAGAAATATTTATAATTCCCAAGAAATTATTCAATTATTGGCTTAGCTTGAGATAAAATAATGAATAATTTAATTACACTAGCCAATTACATTGTATTATTAAAATTTTGAGATTTTACTTTTTATATAAATATACAATTAATTTAGGTAAAATAATTACAAAGTTCAAAGAAATCTAAAACACAAATAATACAGAATATGTCCGTATCTAAGTATAAATTTTGATGACATGGTAATTTAATGCAATTATTTATTAAGAAGAGGATTACTTAGAAACTAGCTCTTCTAAATTGACTTAAAAGAATGAAGCATATATTTTATATATTTGGATTTTTACTGTGATTTTCACAATTATAAAGCTGTTACATTTCTTTGTTCATCAAAATTGTTCAATCATTATAAAATTAACTATTGAAACATTAATCTATATTTACCCTGTAATATTTAAATGTCATTTTTATAGTTAGCTTCAAATTCTATCTATGGCACAGAATTGATATAAATCACGTCAATAACTTTTGGATATGAATTGTTAATAATTATCGGACCAATACGAAATCCTCAAAACTGTGAAAAACGCATGTAAACTCATTAAATTTTGTGTCGATAGGTATAGTTTTCTATCAAACAACAGATATTTATAAAAAAAAAAAAAAACATTGTAAAAAGACAGGAAACGATTGAGGATTAATGCATCATTTATAATGAGCTCAAAATTTGCTCAGAACAGTTTTTTTTTAAGTTTTAATGTTGCTATTTTACCCATTTAATTTTTTTCATAAAATTACAAATGCTGGTTATTATTAAAGCTTTATTTAAATGATTAAATTCAATATTAAAAATATTTGTTTTTATCGAGGTCTAATAAATCATCCTCAATGTTCATGATTCTATGTAATGCATTTAAAACGGATATAAGCCTTTCATTGACATCTGTGTCCCATATCTTGTTGAAGGAACTCCCAAGTAGCACATATAGTTCCAATATATTGTTACGAATTTTGTGTAAATAGGGTAAATAATTTGTATTTGAGTGTTTAATGCTTTTCTATTACTCTTTGTTATATTTATTTCATGTTAAAATTGTACTATTCACAAGCAATGTCACCCTTACGTTATAATGACGATTCAATGAGAACTTGGCGAAACCTTGGTGGTAGAGCCAGGTCGGCATCATTTTTGGCGACCAAGTTGGTGACTTTGGCGACCATTTTGGAGTCATTGGTGAGTTCGGAACCCTCTGGAATCTTCTAGAAGGTAGTGGATCTCTCTCCACTAATGTCACGAGTGGTTATATTTCTGGAAGTTTCTGCCGCGCCTATAAAAAGATGCTCGCCGGTACGGCGATCAGCCTTGATTAAACCAGCGAGTCATGAGGATTGTTTCGACTAGCGATTAGCTCGTCTGTGCTTGTGAATAATCTTTACTTACGTGTATTTTTAAACACTGGTGATTGTGTTTGATTGCTGTTGAAGGTGTGAAGACCTTCGGATTTTTACCCTGTGAATATTGCTGCTGAATCCTGTACTTAAAGGATTGGATTTTCCTTAATAAATTCACATCACTCTAAAAGAACTGTTTATTTTCTTTGTGATTGTTTTGCATAAAATCCATTAACCCGGATCTACGTAACAATATTAAAAAATTATCTTATTGTATATGTTTGGAGTTATCCAAATGAGTTTTTTGAGAGATGGTGATAAATTTATGTGGTTATATTGTACTGCAAGTCTACTGAATACGGCACATTCTAGAATAAAATATGTATCCTATAATAAATAATTCAGAGTAAAACATCGAGATCCAAACGAAATATATTTCTATGTCCCAAAATTATGTGTATGACTAAGAAATTTAGTCATATGCCATTTAAAACTGAAATTTCTACATTCAAGAGAAATGTAATTTAAAACAATATTAGAGGTACATAATCTAAAACAGAAAACACATCAACTTTTAAAAATGTAATTTTGTATTAGATGAACGACTAATCTTACTATCCCAGTGGCGTAACGGAGAATTTTCGGCCCCCTACAAAATCAGATTTTGAGCCGTAGCCGGATCTTACGTAATCGGCATCGCTCAGGCTTCGGGGCACCTAGTCCTGCCCCCTATGGTGCAGGAGTGGCGGGGTTGTACGTTATGCCACTGGACTGTCCACTATTGCCCGGAACACTATATCTATATTGTCACGTATTTACGTATTCATTTGCATTTCCATACCACTGAAAAATAACTTCACAAAAAGCAAGAACAGGCTGGTAAAGCAATAAAAAAACGGCATGCTACAAATTTACCATGGTTGTTCAATCTCATATTCAAATGCGGCAAGATACATCGCAAAAGTCGTTTAATGCAGATGGTGTTATGCAGAAAGTAGTCGTACAAATTTTTAAAAATGTAAAATCTCTATATTAAATAATATGTATTTTAATCGTAATTTTTTAAACAGAATTTTCATAAAAATATAAATAGTACCCCAATATTGCAGTGGATCGATAAAAATTTTCAGGAACCATCAGTTTTTCACGGATAAAAGGTTGGAGACCAATGATCTTTTAATCTAATCATATCTGAATTAAAACCGAAAGTCCCTTTATTGAAAAGAAAAATAATCTAAAACAATGTATAACACATAATTTCGGAAAAAATACCTTAATTAACTCATAGAATCAAAGTAACACATGTTTACTAGCACAAGTTTATCAAATTATTTAATGTTAACGCGCGTACATCTTAATTCTATTTTTTATCAATGTTCTCCCTCTATGTCGTATTAATCAAATCGTCAAAAACGCTTTTTAAGTTACCTTGAGAATAACGAATCCAAAAAATTATACCTTCAAAAGTAAGTAAACTTATCCTTATATGCAATGTACAAGTAAGCAATTTAAAGTGTTTATTTTGTGATAATTTACAATCGTATTCTTAAGTAAATTATTATGTATGCTCAGATATTCCGAACTTTACTTTCAGTTCAACTTTATTTGACAACAATGCTGACAAATTAATCGCTTTAAGCTAGTAATTAAAGGTGTAAGATCTTTGTACCTACACTTTGAAATGCAGAATTTATTCGGGGAATAAAAGCGTTTTTCAAATTTTATTCTCCTCAATAATTAGTGCTTTTATAATGAAACAAACGAGACTAATTATGTTTGTCCTTAATTATGTTTATCTAAATTCATCGATTATGCATTCTGTCTTAGTTCGTCTTATTAAGAAGATATATCTTTTTTTAAGAAAAGCGATTTGTTTTTTATCTCCATCTTTTGAATCTCTTGTTTATTTTCTTGCTTGCTTTGTCTTATGTTTCTTATCATTTTATTGCAAAAATATGAACTACGATTTCCCCATAATTGCTAATAAGCTGAAATTATATTTTTTTAAAGAAATGTTTGAGGGATATTTTTTTTCTTAGATAATATATTTACCCAGTCTCTTTTCTTCTTCTTTTGCTTTACATTAATTGTTTTATCAAGATTATTTTTAAGAATTTAAATTTTAAAATGCTGTAACTTCATAATTCTGAGATAAACAATTGAGTCTATATACGTATGCAATTAAAATATTGGATAAGTGTGAACAAAAGTTTATTTCTTAACCTTTTATTTTTGCGTAGATTTAAAAAAAAGTACTTACATTTAAATACTGTTTTTCATTTGCTTAACCAGCAAATGAAACGTTATATAAAGAAGAAGAAATTTCTTTTTACAAAACACAAATGTACTTTACTTATTATATAGTGCAGTGTTTCTCAAACTGTGGGGCGCGCCCCCCTTGTGGGGCACGAGCAGATTGAAAAGTCGAAAACAGAAGGTTATTTAAAAATTATTAATTTACTGAAAGTAAACAAACAAAATACTTTCTAATGTAATAAAATATAGAATACACATTTATACTAATATAATACATTTATAAATGTATCAATACTGTACAGTGTATATTTTATTATTAATTTAACAATACTAAGTTAAGAACAAGTTTGATAATTATTAATGGCCCCATGGGCTTGTATTAACACTAATTTTGATAATTTGTACGGTTTGTAATTAATTCCTTAACTGCCGATTAAAACTTACGTGATTCTCTCTCCAATACCACAGTTTACCAAGTAGACGAGCGTATTTTGAATGGGGTTTTTTTGAGGGGGAGAAAAGAAATAAATAAGCAAATCCTCTAAAATAAATAAATTCTTCGCAAACATTATCAAGGTTCTTTTATAGCATTCCAAAGCCATCGGAATAATTTTATGAATAGCACTGCACAGAAAATATCGTACTTTGGAAAGACGTATATATACGCCCATAAAACTAATACTTTGGCTGAGCGAGACGTTTTTATACGTCGGTGGCACATAAGAGGTTAAAGTCGAATTTAGCTTTAAAGTATAGTATTATTGAATTCAATACATTGTTATTGTATGTAGGGGGTGATGACAAAGATTATAGAAGAATAGTGGGTCGCGTATATTGAAAGTTTGAGAAGCAATGATAGAGTGAGATAAATTTTTAGCATGGAGTAAACTTGGCAAATATGGTCGCTAAGGTAATATAGGAACATTTAAGCAAATGCCCATATTACTCGTGATGGTTTTACTTTACTGCATTCGTACTGTGGAGTAGGCAAGCGTTAAGTATTATGGCAACTGTGTGATTTGTTTGTGTTGTAGTGCGGTTCTAGTAAGTGCTAATATGCTACTACTAATGTAAGTATAAGTACAAATTGGGGTTGCTGTTACATTTTAGCTATATTACTTAAAATTTAATACGAACAATTAACTAATTTCAAATGAAGCCGATATTTATTGCAATCCGTGTTGTATCCCTTCGCTTCAGTGGACGATTCCGTTCTTTCTCCTTTCAACGCCATCAATGCCAATTATTGAACAATGCCATTAGAGCAAATATGGGCAGTAGAATTAAGGATAATGTGGACTGTACCGAAATTTGATTACCAACCTTACTCATGGACCACCTTCTCCTCCTGTACATCATTTCAGTTATTTTTCCCCACATCTATTTCTTATAATAAATTAGGCCAAATTACAGTAAAACAAGGCAATTCTATTGTCACTATTATAGCAGCGCGCAGCATTGTTTTTCGATGAGCTGAGTTCAATCACAGAGCTGAAAACAATCTGCGTAAATCGTGGAAGACATAAAAATGTTGCAAGAAAACCGGAAATTACAGAAAATCTGGCTTCTCTACGAAGAAGGGATCTGCTAACGGAAGTGGTCGAGAAGGTATAGGAGCAAAACGCAGATCAACAGCAAGCACAAGCAAACACAATACATCCTGCTTCTGGTGTTAACTTTTAAAATAAAAATCAAGGGCAGAAATGGGTGCAATGTTGTGGCTCTTCTTTATCCTGGTTCCATGAAGTAGGTTTTGAGTTTTAGGATGACTCCTATTGTAATGAGTGTAGCCTATGACACTAATGAAAGTCCTCATTAAGTGTTGTTTTTCTATACGTTTTTAATGATTTGTGTTAAATTAATAGTTCATATGATTTTCACTAATTAATCATTTTTTAATTCATTTATAAAAATCTGGAGAATTTTTTTGATACACATTGTTCATTTACTAAACATCTAATTTGCGTAAAAATATATTTGCGTTTATAAGAAGTAAACGGAAGTTTCTCTTATGTTTTTATTATGCAACATACCCGTTTTTCTTGCAATTGTGCTTATATTACCTAAGGGTTTAGTCAATTATTTATGTACAATTACGAATTTTTTTAGAAGCGTCTTTATACAAACACCAATAAGAGTTAGAGATTTGTTCATACACCATTAGAAGAACCATATTCTAAAATTTGAAATATTTTAATTTTGGGAAATGGAAAGTGTTTTAGGTTTGTATATTTTCAATTTAGGGTTTTTGTACCCATATTGTCCAACTTTACCCTCTGTATATAAAACTTAAACGAGTAAGATTTTATAGACAAGCATAGGTAATTTGAAGTATAACTGACAGTATATATATTTTAAGAATCATTGTACAAAAGTATAAAACTAGATCACAACTCTCTAAAAACAATATTTTATCATAATGTAAAATTTATTATGCATTGATTTAGTTTTGATTGCCTGTAATTTTAATCTACTGAAAGTGAATGATGTAATTGTTTTTGCTGGATTTAATTATAGCTCCCATTTCTGAAGAATTAATAATTATTTTTAGAACATTTTAAAGTATTTATATTGTTTTAATTATAATATCAAACCTTATTGTCTGTGCCATAAATATATCAATGTATAATTAACGTTTATATATATATATATATATATATATATATATATATATATAAGAAACTAAGTCTTATACTCAATATCTAACATCTACACTTGATTAAAAATTTCACACAAACACACAAACACACTTTTCATTTTGCACTTAGATCCCCTATCGCTTTGAATATTTTGCAAAAATAGCATCCTTTTATCTTTCTTGAGACAAATTCAGAATAAAAGAAAGGTCGATCAATAAACCTTCAACGGCTGTAATTTTTCTTATTTTTAAGAAGCGTTCTACTTTCTAATAATTTCTCAACAATTGCATGTTATTTTAATCCTTTTGATATTTTAATTTTCCTTTTGGAATTTTCACAGTATAATATTTTCGTACCAAAATATCCTTTTTTAAGGAAAAAGAAATTACTTGATCAATATTTTAACCTTTCATTATACATTAGTTTATGCAACAATAGTTTATTACTGTTCCTGGAATAAACATAACCTTTTTTATTAATAGTAACTAAAATTATAATTATAATTATGAATGCAAAAATAAAAGTAGACTTTATGTCATATGATTCTATTTTTGCGTTTGTCTTTTAAATGATAAATTTGTTTTTTAAACATATTTCTTGAGTTTTCTCATTTTCCCACGTAGCAAAAGGGGAAAGTACAACACCTTTTCATCACAAGTAATAAGATAAAAAAACATTTCAGACTAGACGAAAATAATACATATTTCCATTCTCTCTCTCGCAGCTATATAGATAATTCAAATAAAAATACTTAACAAGTGTTTTAAAAATACGGTATAAGTATATATAACTTTGCATAATATTTCAGGCATTATTATGTAAATAACAGCTAAACAGCTAATACACGAATAAATAATAAATTAATAGATCCACTAAAATATAAATAAAGGGTGTTTTTTTAGAGGTACAGAACTTTAAATTGCAATAAAACAACGATGTATTATTCGATTCACATGAATTTTTCTTATTCGAAAGATAATCTTGTGGCATTACATTTTAAATACGATTTCTAGCATGTGACTGCCACGGCTGGCTCGGATGGAGTCCAATCTGGACGTCCAATTTTCGATGACTTTTCCTAACATTTGTGGCTGTATATCGGCAATAACACGGCGAATGTTGTCTTCCAAATGGTCAAGCGTTTGTGGCTTATCCGCATAGACCAATGACTTTACATAGCCCCACAGAAAATAGTCTAGCGGTGTTAAATCACAAGATCTTGGAGGCCAATTCACAGGTCCAAAACGTGAAATTAGGCGGTCACCAAACGTGTCTTTCAATAAATCGACTGTGGCACGAACTGTGTGACATGTTGCGCCGTCTTGTTAGAACCACAGCTCCTGGACATCATGATTGTTCAATTGAGGAATGAAAAAGTTAGTAATGATGGTTCTATACCGATCACCATTGACTGTAACGTTGTGGTCTTCGTTTTTGAAGAAGTACGGACCAATGATTCCACCAGACCATAAAGCGCACCAAACAGTCAGTTTTTCTGGATGTAACGGTGTTTCGAGATACACTTGTGGATTAGCTTCACTCCAAATGCGACAGTTTTGTTTGTTGACGTAGCCTTTCAACCAGAAGTACGCTTCATCGCTAAACAAAATTCGCCTATGAAAATCGGGAACAACAGCAATCTCGTTTTTGCTCATTCGACGAATCTACGCCTTGCTTGATCATATTTAAAATGTAATGCCACAAGATTATCTTTCGAATAAAAAAAATCATGTCAATCGAATAATACATCGTTGTTTTATTGCAATTTAAAGTTCTATACCTCTAAAAAAACACCCTTTATATTAACAGCATTATACGAGGTATGCCACAAAAAAATGAGACTGGCGCAATGAATCATTGCACTTATAAAATCAGTTTCACCGTGACAGTATCACCGTCAGAGTAGTTTCCTTCAGCTTTCACACACTTCTGCATTTGGTGCTGTCATTGCCGGTAACTGTTCTGGAACGAGTTTTTGTAAGGCTCTTAAGGAGAAACTCCGTTTTTGCCTGAACCTCTTCAGCTGAAGTAAAATGGATTAGCTTTCAGCAAATTTTACTGTGGAAAATAAAAGTGTCGCATAGAACCAAATCAGGTGATGATATAATAAGGATACTCCATGACAAAACCGTTTTTGCTGGTCGGAACAGCTTGACAGATAAGGTTATGTGAGCGCATGCATTGTCTTAGTGCAATGGCCCTCCATCACGCCCCAATTCTTGCCTTTTTTCCCTAATTATTTCACGAAGTATTCTTAGTACTTCAATGTAGTAGTGATAATTAACAGTCCGACCCCTAATGTGAGAGGAAACAAACTCATACCACTAATTTTGGCTATGGTTTGGTCTGCAATCGCTGACCTTTGGTGCCCATTATGTTCATTATCTTCCCCACTGACCCTTTCCTCTGAAACTTGTTATGCGATTCAAACACAAGTACACTACAATGTCCTCTCCGTAATCCTCGGTTGATATTTGAAAAGTTTTTCTGTGTGATTTCTTAAGTTTCACAAGAAACAAGATTCCACATTATTACTGCCGAATGCAGTTGCACTAGTTCACACAATGACGCAGTGTCTCCAGGTGGCGTAATCGATTAAGACGAAACTGGCCACATGGATAGAGGTGGTGTGTGAGAGGATGTCACCAAACAGTTGTTGAAAATTCTACTCTTTTTCAAGCTACATACTTAGTATCCACACCTTTTTGCCTCACCTTGTATTTCTTACAAATATGTAAGAGGTAATTGTTTGGGGGGATTTTCCTGAACAAAAAAATTAATTTTGTATGTATGGCTAAAAATAACGACAGCATTATGTTGTTGCTTATTGCAAAAGTTTGTAAGAAAATGAAGAGTATAAATTAAAAAAAGGACTTCTTTAATTTTTTCACAGATTTCTTGAAAAGCTTCTCTAATGAATCATATCTAAGAATATTAGCCTTAAAAGAGCTAAAGCCTATGCATAGAATTCATTTTTTTCCATGCACATCTTAGAAAAAGAAAATTTGATTACTTTTTTCAAAATTCATGAGTCATATAAATTAGCTTGAGAAAAAAAAATAAAATTCGTTTAATTGAATAATTGAAGTTAAACTTATTACAATCACGATGACTTTTTTAAAATGAAGCAGTTACAAATTTATTCAAACGTGACAAAAATATGTATCAAAGATATCGATCGCATTTTTGTGAATACCAATTAAATTTCTTAGGCGTATAATTCTGAAGCATTTTATAGTAACAGTTTAGCTAAATGATTTTCAGTGTGTAATGCATGTAATAAAACCCCTTTTTCAAGTAGATTTATTAGATAAATCAATTTCAGTGTTACGTTGTATTATTGGTTCCTTGTGCGTTTATTAACCATGACAAACGAACATCATCTCTTCTAACTGAATATTGTTTCATTGTGTGTTTATTCACCATGACAAACGAGCATCATCTCTTCCAATTGAATAAATTAGCAGCATTATCTAAAATTGTAAAGATACACGGTATGCATAGAACCAAGGACATTGTAGATTTCAGAAGGAAGAAATGCAATATATAAAAAGCTCTTTTTGAAAATTTCCCTTAATTAAATTAGAGTTTCAATCCTATAATTTAATAATTTACTGTAAAAGATCTTTCATAGCTAATGAAATTTACCGTTATCGCCTCATCAAATAATAAAAGATTAAAAAAAGTACTTTCGCGCATTAATTTTAATTTTGGGGGAGTGAAGGTGTTAATTAAAAAAGAAGTAATCGCTTGGTAAAGAAATTATTCAACTTTGGATATATAGATAAAAAAATATTACTATATAAGAAGAGTTGCTAAAAATGCTATTAATACAAATACTAATATACTTTATTAATTATAGGAGCATTATTATTTTTTGTAACATAAAACTATTTTTTTTATCATTGACATACTGAAATATATACAGAAACAATTTCCTTTTTTATAAAAAAAATTCTCTTTATGACATTTGCGATTTTAATACATTTTAAAAATAATTATTCCCTGAATATTACATGTATGCATTTTCACTTACTCTTTATGAAAAACTATTTTTCTCTTAAAAATCCCCTCAATGAACCAAAAAAGTCAAACGATTTTTAAGAAACTTTCTCTGGATTACATTATGAAAGTATACAACAACTAATTCCTTTGACAAAATAATGAAGTGCAATTATTTGCATCGGTAATTATGAACATCTTTAAAAGTGTATATTACATAAATTTTATGTAGTATGATAAACTTAAACTTGAACTTAATCAGGGAATGACCCTGATGAAACTAATGAAAAATTAAGATATCCAAGCATTGAATTAAATTAAATAGTTCTTTTAAAACAAAAATTATTTTATTTTACAAAACACGTTTCTATTTAAATTTTTGAGTGTATGTATAAAACCCAACAACAATTTTACTAAAATTTTATTAAATAAAAGTCAATTAAAAATATTTTTAAATGATATGAATTAATTTTAACGTTTTTATATACATACGAAGCCTAAAAAGACAATTCATATTATTTATTTGTATTTTAGAATTAATCATTTATTTTTTTTAAATTTAATTTAAAAAACTTCTATTATATTATTTTTTTATAACAGTACAATTTTTTTTTCACTTTTTCATTTACTTAATGGAAAACTAATACCCGTTTATATTACAGCTCCTAACGAAAAGAAAAATGAAAATAAATTTTTCACATTTGTTTCTGGTCTGACAAACAACAATTACCTCAATTACTTTGACAAAGAGTAGAAAAATGCAACTCACCTCGTCCATGCTACCACTGGGGGTCGGGCCACGACCTCCAGACTGGCGCTGCGTCGGTCTGCCTTCAGATACAGTCGTTCAATTAGCGAATGATTCATGGCTTGAATCAAAGTTCATACACACCGCCGGTCAGGAGAGTCCATTCGCTGGGAGTCCTTGGTTTCACACAAAATGCCACACCTCTGACAATTGTTTCGTTTAATGAATCAATGAACAAATAAACATATGTTCCTTGACATAAACTCAGTTCGATAAGTGATGTGTTATCTGCAGAAGAAACGAACAGCTGTTCGTCTTGATAATAAGGTCTGTAGACGGTTAAATTCGAGATATAGTCTGCAAATGTCTTGATAAAAGTCTGGGAATCACTATTTCAGAAAGTGGTTGTTTTGTGTCTTTTTTTGGCACTTGTTGAATGTGTCTGTATTAACACAAAATGTACATTTCATTAGATACTTATTTAGGTTTGAAAGCTTCTCGTAAGTTTTTTTTATCAATTACTTTTCGAAAATGATAAGTTTTCTTTCGGTAAATAATGTCTAATATTTCCTGACAAAATATTTTAACAGATATGCATGTTGTACGGTTCGATTGCTGAAGAATTCATTGAAAATGACAAATCTGTTGGGGTTTCTTTGTTATAGATGGACATATGTAAATATGTGGTATTCTCAGTAGATTTTGTTCTTTTCATGTAGCAGAGTCAGTTATATGAAATGTTGCTTAGAGTCAGTAAGGAACCATTATTATTACGAAACCGTGTTTTTTGCAGTAGAGGTACTTTTGTTTGATACGTCGTTAAATATGCTTGCACATATGCTTAACGTTGAAGATATATTATGAAATTGACTGACTACTCTTTATTCTAACGTAAGACATATATAGAGTAAAATTTGGCACTATTTGTATATCCAAAATATTGAAACAATAAATATAAGAAACTGTAGTTCTATAATCGAGAGAGTTTTTTTGACACATGCATTAAACATTTATAAAGAAGAACTGACAATTAATATTAAAGGCAATATTTTTTTTCTATTGTAATTAGTAATGTCTCGTGATTCTTAGCTAGAAGAATATTTCTAAATAGTATATTGAGGCTGTAGAACTTAAGAGTCACTCATAGTTCATTATAATTAGCTGCTGTTTTACTAAAAGTGAAAATAACTTCGGTTCATTCAATTATTATGAGTTCAGAACTTACTTAATGTCTTGTACTTTGAAAGCACCTCACAGTGATATTTCATAAAGTTGTTAAGATATATTTGGCAAATATTTTAAATGCAATGTTCATTTAAATCATGTACTATAAGCTGATCAGTAACAGATATATTATTTGCTACAATATCTAACTTATTTTGATTTTTTTATGCTAAAATACATTAATGTGAGTCTATGAAATAAGTTTATAACTATTTTTCTAAAAATATAGGTTCTACAAAGAAATCACACATTTCTTGCATAGCATTGAGGCACTAGTTATTGCATGTTTTTAGCTAATCTTTTCTAGAAAACTATTTAAAGTGCTGCTATAAACTTTAACAGATTGTAGCAATGTAAACTCTCTGAAAAACACTTAAATATAAATATATATCTGGCTACGAAAATAAATTTGCTGATCTGCCTTAAGCATATGTGAAGTAGTATTCCCAACAATATAAAATTAAATGCCTATTTCAATTTCTCAACAGAATAACAATAAGCAAGTTAATTGTACTTTGATACGTTCATATAACACAGAAACATCAAATATAAATATTAAATGCATATATCTATGTATAAAAGAAGCAAAGCTTTGCAGTAAAAAAAAATCTTGAATGCGGTGATTACAAATTTACGGTTCGTGATAATTTGCCTTCAAACATTATAACATTTATATAAAGTCAAGTCTTTCTTTTATATCAAACCAAACAGTGAAGAAAAGTTTTCAGCCATTTTTTTTAATATTGCTATATAACTTGACAGACATGATGCGCAAAAATTACAATATATAATTTTATATATTTTCAGTCATATAATTCAAATATGTTGAGCATTGTTATGTATATATTTATAAATAATATTTAATCAGTCAATGTTTCTTATAAACTAATTGAAGATTTTATAGACTACATATGTGTATTTTACTAAATAGTTTGTAATGTACAGTTTTCTCAATGAGATGACTAACTCGTGAAAGCGTTGTGGTGCTACTAAGTATAAACTCTGCTAAAACGTTAAACTGTAGCTAATACAACAATACTAGGCACACCAAAGTATAAAATGCGATTACGATAACTATTTAAACTGCAAATACTAAAGTAATTGCATCTAAATATTGATAAAAAGTCATATTTTTGGTGACTTGAGAAAGTCTGTATCACAAATATATATCTATATAGCTATGCTTATTATTCAATACTTACTCTATGCATACGATGCAAAATTAATAACAGGTGATTTAAATTTCCTTCATTGCTTACAAAATATACTTTTCTTTTAATTTTAGGTAATCTTGCAAGTAAAACATTTTTAAACTTATTTTTCATTTTCTGAATTTAAAATATATATATATATATATTTCTTTTTTTTCAATATAAAGTTACGTGTGTTTGCTTTCTCTCATAAAATTCTTAACCTTATATATCTGAATAAAATGTTTATAATTGAGATAATAAAAGAAAATTCATAAAAAAATTTATTTGTTCTTCTAAGAGCTCTTTTCATCAAAAAAATTATTTCCAGTTTGCGAACAGTTTTCCTTCAAAATGTAACATTCAGTCCTTCAGATTATTCATCAGCTCAAATTGATTGTAAATATTATTTTATTTCAGGCCTTTTTAAAATTACGCCAAATGTAATAATTTATTCAAATTTCTGCACCTAATTCAAATTAATGTAAAATATATCACATGAAAAAATAAATTAATTAAGAATATAGGCACCACAACACCGCGCGATATCTAGTTGCCAAAAGTAATGCAAACCACAAACCTTCTTACCACTCAAAGAAAGCAAAAGTCAGTTAACTCTCGAACAACAGGCATCGTTTGCAAAACAACCGAACACTTTGGGAGTCGTGCACCCACGTTAGGCTCTGTCAGAAGGTGGCACTGCTTCTGATCTCCTTCGCCCCCAACCTGATAAGTTTTCTTCCCCATCCAGCGGTGAGATTGGCGGGGGAGTTGGCGTTACAGGCGCGATTCAGAATTGACGCCAAATCCCGATCGATTGCAAAGTGCTGCTTCGGGTTTCTTCGTCTACCGTCGAAAGTGTCAAGGAAAGTGAGAGAAGGATTTTGTGGGAAGGATAGGGGAAGGATATAGATATATAAAGCCACGACCAGAAGGAATGTAATTGGTATGATTCTTGGGAATGAGTGTTCTGTTAAGTAGACAAACGATGAAAGCGAGCCAAGTTAAATGTAATCTTTGGTGGAGTTTTACGCCCTGTATTGTGTCGGATTTATTGTCTAGGGTTATGTCTGAAGGAGAAAGTTAATAACATTTTTCTTGTAATTAAGTGCTTATTTATATACACCTATTATTTTTTATTATTTTTGTTATTTTTTAAAACAAAAATGATCTTAGTTATTATCAGATACTAAAAACATATAAAATAATATACAATTCATCCTATATCTTCCGAAATATCTTCTTCTTTTCCTAAATTTCGATATAAATATGATTCGATTTTTAATTTCAGTATACAGAATTACGTTTTGCCTCTAACTGAACTTGTGCCATTATTTTAATATTAATGTAGCGTATTTTAGTAGGTTAAACCTTTTTTTTGTCTATTAAACTTACGAAATTAAAGTAGTAAACTTCAAGGAAAAAAGTTTTAAAAAGAAGAGTCTTATTTTCAATAAAAAATATTTACATTTTGAAAGAAATTATTAAAGAATGAAATTCAGAGAGCATTTCTATGAAAGGTATTTAAATGAAAGCAAAGTATATGTTTTTAATATACAAAAAATTATTGAAAATTAATTAGTAAGGGAATTTAAAAACACACACACATTTTAGATATTTTCATGACTCAGAAAATGATTTTCACTTCATTTTAAGTAGATCCTTCTTTTCGGAGGACAAAGAAAATTATTTCGGATCTTAAGCTCATACTAAGGCATTCTTAAAACGAGAATAAAGTAACATAAAAGTCTTACAATATAGTTTCTTGTTTACATAGTTTAAAACAAATGTTCTATACGTATTACTATTAAATAATTGGTTTTTAAATAACAGCTAATTTTAAGTATTACTTTTAAAATATGTTTTTGAAACATTATGAAACATTTCACACTGAATATCGTACTATAATTGTAGTAAAATTCAATACAATCGCAATTATTCAATAAAAGTCACGTATAAAAATGTTTGAAGATGTTGAATATCCCATTAATTTTCGGTACTAAGTGTTGTGTCATTTATTATTAAAATTATATTAATACTCAAAAAAAAAATTCGGAAAAATAAACTCAGAGAAAAAAAAATTAAACAAGAAATCACCATTTTAAGTATTAATTTATTTGTTTGGAAACTTTGCTATTTTAAATATTTTATTAATTTTCTATTTCTTAACTTTAGGCTGATTTAAATCAAAGATAATTCAAAATGTCCTAATAAATTACAGCTGTAATTAATATTTAAATACATCGGAAACTATTTTTCTTAGAGTTTGCATAATATTTTTTATTTATTCTCATTTTTAATACGATTTATCACATAGATTTGTTACTAAAGTAAAACATTAAATGTAAAAAAGTGGTACTTTCTGTGACTTTTTAAGTAGTTATTTCAAGTTTACAGCCATGTAAAAAAATTAGGAATTCAATAAATCAGGCAAAGCTCGTTTTTTAGAGAAAGAGCGTACTTAAATGAATTCCATACAACGTAGAATTTTCCTTATTTCTTTGTTTCCTTTTTTTACTGGTCGTGGGCTTTTTGCTCCTCTTTAGTTTATTCTCTCATATGTTACTTGTGTTTTTTTCCATTTTTTTATTTAAATTCCAAAGAATAAACACATAAAATACTTGTCTCTAAATTGCTTGTAATTTAACACGCACTATTTAACAGTAAATGAAGGCTAGATTAAAAATATTTTCTTTTCCCCTTCTTTTGTGCTGAAGCAGAAATTCAGTTTCAAATATTTAATCAAATTTAAAGGTAATATTTTTTGGAGCTTTAACCATTTTTATTTTTTCCTAAATTAATATATAATGAAAAATTAATAATCTGTTCGCTTTTCTGAAATAAATTTATTTATCGTGGAATATCTTAAATAAATATTTTCACTGATTAGAAATGACATTTATTATAAGTTTTGGTTATAAACGTAATCTTCTTTCAATTTTTATTATTTTAAAATTTCAGGAGTTTATTTATTTTTACTATAACCTGGAATTTGCATAAGTACATATTATAACATGTTATTTGTATTTAATATACTTACATTTCTTAATCAAATATTTCTATTAATACTTCAAAATTAATACAATTTTCAAAAATGACATTAATAAGGTAGATGATGTATTTTTTAATTTATTTATTCATTTATTTATTCTTATTCTTTAATTTAAGCATCTATTTTTTAAAATTTAAATAATATTAAATGAGATATTTTTCTAACTCGAATTGTTGACCAAAATGTTTAATGCAAAAATAATCCATCAATATCTGTTAAGCTCTTGTAACAGATTTATTCATTATTAATATATAAGTTTGATATTTGATAGTAGTCATTCATTTATAGAATTTTGTTTTAAAAAATACATGATATATATACATGTACTATTCTATATACATGCTGGACAATTGCTAAGGACGGATCACAAATTGCTATGTAGCATAACATTAAGCGAAACATGAGGCCTAGTAGGATAAAATATAGTTGCCACACTGTTCAGACAGTAGAATAAAGAATATTTATTGTTCTGGAAAGTACAAAAGCTGTGAAACATCTGAAAGAAAAAAAAATGTTCATTTGATCTGCGTACGGAGAAATGGAACAATGCATCTAAAAGTCAGCAGGTACCTTAAAGAAAGGTATCAGTACGGGATATGTTCACCGTGGAGTGTGATGCAACATTCCACACGTCGTACCATACTTTGCACAACATTATCCAGCAGCTGTTGAGGCAATTTATCCCATTCCTCTGTGAGTGCACGGATGAGGGTGTTCTTGTTTGTCAGAGGATAGTTTCTACCAGCAACTTGCCTCCCCAAAGAATCCCACACATTTTCAATGTAGTTTAGATTTGGAGAACGCGCTGGCCATACGAGACGTTGAATATCCTCGCTGTCTAGACAATCCTGAACAGCGAGTGTTCGATGACATGTTGAGTTGTCGTCCATAAAAACAAATTTATCACCGACAGCACCAAGGAAAAGACGAACATGAGGAAGTAGAACTTCATCAATGTATCGTTGGCCCGTCATAGTCCCATTCGCAACCACATGTAGGCGCGTGCGGCCATTGATCATGATGTCGGCTCACACCATGATACTGCATGTCGGATATCGGTCCTTTTCCTGGATATTTTCTGGACGATAAGCAGTACCACTCTCGCGCCAGATCAGTTGGTGTCTACAATCCGATGACAGACTAAACCTACTCTCATCTGAGAATAGTACCCATGCCCAGTCCTGTTCAGTCCAATTGTTATGCTCACGACACCATTGTAAACGGGCAGTACGGTGCTGTCTGGTGAATGGGACACACACAACAGGTCTGCGTGCGTATGGTCCTCCTCCCTTCAAACGTCTGGCAACAGTTTTTCGCGAGATCTGCTTTCCTGAGACAGCAAGAAACTGATTTTCCACCTGCTGAGCTGTGGTGCGCCTGTTCCTTTTTGCTGATAGGACGATATATCTGTCTTCTGCAGGCGTCGTACTTCTAACACGACCTTCCCCGTGCCGTCTACTACACATTCCAGTAGTTTTAAATGACTTCCACAGCCGTGAAACAACGCTGTGAGCGATGTCGAACTCCCTGGCAACATCTGTTATTTTTCGCCCTTCTTCGATCTTTCCAATAATTCGGCCACGCATAAAATCATCTATGTGATGTCTGGAAGACATGCCAATTTTTTTTTTATGGGGACACATTACTCTAAAAATGACGATTTTAACGATTTTTTTTTATTGCCTTATTTTAGTTGTGTGACTTTTTTAAATATGTTTATTAAATTTGGTAGCTGTAGCTGCATTATTTTGCGAGTAATTTAAATTTTTTGACAGTATGTTGAAGCGAAACCGAAACTAAAAGATATGCCGTCTACTTCTTATGCAGACGCTATCATCCTAGCCTAAACAATTTCGATTGATTTACTTTTACACGCGATTCTAAAGCTTTATACTTTAATTAGAAGAGAAGTGAATTAATTCGTTTGTTTATATGCAAGAGAGAAACGTTATTCCATTTTGCTTTGTATCCTTTTTTTCTTATTCTAAAACCATTAGTATCAAAACTAAAGGCTTTTTTCTCAAAGCCAATTATATAATCAATTTATTTCTTTATAATTTTAAATATTCGATTGAATATCTTTTTACTAATAAGTACACTTTAATTCATCATGCCTAGACAAAAGCGATCGAGTCTTGTTAGTAAACAAAAAGCTAACAAGAGATGGTGCAGTGAACACTACAGTACTAAAACTGATGTTTTCAGAAAAGATGAAACTTCTATTTCCTCAGCATTACTAGAAAGAAATATGAGATGACAAACTTTAGAAGACAGCTGCTTGAATGATTTAAATTGTTGTGAAAATTCTGAAGCCCCTCATTATGTGATAATGGATGTACAGTTTTTAAAAGGACTTTTAAAAAACTTATTGTGTGATGTTTGCAAATCATATTCACTAAAAATTGACATTGGTGAAAACTTGGGGATTTTCCAGAAAAATCTCTGTATTTTGCACTTCTTGTGATATAATTAAATCAAGTAACATTTTTTTACATCCAGACGAATTTCTGACAGTGAAGGTACTGAAAACCAATCATTCGACATAAACATGCGCATGGTGCAATTATTTTTAAGTTTTGGAAAAGGCTATTTAGCTATGGAAAAATGTTGTATGTTAATGAATATGGTTTTCCCCAAGTAGAACATTCAATATATATAAAAAATGTTATGTAAATCTTTGGTTAGATCTACAGTAAAAAAGCTTGAATGATGTTCGAAGTCAGGTGAAAAGTTCTTATCAAAGTAATAGTGCCATTACTGATGTAGATGTTACTTTTTGATGGTACTTGGTTGACTCGGGGACATTCATCTCAAATAGGTGTAGGTTGCGTGATTGACCTTCTTACTGGATTTGTCATGGATTTTTTGAAATTATGTCAAAACGCTGCATTGAATGTGATCACGCAAAATCTGGTTTGGGAGAAAATTCAGCAGAATTTCATGTGTGGTATGAAAAGGACATATATCTTCATGTGCTATCAATCACGTAAGATGATCTTGTGCCATGGAAAAGAGGCTGCTCTTAAATTATGGCAAAGATCTGAAGATAGTGGTTTTCGATACACGACACTATTGTCAGATGGCGATGCAAAAACATATCAATATTTAAATACTAAGGAAGTTTATGTTCCTGAGATAAAAATAAAGAAAGAGAAGAATGCATAAACCATGTTAGCAAGAGGCTAGGTCAGTGCTTCTCTAACTTTCAATACTGGTGCCCCCTTTTTGATCACAATTTTTATCGCGCCCCCTTATACATTAATAATGTACTGAATGCAATAATAATGCACTTTGACGCTAAAGCTACAATAGGCGATCTTAATTATAAACCATACAAATTAGTAACATAAGCATTAATATTTTGTATACTACTTTTAAAAAAAAAAAAAATAAATAAAATAATAGGATAATTATATGTTATTTTTCCTTCCTCTAATTTTTAAATTGAACATATTGCAAAAAATGCGGTGGCTAATTAGAAGACAAAATATAGATATCAGCTAAATATAGAAAAAGAACTCAGAGGGTGAATTTCTAATCATAAGCATTCCTTATAAAAACTTTGCTTTGCAAGACAAGCCCATGGAAGTCGTTAATACTTATTAAACTTGTTCTTAATTTAGTATTAATTAATTAGTTATAAAATACTCTGTGCAGCACTGTTACATTAAAAGTATACCGGCTGAAGTGCTCGCTCTTTGCTCGCGTTTATCGCGTTATGCTTCATATGTATAGAAAACTCGTAAAAATAATTCTAGGCCAAGTAATCCTTCAAAAAGCTCTCCGTGGTTTTCCAAACATCATAAAACTTTTTTGCATGCAAAAAAGCCTAACAGAGAAACACATTACTTTTACAACTTCCTAAATGAGAAAAAACACATAAAAGAGGGGTCATAACTAACTGTACCAATAACTTAGAAGGTTAAACAGATTACAGCTATAATGTGCAGTATTTCAAAAATAATGACAGTGAGGAATTTTTTATGTTCCTAAATTTTTTTCGATTCTGCGTCTGGGGGATCTGTTTTTCTCTGAAAGAGTTGTATGTTATGTTTATAAAAAAAGCGTAATAAAAAAAAATATCTCATCATGGGATTACAGCAAATCAAATAAAAGTTTTTATTAGGTTATAAGATCAAAGATAGCTATTTAAGTATTTAAGAAATTTTTAATTTTTGTTGACTTAATATCGCGCGCGCCTATAAATTATAGCAAAGTAAAAGTCCATTTTTTATTATGTTTGAAAGTATTTTGTTTTAATTCATTCCAGTAAATTAATTATTTTTAAATCTTTTTATTTTCGATATGCTCGCGCCCTTGTAAAGATTATCGCGCCCTCCCCCAGGGGGCGCGCCCCACAGTTTGAGAAACACTGGGTTAGGTACATCTTTACGAAAAGCTGTTACAGAATGGCGGGCAAGAGGTGTTTCCTTGGGAGGGAAATCCCGTGGTAGTTTAAAGGAACAGACAATTAAAAAATTGTCACGTTACTATCAAAATGCGATTCGCTCGAACAAAGGTGACGTAGAAGCAATGAAAACTGCAATTTATGCAACATTGTTTCATAGTATATCAACGGACCAAAAACCTCAACATTTTAAATGTCCGACTGGAAAAAGATTCTTGGTGCTTTTTCCAGGCTACTCTTGCTCGTGGTGAAGTACCGGGTCCTCACATGAAGCATGTTAAGACACCCTTGAAGGAAACTCATTTAGCCAAAATTATGCCAATATATCAAAGATTAGCTTCGAATGAACTCCTTCAAAGATGCATAAGATGTGTGACACAAAATGCAAACGAGAGCCTTCACAGCATCATATGGGGTAAATGTTCAAAAGAAACGTCAGCGACACTGCGTCGAGTAACTATTGCTGTTTGTGATGCAGTTTGTGAATTCAATTTTGGTACAAAAAATCATTAGAAAATTTGCAAAAGGAAAATGGGCTTGCTTCAAATAAACAGTCAAAAATGTTGGCTGTTTGGCGAGACTATCGTAGAGTTTATCAGAGGAAAAGAAAAAGATTGGCGGTGTACGCAATTGCTCGGAAAAAATTGCGTTAGCAAAAAGCGGCGAAATGCTTCAATCATTAAAAAAGAAGGAATCACATATGAACGGGGTGGTTTTTAATAATATTTATTTACAATTATCATATGAACATAAAATGAATGTTTTATAATTTCAAAACAATTGATTAGTGCATTTGATATATATTGTAATATTTTAATACATTTAATTTTAATATATTTATTTATAATAATATGTAATAACTTTTAGATTATATTACTGTCTTAAACTATTGACTATGACCTAAATTGCAATATATGTAAGAATGAAGGCCAATGTTTAGTTCTTTCATGTATTTTATTGACTTTCAAAAGATTAACATTTTTCACGACTTTATATTTTTCATCGTGATAATATATATAAATGCTAAGGCTTTTTTTTTGTATTCATTATACAGGGTGATTATAAAAAAACTTGCCAACATCTGCACTTCAAGCGTCCGTTCTATTTAACCGATCAAGATGATATTTCAAATAAAGTTCTTTTGAGATATGCGCTCGAGATTCTGTGAATGGCAACACAGTGGCCCTCACGGTTACAGTTATAGTGACAGAAACTCGAAATTTTCGAATGGCAACACCCACTTTTTACCATCGCAAAATGTTCAGCACATGCGAAAACCCTAAATAGCGTTAAAACGGTACCGATATGTCTACAAACGGACGTGTTATGCAAACACAAAAGAGTTCTGAAAACCGGCCAATAAAAACACGATCTGGGCGCACGCAATAAATTTGCATATGAAAACGACCCCGACTGGCCCTGCAACATGTTCTGTAACGGGCTCTCGGTATGCAGCCATGCTGAAAAATTATGTCTTACCGGAGTTGCGTCGGCGGAATGCACTCAATGACATTGTTTGGATGCAAGATGGCGCACCTCCACATATAGGCGAGGTCTGTTAAAGGCTCCCTGGATCAGCATTTTGTGATCGCATCATCTCACGCTATTATCCTTTTCCGTGGCCTGCGCGATCCCCAGATCTGACGCCTATGGATTTCTGGTTTTGGGGCTATCTCAAATCCACAGTTTATCTGTGCAATCCTCAAACATTGTCGGACTTAAAGGATTCTATACGGCGTGAGATTGGAAACATCCCTCGTGCCATGTTGCGTGCAGCGATATTGTCCACCGTCTCCCGCATGCAATGCGTAATTGCCTGTGATGGCACTCATGTGGAAAATGTTTGAAATTAATACAGATTTTTTTTTCTCTATGTGTTCTCATCATTGAGAAAAGAGTGTCTTGTCTCTGTCGTATGCGTTATTCCTCCGTGCGCCTTGAAGAACTGTTTGTATGTGTATAACACGTCGGTTTTCGGACATATCGGTGCCGTTTCAACGCTATTTAGGTTTTCGCATGTGCTGAACATTTTGCGATGGTAAAACGTAGGCGTTGCCATTCGAAAATTTCGAGTTTCTGTCACTATAACCGTAACCGCGAGCGCCACTTTGTTGCCATTCACAGAATCTCGAGCGCATATCTCAAAAGAACCATATTTGAAATATCATCTTGATCGGTTAAATAGAACGGACGCTTGAAGTGCAGATGTTGGCAAAGTTTCTTTATAATCACCCTGTAAATCTTTGAAACTTTTTCCTGGTTGTTTTGCATAAAATGTGTGATAATTCTGTGCATAGCTTAAGGATTTATATGAAGAGCTATTTTTTAAAAAGATCCATATAGTTAGATATATATATTTTTTTTTTACTGGTTTGTATCACTTCATTCCATTCAATCTTAATTTATTTCCTTTTAATATGTGCTAATTCAGCATGAATTTTGTATTAAAAATGCTTTAGTACAACTTGAATTTTAATATATATTAGAATGAATACTATATTTTAGCTCTTTCAATTATTTTTTTTTTTTATTTCAAAAACTTTAAACTGCTTTTTCTCAGCTTCTTATTTTTCATGATGATCATGTGTTTGAAATGCTAAGGCTTTTTTTATATTCACTATAAAATTTTGAAACTTTTTCTGGTTGTTTTAAATATGTTTGATAATTCTGTGCATGGAATAAGTATTTAGAGGAACAGTTATTTTTTTAGAAATCTATAAAGTTAGATATAGCTGTTTTTTTACTGTTTTTTATAGTGTCTAAGAGAAAAAAAATTTAAAAATAAAAGTATCACTTGTAATACTAATCCCATGCACAGAATTGTGGGAAATACTTCCAGGAATATCAGGAAAAAATGGATCAAAAATACTCAAATTTGTAAAAGTAGTAGGAATTTTAATAACTTTAAATAATTTTAAAAATTTTAAAATTTAAAATTATTGTTTGTTTAAAAATAGTATTATGCTTATGAAATGTTTATAACAGATGTGTTCGAATACAGTGCATGTAAATTTATTCTTATAACTATCTAAGTAAAAAAAATTGTGTACAGGGTACCGTGTCCCCTTAAGTTCGTCTATTAAATCTTTCCTGTAAAACTTTGACTTGAAACAACAACTGTCCACACGCGTCAAAACCTTTAAAGCTCTTATGAACGCTATCACGTGATGAACAGACGTGGAAAAAAAATTTGCATACTCATACTTCTTCTTACTAATATCCCGCACTTATTCTAATTTTCCACATTTTGCTTCCTTTCATTTTGTGGTTGCTATGGATGATAGTGTTATCCGTCCATAGCAATTGTCCAGCAGTGTATATCTATATATATAAAGGAGAAAAGCGACTCACTCACTGACTGACTAATCACGATATCTCCGGAACTATTAAACCTACAGACTTGAAATTTGGTAGGTAGGTTCCTTTCATAGAGTAGACGTCAGCTAAGAACAGATTTTCCAAAGTTCGAGCCCCAAGGGGTGTTACGGGGGTTTAAGGGGCGTTATAGATAATTATTTCCATTAATAAACTGTTAGATGTACAGTCGTGAAAAACTTGGTACACAGATTTCTTTCATAAAGTAGAAATTCCCTACATAATGATTTTTACGAAAATCTACCTTCAAGGGGCGTTGAGGGTGCTTAAGGGGCGTTATATATAATTATTTCCATTTTTAACCTATTAGACGTACAGTCTTGAAATTTAGTAAGCGGATTCCTTTCATAGAGTACAGATCCACTACAGAATGAATTTTGTGAAAATCAACTCCCAAGTGGCGTTGTAGAGAATTAAGTGGCGTTATATAGGCAATTTTTCTCCGTTTTTTAACTATTAGACGTAAAATCTCAAAATTTAGTAAGCTGATTCCCTCATTGAGTAGAGATCCGCTGTAAGATGGGTTTTGTGAAAATCGTTTCCTAAGTGGCGTTGCGGGGCTTAAGGGGCGTTATAGATAATTATTTCCATTTTTAACCTATTAGACGAACAGTCTTGAAATTTGGTAAGCGGATTTCCTTCTTAAAGAACAGATCCACTACAGAATGGGTTTTGTGAAAACCGACTCCCAAGTGGCGTTGTGGAGAATAAAGGAGCGTTATAGGCCATTAACTCCTTTTTTTTAAACTATTAGACGTAAAATCTCGAAATTTACTAAGTTCATTCCATTCATTACGTAGAGATCTGCTATAAGATGGGTTTTGCGAAAATCGTTTCCTAAGTGGCGTTGCGGGGGCTTAAGGGGCGTTATACATAATTATTTCCATTTTTAAACTATTAGACGTACAGTCATAAAATTTTGTAAGCGAATTCCCTTCATGGTGTAGAGATCCACTACAAAAAAGTTTTTGGGGAAATTGATCCCCAAGGGTCACTGAGGGGGATTAAGAGGCGTACAAGATAAATATTTCCGCTTTTCAACTAACAGAACCACCTGCTTGAAAATTAGAAGTTATGATCCGTTCATGGAATAAAGTTCCTTTTACAAAGATTTTTGCGAAAACGGACCCCCAAAGTTGTGGGGTTGCGAGGGATTAAGGCGTGTTACGGAAAGTTTCTTTTTCGAATTTAACTCATTTACTTGAAATTTGTTGAGCACTTTTCTGTAGTTGAATACAGTTCCACTAAGAATGGAATTTACGGAAATCAACTCCAGGGGGAAGCGGAGAGAGCTATTGGGGCGTATTGTTAGCAAAATTCCCGTTTTTGAACTGCTAAGACTATAATAATAAAATTTGGTTTGCATGCTTCTTTTGCTGAATTGGAATCCGCTAAGAATGCAGTCAACGAGGTATTGATGATAAAAATTCCGTTTTTGCTCTGTTAGATTTAGACTTGAAATTTAGCACGCATGTTTATTTTATGGAGTAGAGATCCACTGAAAGTTTCTTTGGTGGAAATCCACTTGATTGCTAGGATAAGTGAGCGAAAAAAATATTTCTACTTCTATTTTAGATATAAATAGAAATTAGTGTTATAATTTTTGTTCCTTTTGTATCAAGGGGCAAGAATGTAACAGCTATAAATATATTTTTCAATACAATCGAATTCTTAATGCTAGATATCAAGAATACTATATATATATATATATATATATATAGTATTCTATATATATATACTATATATATTATACTATATATATATTATTCTATATATTCTATATATATTATATATATATATTATATATATATATTATTATATATATATATATATATATATATATATATATAGAATTATACATTATATATATATATATATATATATATATATATATATATTATATATATATATATACTATATATATATATTATACTATATATATATTATATATATATATATATACTATATATATTATACTATATATATATATTATACTATATATATATTATATATATATATTATACTATATATATATTATACTATATATATATATATTATACTATATATATTATACTATATATATATTATACTATATATATATATTATACTATATATTATACTATATATATTATACTATATATATATTATACTATATATATATATTATATATATATTATACTATATATATATATTATACTATATATATATTATACTATATATATATATATATATATATATATATATATATATATGTGTGTGTGTGTGTGTAATAATTCCCTCTAGCATACTCTTAATTAACACTTTTATTAATATTGAAATAATCTTTTAATTGTTTGGTTCGAATCTAACACCTTTTGATCTTAATCGTAATGGATTAACATTATTACATCAGGAATCCCTGTCCCTCCCATTCTATCCAATCAGAACTATGATTACGTAATCATCACGCGCATTTGCACATTTGGTATAAAACCAAACTTTTTGCGTAATCCCTTCTTCTCTTCCTCTTTGCCGTCAGCATGTAGGAATGTAAATATTTGCTTTTTGTGTCTTTGTGTTGTGTCCTCCAAGATATTCCTGTTGTTTGTCTCCTGTCCACTTTATTTTACAATCGTCACAAGTTTGTGTGTCTCGTCAACGTGAAAATGTACAGCAATTTTGTCCACAGCATTTGATGTGTGCTTCAAAGTAAAGAAGATGAACGTCCACTGAAGATGTGTTTAATGAAAACCTACTAACACTCGACAAAATACTACACTCGGATAATATTTTACATACATATATATTATATATAATATATATATATATAGTATATGTTATATATTATACATATATATATATATATATATATATACTATATAATATTATATGATATATATTATATGATATATATTATATATATAAATTATGTTATATATATATTATATGCTATAAATTGTACTATATATATATATATATTATATGTTATATATATATATATATATATATATATATTAGTATTATTATGTATTGCATATTTCTTTTTATATTATAAATGAATTAAGGTTATTAGTTAATTTTAGTATGCCATTGAATACAGGATTAAAAATACAAAGATTTCTATATGTTTTTTCTTACCTAAAGGAGCTTTTCCGGCTCAAATTAAATCCCCGAAAGAGTTTTTTTTTTTTCTAGGAAAGCATTAAGCAAAAGATGCATTTTTAATTATAAAATGCATACAAGAGATGTAATGTTTTTTTTCTTGCAATCAAGCCCTGTTTTCTAAATAATTTACCATATTTTTAACTGTAAAAATGATTCGACATAGCTCTGCTTTATTTCAAAATTAGCTCTTGCAACCATAGGATAGGTGAAAAATACACTTCTTCCCTTGTTTTCAGAAATACAGAAATCTAATTAAGTAATTTAATTGCCAGTATTTTCGAACACTTGAGGTTCGTTATTTGATAATTCCTTTCAACCGATGCTGAGGAATTTTTTGGCAGCCAGTTATTTCTTCATGACATAATAAAATTGAACAACCACGTAATTTAATCATACAGAAACTGTCTTTTTTTAATTAACGTTAGTGCGAATAATTCCTGAAACACATAAAAATACAAATGATCATCTTGATTTATTTATGTTTAAGGTGAGATGTGCCACTTTTATATTTGTAGCGTTCTTCAGAATTTTTTCGTTTCGTTTCTTGATAAATTTTAGAGTCTTTTCACTTTACGTTTACCTTCTCAATACGATACGTTTTTTAACAACTTGCAATACAGTGATTCACTGTAATATAAGTATATTTCAATGTAATGCAGAATCAAAATAAAGGTATCCAAACACGTTGAAATACCCAAATTCGGTAAAAACATATTTTAAATATTTTCTTATAATGAATACAATTATCTTTTGGCCTTACAAAACGTACTTTCATTTGTTCCAACGCTGCTTATATGCTAAGTTACAATCAACTTTATAAAATTAGGAAAACCGGAAGTGGGTCTTTAGTTTACCAGAAGTGGGCATTTAAATTGTTCAAAATGTTTCATAGAAGTCTGGTTAAAATTTGTTTTAGTAATATTTTTACTGATATAAGTTTATTATATATTTTCCCTTTTTTTCAAAGTTTTCAAAAAATTTTCTAAAATTTCAGTTATAATTGTGATTTTTGTAAAATTTAGATAATTGTTTTTAAAATATTATTATCTAAATTTTAGTATTTATTGGTTTTGTTTACTAAAAAAGCATTTATAATGCTTTATTGTGCTATATTTTACAAAAGTACCCTGAACGTGTTCGGGTACCTTAAGGAAAAATATAGACTTTGTTTTTCTTCTATAATACTTTTTATATTCCATAATTTTAAATACATCTTCTAAAATTGTAATATTAGTAAGGTTTACTCTCTCATAAAAATATTTTTACTGAAACTATGCATAATTTCCTTAAAAATAAACATTGCTCTCAAAATAGAATTCGTTTAAATTTTGCACTTTAATATATGTTCTATGATACTCTCTTATTTCTATGTATTAGAAAAATTAATTAATGATTAATTAAATTTCAATTGTATTGCGCCCTTTTAAATATATATTTATGAGAAAGAAAGAAAGAAAAATATATTTTATGAAATGAAGTAAAAAAAAGCATTTTTAAAAGGAAAAGGGATAGATACACTTAAAAGGCTTGAGCTACCATCAACTTTGTTATGCAATAATTTCGTTTTCAGTAAAATAATTGCAACGCATTAAGTAATATTAACACATTGAGCAACGCATGAGTAATGAGTACATTGAGTTATAGAAAACTGCATTATGAGTGTAAAATGCGAACAGTTCTCATTTAAAATTTCTTGCCAGTTACCTGTATACTTATTGCGAGAAGATTTATTTCTTGGTAATGGTGTATAGTTCGTTAACGTCGTACTTAGGTTTTACAAGAGGGGTATTGACGGAATGTCCAAGAGGCTCACCAACCCTGGTTGCTGTTTAGAGCCACAAACTGGTCTTTCAGGAAACATATAGCCACCATCACTTATTCTTTTTTGGCAGTGCTTCTCAAACTTTCAATATTCGCGACCCAATATTCAATCATCATTTTCATCGCACCCCCACACACCAGACAACAACATAATTTGAATTCAATAATACTATACTTTTACACTAAAGCTACAATACGACTTGAACCTCTTACATGTCACCGATGTGTATATAAGTGTCTCTCTCAGTCAACACATTAATTTCCTGGGCGTATATACACGTCTTTCCAAAGTACGATCTTCTATGTTCATTGCTATCCATAAAATTATTCCGAAGGCTTTGGAATGCAATAAAAGGACCATGGCCGTGCTTGCGAAGGATTTTCTTAATTCAAAGGATTGGCTTAATTATTCCTTTTTACCTCTCCCCGAGAAACATCGAAATACGCACGTCTACGTTTAAAATGATGACATTGGGAAGCAAATCGTATAACTTTTAATCGGTAGGTAAGGGATTAGCTATAAAACGTACAAATTATCAAGATATGAGTCATACGAGCCCATGGGGGGTCACTGATAATTATCAAACTTGTCTTAACTTAGTATTGTTAAATTAATTATAAAATACAAGATATAGTACTGAAACATTTATAAGTGTATTACGTCAGTGTAAAAGCGTATTTTGCATTTTATTATATTAGAAAGTATTTTATTTACCTTAAGTCAATTAATAAATTTTAAGTAGTCTTTTGTTTTCGACTTTTCTCTCAACAGACTTCCCCCTCATAGAGTTATCTCGTCCCCCAGTTTGAGAAACGCTGCTTTATTGCGTAAAAATATTTTTTAGAGGCTCAAGTATATTTAGTGTTTAAACAGGAATACCATAGTTAAATTACAACGGTATAAAGAAATTAAAGAGTAAGGTTTTAATTTTCTCGCAGCAAAGTATTTTTACTTATTAAAAGCATTTCTTGAGTTTTTCATTTAAACAAAAATGTGGAAATCATTATACAACCTCTGAAAATAAAGTTTGGTGAATAGTCCTGCAATATTAACGTGGATAAAATATTAACGAAATTTACCTTACTGTCCTTCGAAATAGACAACTTCTATAATTATGCGCCACTCATATAAATATCCTTGAAACTTTGCAAGCAGTCTTTTTTTGAGATGAAGTTCAAAAGCCTCGTCCTCTTTCGTTGGATGTTAGGAACATCGTCAATGTCGATAACAAGTTTTTTTGCATCCCTAAATTGTAATGATTTGCCACACAGATTCACGGATAATCTGCAATTCATCAGCAATTATACGCACAGTTAATTGATGATCTTTAGGGATTGATTTCGTTACTTTCTCAACTGACGGAGCGCACCAGTCTTCCGCTATGGGGTTGTCAGAAACGCTTTACCTGCTTTTCGAAAACGAGCTAATTACTCGTACACACACTTCACGGACAGTGCTTGATCTTCATAAACACGAATCAACATTGCATGCGTTTCTTTCGGTGTCTTGCCAAGTTTAAAACAAAACTTTAATTTGTTCTTTTGTTCGTTAATTTTCTTGTTCTCAGTTAAGAACCAACGGACTAAACAAGCACTTATATAAACAAGTCTTACACGGAACAAAAAAAGAGTATGAACTGAACAACGGTAGGGGCAGATGGTCAACACCTGCCACTACGCATGTGCAGCGTTTTGTTGCGCCAGTGTTGCCAGATCAGCAAATCTGATTTCCTTCGCCGAACTTTATAGTCAAAGGTTGTATTTTAAAATATTTAGTTCTGTTTTAAAATTCAAATATAAATTATAATATATATATAATATATATATATATATATATATATATATATATATAGGCTTAATATATTAGAAGGCTTTTAAATATAATAAAAAAATAGGTCGCTTAATTTTTAATTACAATAATATTAATGGTTTGCAAAATAATAATATTGTTTGTAATTGTAAAGATTACTCTGATTTTATAAATGATCATCACAAGCATGTGGTAACTGGTAATTAAAATATTGTTAAAGAAAATACTCTTAGAGAAATAATGTCCAAAAGATACTAGTTTTAGATTAATGATCTCTAATAATAACAATGCTATCAAAAATCAAATTTCTAAAGATATCATAAACTTCACTACAAAATTAGCTATTAAATATAGTATTCCTAATGTAGCTTTTAATGAATTTAAATGCAAAGTGTTAAATGAATTACTGAACATTAACTATAAAACTGATAATGATATAACATACTATAATGTTAAGCACCAAATTGCAGACCTACAAAAGAGCTTTATTATCGTTTAAGCTGTCTTCTGTACGGGGAAGGTTGGATCCACAAAGCATTGCTAACCCTAATTCGCTGGCCTAATTCAGTGACATCATTAGGAGTCATAATAGGTCTCTAGTTTAAACCAATGACTTTTTTGTATCTACATTTGTTGTGTCTGCTTAATTCCAATTTCTTCCTTCTTTAGCACTGTAGGTTCTAGTACTTCTTCACTTTTGTTTTATTATACTATATATATATACATATATATATACATATATATATATATATATATATATATATGTGTGTGTACAGAAAAATAATTAGCTTAACTCCAAATAATTATTCCAGCGGGAGACCATAAAGAACTTTTTTTACGGGTTTCTACGTGAATGCAGAATATTAAGATTTTGAAAGTCTTCAAACTGCATTTTTTTTCTTTTTAGTATTGGCGTGTATTTTTTTTTATCATTGCAAGTTGTGTGAGTAGTATGTTTCAATTCATTTTCAAATATTTATAGTATAGGAAGTTATATATATATATATATATATATATATATATATATATATATATATATATATATATATATATAAAATAGAAATATATTTTAGAATAAAGTAGAAATATTACATTTTAGAATAAAGTAGAAGTTAACTTACCATAAAATAACGGGGTATAACGCGCAAATATACTTTGAAGCTGCAACTTTTAATATTTAAGTATAATCACCGTAAAACACGCACCCTTTTTTTTACGAAGAAACCTGAAATGTTTTGAAGTCATTTTTTCGAGGTATTATTCCCAGCTTTGAAAAAAAAATATAGTATAATTTTTGATTTGAAATATAATTAAAGTTCACAAGGAATATTTATTATAAAAATAAATAGTATTTCGATACATGTAGAAGTTTAATTCGTTTTGTGTTCAAATTTTTTTTCACTTTTAAACCTTTCATCTTTATACTCGGCGTATAACTCGCACTCTTAAATTTCGTTCCTGTTTTTGGGTCAAAAGTGCGCATTATACACTGGAGTTAACGGTAAATAAAAAATTGGATTTATAGTAAATAAAACTAACAAATAGTGAAATCAAACTCAATAATAATACATACAATTATATCTTATTTCATTATACTCTGAATTTTCTTACTTTTACAATAAGTACTATGAGAGAGTAGTATGTTTCATGGTATTAATACAGAGTGTTTTTTTCCAGGAATAGAAGTTTAAGTTGGCACTTAACAGCTGTCAAGTGATTTATTCTCAGTTTGGTTTGGCAATTCATCATGAATAGACTCACGCCTGAGCAACGCTTTCAAGTTGTGCAATTTTATTTCGAAAATAATGGTCGATTTTCATAACCGAATTTTGTTTAGCTATGAAGCGCACTTCTGGTTGAATGGCTACGTCAGCAAACAAAACTGCCGCATTTGGAGTGAAGTTAATCCACAAGTGTATGTCGAAACACCGTTACATCCAGAAAAATTGACTGTTTGGTGCGCTTTATGGGCTGGTGGAATCATTGGTTCCTACTTCTTCAAAAACGATGAAGGCCACAACGTTACAGTCAATGGTGATCGGTATAGAGCCATGATTAATAACTTTTTCATTCCTGAATTAAACAATCATGATGTCCAGGAGCTGTGATTCCAACAAGACTGTACAACATGTCACACAGCTCGTGCCACAATCGATTTATTGAAAGACACGTTTGGTGACCGCCTAATTTCACGTTTTGGACCTGTGAATTGGCCTCCAAGATCTTGTGATTTAACACCGCTAGACTATTTTCTGTGGGACTATGTAAAGTCATTGGTCTATGCGGATAAGCCACAAACGCTTGATCATTTGGAAGACAACATTCGCCGTGTTATTGGCGATATACGGCCTCAAATGTTGGAAAAAGTCATCGAAAATTGGACGTCCAGATTGGACTACATCCGAGCGAGCCGTGGCAGTCCTATGCTAGAAATCATATTTAAAATGTAATGCCACAAAATTATCTTTCGAATAAAAAAAATGCATGTCAATCGAATAATACATCGTTGTTTTATTGCAATTTAAAGTTCTATACCTCTCAAAAAAACACCATTTACAAAAATATAATTTCTCCATGTGTCTTATTAAATCTGTTTTACTATAATAAACAATGCATTTGAAATTATTTGCGTTTAATACATAAATAACGATAGTAGAACAATAATGGAGAAAGCAGTATGCACCTATCTTTTCTCGGCATAAATCTAAATGAAATATTAGATTTGGTTTGTTAAAGTAGTTTCTCTCACCAACAAATGCAATATTTAACTTAAATTATAAACACAATGGGTTTATAATTTAACACAATGGGCTGAAGAGATTTAGAAAAGCTGTATTATGTACTTAGAGAAGTTGTAGCAGAGTTTCTAGACTTTATGATTAGAATTTCTAACAATAGTATTCATATTCAAATATATGTTTATATGTGAACACATCCCAATTCCAAATACACATTTCAGAAAACTCCTCCTTATTTGATTTTGTGAAGATGATTTTATTATGTTGTAACAAGTATACTCCCTTCAACCAGCTTATATTTATTTTAAATTTGTTCATGGATATAAAAAGTAAGTAAATTTTATTTTAACATCGAAACAGCGATTAGGAACCGGAGCCTGTTTAGTCTGTTCTCCTTTCCTCATTTTTGTAGGGAATTCGAAAAATTGTGCTGACTTTTAAGATATAAGAACACATTGAATAGACCAGATTCTGTCTTAAAACATAGATTTGTTTTTATTTTATTGAATAGAACTATCTTTTCGCTTTTACAAAACATACTTTTTTATTTCTACGTTATCTAGAGGCCAAGTAACAATCAATTTTATTAAATTAGAAAAAGTGGGGTAGGGGCTTAATTTACCAGAACTAAACATTTGAAATGTACAAAATTTATCATAGGAGTCTGCTTATTCAAAATGCTATGAATGCACTTAACGGTGGAACTCTATAACGGTTTTTGAACATGATATTTATAATATTTTCTAGAAAAAGAGTACTAAAATATTTTATTGTAAGAGTATTTTTTCAGTTATAACCTGTTATTTAAATAATGATCTCATAAAAAATGTCACATTTCTTATAATATTTATTTAATTCGCTCTAAAATATTCAAAATTTAATAAAACATTAATGTTTTTGTCTATTCTCCAGATAAATGCATTTATTATTTTTTTTTGTATTACTGTTACTGATATAAGTTTATTACATTTTTCTATGTATCTTCTCTGAAATTTTTCAAAAATATTGCTAACTTTTCTCTTAAAAGTGGGATTTTTGTAAATTAAAATTTTTTAAAAATATTGTTAGCTACTTATTAGTATTTATTGGTATTGATTCACAAAAAAAAGCATTTATAACATTTCAGTAAGCTACTTTTTAAAAAGTCCTCCGAACGTGTTCGGATACCTTAATCATTTTGCATGGTAGTTTTGTGGGTCTAGGTTAATTAGGAGAGATTTTTCAACAAAAAACCCTAGAACGTTCGCTGGTATCGTTTCGGCACAAAGGCAATTAATCGTAAAAATAGCTTTCATTCAGCAAAAGATAGTTTACTAAGTAGATGTTGTCGTCGTGTGTTTTTACCCTGGGGTACAAATGAAATACAAGTGGAAGAACAGAAACATACAATACAAACAGAATAATACAGCCATTTATTACAGACGATGATCCCAGCATATAACAAGAAGGGGTGCACTGCTTTCCATTTGAGACGGGTATCAATTACAGGCGAAAGTCCGATTCCTTTTCCAGAAGAAAATAAAACCATGCCTTACTCGGGATTGGGAACCAAATCCACTTGACTCGGTTAAAAGCCAGGCAGTATCCACCATACTGCCTGGGCAGCCACTAAGTAACTATCATTAATAAAACAAAAATATTGAAAATAATGTATATCGCACATATTTTTGATATTGAATGCAGTGTTATTGGGGTCACAGCAAAAATGAGTCTGTTATACTAAATTCGATGTATCTGAGTATTTCGTTACGTCAGTTTTTTATGATATAAAGGGTCTAAAAATATATGATAACTACATCAAATAACATTAAAGTATCTACGTTTGGAACCGTGATTTTGCAAAAGCGCATAAATGGATAATGTTCATGATATTTAGTGTCACTTAGATTAGAATATATGCATACAATTGTTTTAAGGACAAAAAAAATGATTTAAATACAATATATTGGTAAAAGATTTACTTAGAATAATCTTGTGTATCCAAATGTTCTCCTTTTGTGAAAAATGCTTCTATTATAATAATATTTTGCCTCAATATAGCTCAGACCTCTCTACAGATTCTCAACTAGAATTTTTTAAATATATAACTTTGAAGTGGGTTTATTCATATTTTACGACAACAGAGAGGAGCAGTTTTAAGAAAAAAACACCGATAACTATTTCAATGAACTCTGAAAATAATGTGATTTTTTCAAAAATTCTAGTTGAGCCTCAGTAGAGAGGTCTGATCTATATACAGGCAACATATTATTATAATAGGATCATTTTTCACAAAAGGAGAACATTTGGAAAAAAAGATTATTCTAGATAAACATTTTGCCAAAATATTATATTCAAATATTTTTTTGTCAAAATGCCCTTCAAACAATTTTATGCATGTGTTCTAATCTGAGTAACACTAAATATCGTGAAACTTATTCATTTATGCGCTTTTTTACAATCACGGTACCGAACGTAGTCGAATACCTTAAAATGACTTAAAACTAAGCCCTGCTGAACATTAGTCCTGCAATTATTTAATTATTATAATTACTGTAAATATTTTATATCACGGGGTGTCGTTACAACACCAGGGGATGTTTAAGGGTAATCAAAATCCTGGACGTTTTAGTGTTAATATATGCATATAAAGGAGAAAAACGACTCATTCTCTCATCACTGAATCACCGAAGTTACTAATTTTATGCATTTAAAAAATGGGGGACCAAGGGGGTGATATTGATAAAAATTCCCTTTTTTGAAATATTATATCTACAGACTTGAAATTTGACATGTTTCTTTTGTCCAATAAAGGTACGCTGAGAACGGGTTTTGCAATTGTGTTGTAAGTAATAATTCCCGTTTTTTGTACTTCTAAATCTGAAGACTTCAATTTTGACAAACATGTTTATTTTATTCGGTAGATAGAGATCTACAAATAATGGGTTTGGGGGAAAGCAACTTTGGGAGAAATTGCCGAGAGAACGATAAAATACCCCATCTGAGTTTTAAATCTGGCCCTTCCACAAATCAGGATGCAATGGCTTTAAAATGTTTTTGATTATAATTGAATGTTTAATTCTGAACATTGATATCAATAGATTATATAAACAGTATATAATGATATAGCATCTATAGAAATACCCAGCGAAGGTAGTTAATAGCTAGTCTTAGTATATAACACTACGAGGTAGTATACAAAAGTTTTTTCGGACTGAGCATGTAACGTGAAAAATTTTTGCAGTTGAGTCCCTACGATAAAGTTTCAAGATTACTACGTTATTCCCCTTTTGTTAAAGAGATTTGTCATAAATCAAGTTGTCGATGGCACGGACAGCGTCGTATTTTGGTGGCGAGTGCATTTAGTAGTCGGCGATTGAAAGAAATAACGTTTGCTGAATAGAGAATGACTATCCAATTTTGTAGAAAGTATATTTTGTAGAGGGCTACGGAGACTTACAAAATGTTGAAGCATTTATGCAGCAGTGTTACATTATCCCTAACGCAAGATTTTGAATAGCATCGATGTTTCAGGGAAGACAGTAAAAGTGTCGAAGACGACAAATGCTCTGAACGTCCGCAAACTTCGATCTCCACTGAAAACATGGAAAAGGTTTCTGTGGCGGTATGTTAGAACAGGCTTCAAACAATGACGGGGTGAAAACGAAAATCACTATTTTGAAACATCCTCCTTACTTCCCTGATTTAACCGCATGTGATTTCTCAATATTTCCGAAACTGGTACTTCTCTTTCAGGGTCGTCGATTCCAATCTGCAGATGAAATTAAAAGTGTATTGCAGGCTGAATGAAAGGACATGGCTAAAAATGAAGACCTTTACAAGTTATGGTAAATGTGTGTCGTTGCTCAAGGGTATTTTTTCAAAGGAGGATGTGTTTTAGCAATTTAATTGGTACTGTTTTTTAAGTTATATACTCCGTCTGAGAACTTTTGGATCTTACCTCGTATTTTCTAGATCAGTGCTTCGCAAACTTTTTATCTCTGAGGACCGGTCAACGTTTGATAATTTTACCGCGGCCCGCTGAGGATGGGACACGTTGATTGTTTATTTTTTAGCTTGTTTTGATTTAACAATTTCAATTTATTTACATTTAAATATGCCTTCAGAATGAAATATAGTTACACCAAAAATGAATAAAAGTGATTTAACGTTTAGTATAAAGTGATTTCCAGTGATTTCCGTGGAAAGTTGCGCAAATCCGAGAGAAATGCACCAGTTTAAATAAAACGGCAATAGTTTAATGTTCTTTAGGCGGCCCGGCACCATTTGATCCACGGACCGGGGTTACGGATCACTGCTCTAGATAACAGCTGAAAGTACAGAATTATATATATATAGAACTGTACTCTTCTTTATCATGAATAATGTTGCTACGCTTTGCAAAACTGCTACATTTGTTGATATCAAATTGAACCTTAATTTTGAATTTTTTCTCAGATTGAGATTATTTTAATTTATTTAGCTGAGAATAATTCAGTTAAACAAAAAATATGTTTTAATCACTACTTCGTTTCGTTTGAGATCAACTTATAATCAGATAATTTATTTTGAACAAAAGTTATAGTTTGTTCCATAGACAAATCCAAATCTATTTCACTTCCATTAAAACAAGACTAGAGAAATAGGAAATTTATTGTAAAAATATTTATTATTAATAATTCTTTAAAAATATTTAAAAGAGAAAAACAATTTTGTATCTTTATTCTGTGGTTGAAAATAATTTATTCAGTGAAACTATTGAGAATTAATACATTTTAAATGCTTATACTATTTTGTATAAACAGTAAAGAACTTTTAACCTTTTATGAGATTTTCTGTATACAATAGTTATTAAAGCATTTTATTATGGTTCAATGTTTTTAACATAAGTTTTAAGCAACTTTTCAAAGATTTGTGATATATTTTTACGGTGAATTTCATATGAACATATTATATAATGCGTAAATCATTTTTATTTTGAATTGTAAAAAAACTTTAGAAACTTTTATAAGAGAGATATTTTTTTTTTCAATGAAAATAAGTTTTTATTATAGAAAAATTTATTTTAACATTTGACTATCTTATACATTTATTTTACATTAATTGTTCAATATATATTGCATTGTCATTTACTAAAGCTTATCTTGGTTTTTCGAGATTGAGAAAATACACATTTTCACAAAATAATTTGCCTCAACACTTAGAGTTCAATTAACTATAAGGTACAACCGTGCGTAATCGTTCATTATTGCAATATTATTATTATTATTTAATTTTTAGAACTTGTTTTATTATAGAATTTATTTTATATTAATCAATTTCTCAAATTTGCACGATACTTAATATCCAACAGAGTTATTAGTAGTAATTACATGTTATATTGTTTTAAAAAATGTTGTAACACTGCAATATATTAGTTTCTGAAGTATTAAATTATAAAGTATTAAAATTAATTATTGTAAATTTCTTCTCTTTATTTTAATGTAAGTACACACATTATATTAGATAAAGTATTTATTTCAAAGTATGTTTTTAAAAGTTAACTATAAAAAAATAACAACTACTTCAGGATATTGCATCATTGTTTTAAAATTCAATGTGTGTGTTTATCTTATAATTTTCTTTAAAAAGGAACTTTTTTTCCTCCAAGATGTCAACTTGAGTTACATGAATGGTATTCAACTTCAGTAACCTTTCACAGCGAATTAAACCCTAATTTACTACGAAAAGTTACCAAAAATATACTCAAATTTCATTAAAAAAACATTTTAAGAGGTATATTTAGTTCATTTTCGAGTAATCTTTAGGGAAAATTAAAACTTTACAAAATATTTCAGTAAAAAAAAAAAATTACCGAGGAAAACTTATCTTTCTTTTAAATAAAGTTTGAAAACAGGTGTTAGATGCCAAAATATAATATTATAAGGGACATAAAAATTATGTAAAATAATTGGTGATTTTTATATAGAATTTTTTTAAAATAATTATTAAAAGTGACTGAAAAATAGTTATGTTTAATTAAAAATGTGTGAAAGCGTGTTAAATGTTATGCTATATGCTACTACTTTATTAAAGCTGTATCATAATAAATGATATAAAAATAAGTCTAAAAAAACTAGATACTAGTACTATATTTATAGTTGACTTTAATCCCAGAATTAGGTTTCCATGACGGTATCATTATATAACGTATTTTTATTGCACTATGATATTTTAACGGTTTTTTTTAAGGACAAAAATCAGCAATAAATTAATAATGGGATAACTTTAGTTTTATATCATTTGACGAATACAGCCAAACATTATTTTTTTTCTAAAAGATATCTAAGCATAAGAAAAATTTACAAGACTTGTATATGCTTAGGCAAAAAATATTTATTTGCCTTGATTATTGATTGCAAAAGGAGTTTTAAAGCAAATATATTGTTAATTAACATGCATGCAATAATGGTTAAAAAGACACTTAATATAAAATATCACAATATATATGTGTGTACGTGTGCGTGTGTGTACGTGTGTATGTGCGCGTGTACGTGTGTGTGCGTGCGTGTGTGTGTGTAGTGGTGTTGGAAAGAGGACATTCCATCAAATGAAAAATACAAAAACCAAATAAAAGAATGCAACTAGGAGAAGCACCATGTATTTCTTAAAGGTAGAATTCTTTGTGTGTTTGTGTTTAAAATAGATTCATCCATGAAAGGAAATTATTCTCAAATTCCTATTCCATTGAAAAAAATAAAGAAGTAAGATAATTTAATTAAAATAATTATTTTACTATAATTCGATAACTATAAAAACATTGGTTATAATGTACTAAAATAACAACATTAGAGGGAGCATGACGATTCTTCGTTGTAAAAACAACTAATTTTTTCACGTTTTTCTTTAAAAAAAAACAGAAATTTTACATCAACTTCTACTACATCACATAATTACAATATTTAGCAATCTTTCTTCCACAATGTTCAACCATTTTCAAAAAGGACAAAACTGCCAAGGCTATTCCACTTTTAGTATTTTTAGAAACTTATTTCAGTACCCAAAAATTATTTTTGATCAAACGGTTTGTCTAGTTACTTAATTTATCTTTATACTTTTAAACAAATTTTAATATTAGTCTTGGAATGAAAGATTTTAGAAAGTTATTTTTAGTTAGTTATAAATATTTGAATATATACCGTATATTTCTGCTTATTCACCGATACATGTATAAGACGAGTGCGCGTTTTTCCATTAAATATTTATCAAAAATTTGAAATCCTTAAAAAGTCGATTTTTGAAAAACGAAAATCCTGTAATTTTTGAAACATGGGAGAGAAAGTGTTATAAATATTTCAGATTAAATAGATACAAAGTGAAACGTTAGTGTCCAAAGACAGTAATTTATTTTCTGTTGTTGTTGTTTTTAATGCCACCTGTCTGACGTAGTCAGATCGAGGCCCACGAAATGTATCCTGACATGGGGCTAGAGGTAAGCCTGTCATTGGCCTTGAGCACCATACATGTGACATTACGACTTAGCTCGGCGAAATTCCCCGAAGCGACGGTAGATGGCGACGCTACCTCTATCTCCACCTCCACAATTTCTGCATGGATACCGAAGGGGAGGGAAATATTCTCCAGTCCCTGCGCTCGTGACTAAGCCCATAAGACTACGGACCCACTGATTTAACGAGCACGTGCTCTGGGTGTGCTCGGGGGGTGTTTGGTGGCATCGGGCATCGAGCCCAGGCCTTCCGGTCTGGAGTTTGATGCTCTAACCACTAGGCTACCAACGGCCCACAATTTTTTTTTCTAGCTATCATATCTGAAGCTAACACATTTTTTTTCTATTAATTTGTTATCATGTACCTGTTGATCTAATAATCAGAGGGACAATGATCAGGCATTTGAGAAATAAATAATTATCATGTCACTATCTTTACTAGCCATACTTGCAATGTAATTTTTTGTTGTTGTTGCTTGGAAAACGAGAAAAATTGTAAATTCGTAAACGGCACGTGAACGTCGACTTATGTTTCATGCTCTGTATAAAAAAATGTTGTTGTTATTACCAAAACCACCTGCTCGGCAAAGGCCAGATCAAGGCCCACGGGATTCATCATGACAGAGTGCTAAGTGATGACAGTCGTTAGCCGTAGCTTTGAGCACCATGCAGATGACAGAACTATTTAGCTCAGTTTCACCCCAATTTTAAGGGAGAACACCCTGAGGGTGGTCGTGGGCCTCCAACCTTTCTTTCCCTTCCACCAACCTCACGAGAGGACTTGCAGCTCGATGGCTATTTAAAGCACCCCCCATTCCACCAAGGTGCTATACATTTACAAACATCCATGTCCTCTCCGGGATTCAAACCCTGACCCAACGGTAAAGCAGTCAGCATCGCTAACCACAACACCGGATGAGCGTATAAAAGGTACCTGCATGATGTCTATATATATTAAGTCGCACTAATGCATCAATGTAAATTTGTTTAACTTTTCAGAAACTAAAAACTTGAAATCAAAGTTAAAGGATTTGTGTAACTCTTTTTTTTTTCTTTTAGAAAAAAAATTCCCTAAAACACACAAAAAAGTTAAAAGATTAAAATTGTTAAGACAAAGTTGATGAAAATCGTTTAGAAATATAATCATTTTTTTCTGTTTTATGTTTTATCCAAGGAATATCGGATTCAAATATAACGAAACACCATAGCTGTAATTTGAAAAATATTCCAAAAATTCTTAACTTATACATGGAATTAAACTTTAGCTATAAAAAGAAGCCTTTATTACATGTGAACATAACTTTGGTTAATTTTAAAATCACAAATTGCAAAATAATAGCAGTTTAGTGTGACAATGAAGCAAATTTGCTAAAAACATAACACGAGGAAAACCAATTTAAAGAGAATATCGATTAAAAACATAAATGTAAAATTATTTTCCCATTACGAATAATTTTTAGTTTAATCTTTTGATTTCAAAATACTTATAAGTTAACATATATATATTTATTAAAATACAAATCTACTAAGGTATCCGACTACGTTTGGAACCGTGACTTTAAAAAAGCTCATAAATGGATAATTTTCATGATATTTAGTATCACTCAGATTAGAATACATGCATAAATATGTTTTAAGGCAGTGTTTCTCAAACTGTGAGGCGCGTCTCCCTGGGGGGCGCGATAACCCTACGAGGGGGCCGCGAGCATATAGAAAATAAAAGATTTAAAAATAATTAATTTACTGGAGTGAATTAAAACAAAATACTTTCAGACATAATAAAAAATGCAATTTTACTCTGATATAATTTATAGGCGCGCGCGATATTAAGTCAACAAAAATAAAAATTTCTTCAATACCTAATTATTTATCTTTGATCCTATGACCAAATAAAAAAACTTTTATTTGATTTGCTGTAATCCCAAGATGAGATATTTGTTTACTACGCTTTCTGTTTAAATCTAACATACAACTCTTTCAGATAAAAAACAGATCCCAGACGCAGAATGGAAACAAATTAGGAACATAAAAAATTCATCACTATCATTATTTTTGAAATACTGCACATTATAGCTGTAATCTGTTTAACCTTCTAAGTTATTGGTACAGTTAGTTATGACCCCTCTCTTATGTGTTTGTTTCTCATTTAGGGAAGTTGTAAGTAATGTATTTCTCTGTAATGTTTCTGTGTTCCATGCAAAAGAGTTTTATAATATTTGGAAAACCACGAAAAATAGCACTTTGAAGAATTACTTGGCAAGACTTATTTTTACGAGTATTCTATACAGATAAAGCATAACGCAAAAAACATTTTACACAATTTCCTATAATCATAATGAATACACTTTTTACCCGAAAGTGGTCGCGCGGGACGCACAGATTACGAAATCATTAATTCTGGCAAAACTGTTTAATTCTTACCAAAGAAAAATTGAAAAGTCCTTGAAAGTAGGTAAGTAAACTTTCTCTTAATTAAAATATTCACTGGAATCACGATTTGTATCGTGCAGAATAAAATAATTATAAAAAAATAGGGTGACTCAATAACCCCGCTCGACCGTATCGAGTGCGCGCCTACTCCCGGGTTAAAACATGTTGAAGTCTTTTCGCTTTAAAAATATTTAAAATAATACAGTTATTCTTCATCGGAATTTTATATTATTGTTCAATATTTAACATCAAATATAAATGCTAATTCTGTGAGGCTTAAAATTACCATTCGCTTAAAACTAATTATAAATTGAGCAACCATTTTTAAAAAATCATTTTACATTTTTGTAAACATTGTCGAGCACATGGCTTTGCTTTCCTTACAATTCAGCTATTATATCAATAATGTTTTATTTTCTTATAAATGAACTCGGGCAAAGAGCGGTCACTTCAGCCGGTATACTTTTATTGTATCATTGCTGCACAGAGTATTTTATAACTAATTAATTAATACTAAATATTAAGAACAAGTTTAATAAGTATTAACGACTTCCATGGGCTTGTCTTGCAAAGCAAAGTTTTTTATAAGGGTGAGTGAGTGAGTGAGTGAGTAAGGTTTTATGGCGCAAGAAACAATTTTGGCTAAGTTGCGCCAAACAACGTTTTAAATTTATGGTGTAGACGGGAAAAGAAGTAAAGATGAATTTGAATGACAAGAAAGAGGGTCGAAAATAGAGAAAGATCACTAGGGCACCCCGGGTTCGTGAAGCCCGTGTTTACCAAAGATAGTAAACTCCTTGGGAAAATAGGAAAAGGATTGTGGCACCTCGGGGTTGTGACACCCGTACTCACCTAAAGAAGGTGAGCCCCCTGAGGGTTTTTTTTTATAAGGAATGCTAATGATTAGAGATTTACCTTCTGAGTTCTTTTTCTATATTTAGCAGATATCTATATTTTGTCTTCTAAGCAGCCACCGAATTTTGCAATATGTTCAATTTAAAAATTAGAGAAAGGAAAAATAACATAATAATTATCCTATTATTTTATTTATTCATTTATTGCTTAAAAGTAGTATACAAAATTTTAATACTTATGTTACTAATTTGTAAAGTTTATAATTAAGATCGCCTATTGTAGCTTTAACATCAAAGTGCATTATTACTGCATTCAGTACATTATTAATGTATAAGGGGGTGCTCGATAAAAATTGTGATCGAAAAGGGGGGCGCCAGTATTGAAAGTTTGAGAAGCGCTTTTTTAAGGGCATTTTGACAAAAAATTTCATTTAAATATAATATTTTGGCAAAAAATTAACTTAGAATATTTTTTTTTCCAAATGTTCTCCTTTTGTGAAAAATGCTTTTATTGTAATAATATTTTGCCTGTATATATTTCAGACCTCTCTACAGAGGCTCAACTAGAATTTTTGGAAAATTCACATTGCTTTCAGAGTTAACACCAATTGAAATAATTATTGGCGTTTTTATTCTTACAATTTCTCACCTCTGTTGTCGTAAGACATGGATAAACCCTCTTCTAAGTTATATATCTCAAAAATTCTAGTTGAGCCTCTGTACAGACGTCTGAGCTATATACAGGCAAAGTATTATTATAATAGAAGCATTTATCACAAAAGGAGAAGATTTTGAAAATGGGTCATTCTATGTTTATTTTTCGTCAAAATATTGTACTTAAATATTCTTTTTGTAATACTATTTTTACGACATTTTTATATACATTTTCTAGTCTAAGTGACACTAAATATCATAAATATTATCCATGTATACACTTTTGCAAAATCACGGTTCTAAACGCAGTCGGATACCTTGTGACGGACTCTCGTGTATTTTCATTAACATGTCCTTTTGGGTCCTTTGAGGGCCAGAATTAATGACAACTCTTTTCTAACCAAACCAAGAAGTGAAACGAGAAGTAAAGATGCAAATTAGGAAACTTTAAAATTACAGCGGGGTGGCAATTTGGGGAATGTTATGATAGTCCGTGATTCAAGTGTAAAGAGGTTTTGAAAGGTTAAGTGAGAGCCAACAGAAGTCATCCATGACAGAGAACACTTAGGTCAAGGTACATAACATTGCACTCCAGTGAACCGCAATTTCATCTAGGATCAAATTGATCGCTACTTCATTCGACATTAAGGTTGGAGTGACTTTAATATTCGGATCTGTGATAGCATTGGAATTACGCTTTTGCGAGTTAGTTATTGATAGTGGTCCGAGTTACGTTATTTCGGTATTATGTATTGTGTGTTTATCCAACGTAAATTCTCTCACATATCTTATAATCTAATTTGTTAGACGATTAAGTTAAAGATCTTAATAAAGTCCTATTAAGATAATGGCGGCTGCTAGTTCTTCCTTTATTCCTACACCTTTAGCTCACGCTGATACTCTAGGAGAAGGGCACCCGAGGAGGACACCCTTACAACCTTAAAATACAAATTAATTTTCAATTAGTTTTCTTTTAATTTAATAAGATATTTAAGATAAATTATTTATTAATAAACATATGTTTGATATATATATATATATATATATATATATATATATATATATATATATATATATATATATATATATATATATATATATATATATATATATATATATATATATATATATATACGTTGCTTGTGAAGCCGGTATAAATGGTGTCACACATAAATATCCTTATGCAAAAATCCAGACCTTTTTACTTTAAGCATCATATATTGTCTCAGCTTGGACTCATAAACAAATATTTCCCTTCTAAAGATTAAAGTATGTCATCCTATTTTTCTAAAAAAATAATAATATAAATAAATAGGAATATGATCATTATTTATAGAGCCTAATAAGATGGAGCGAGAGTTCCATTTACGTCGTACTATAAAACTGCAAGAGGTCTATTGACGACAGACTCGTAAGCCCACTGAGAAAATACGATTTGTTCTTATTGCAAGGATTACAGCGATAATCGCTTAAAATGAAACTGAGGGATCTGAAATATTTTTAGCGTTAAAACAGCATTTCTCAAACTGAGGGGCATGCCCCCTTGGGAAGAGGGGCATGATAACTTTACAAGGGTTGTGCGAGCATATTAAAAAGTCGAAAAAAAAAAAGATTATTTTTAAAAAAATTCCTAATTTACTTAAAGTAAATAAAAATGTAATCTGACGTAATAAAAATATATAAAATGCATTTACACTGATATAATGCACTTATAAATGCATCAGTACTGTATAATACATTTTATAATTAATTCTACAATACTAGGTTAAGAACAAGTAAATAATTATGATTTACTTCATGGTTTTATCATATATAAAAAGTGTTTTTTTCCCAGGTATAGAAGTTTAATTTGGCATTACTTTCCGAGATGGCGACCTATTTAACAGCTGTCAAGTGATTTATTCTCAGTTTGGTTTGGCAATTGATCAAAACGATCATCAAGCAAGGCGTAGATTAGTCGAATGGGCCCAAAACGAGATTGCCGTTGTTCCCGATTTTCATAAGCAAATTTTGTTTAGCGATGAAGCGCACTTCTGGTTGAATGGCTACGTCAACAAACAAAACTGCCACATTTGGAGTGAAGCTAATCCACAAGTGTATATCGAAACACCGTTACATCCAGAAAAATTGACAGTTTGGTGCGCTTTATGGGCTGGTGGAATCATTGGTACGTACTTCTTCAAAAAAGATGAAGACCACAACGTTACAGTCAATGGTGATCGGTATAGAGCCATGATTACTAACTTTTTCATTCCTGAATTGAACAATCATGATGTCCAGGAGCTGTGGGTCCAACAAGACGGCGCAACATGTCACACAGCTCGTGCCACAATCGATTTATTGAAAGACACGTTTGGTGACCGCCTAATTTCACGTTTTGGACCTGTGAATTGGCCTCCAAGATCTTGCGATTTAACACCGCTAGACTTTTTTTGTGGGGCTATGTAAAGTCATTGGTCTATGCGGATAAACCACAAACGCTTGACCGTTTGGAAGACAACATTCGCCGTGTTATTGCCGATATACGGCTACAAATGTTGGAAAAAGTCATCGAAAATTGGACGACCAAATTGGACTACATCCGAGCCAGCCGTGGCAGTCCTATGCCAGAAATCATATTTAAAATGTAATGCCACAAGATTATCTTTCGAATAAAAAAAAGTTCATGTCAATCGAATAATACATCGTTGTTTTTTTGCAATTTAAAGTTTTATACCTCTAAAAAAACACCCTTTATATGGAAAGGCGTTGCTTGAGAATATTACGCTTTTAACACAATATAAATAGAACAGAAAGGAATATTAATGTATTATACTTTCAGATATAAATTATTTACACTATATTAAGCATTCATTACACAAAATTTGCAATAAGCTGCTACTTTTGCTAAGCAGAGATCAGGTTAGGAAGGTGTTTTCAAAAATCGACCCACAAGAGAGTTACGGGGTGTTATAAATAAAGACAAAATCCTTTTTATCCGCTATTAGATCTACAGACTTAAAATTAAACAACTATGGGTTTTTTTTTTGTTCAGTTGAGATATGCAAAAAGGTTTTTTTTTGTTTAAGTTGCAATTCACGTAAAATTAACTCATTAAAAACCTATTTATTCTTTCATCTGTATTGTTTAATTTTTCAATCCACCCGTGCGAAGAACGGGTGTACCAGCTAGCATTTTAAATATATCTCAATATGCAAAATATTTTAATAAATGTTTGACTCAAGGTATTTCAAAATCGCATGTCCGCAAAATCGCAATGTTTTAAAATTTTCTGCAAATTATTCGAATATACAACTAACTTTAATGGCTCAATCGTTACGAAAACTACAATATGGCCAACTCACTATTTTGAACGCTATTAGATGGTGCATAATACACATGCGATAGAAAGAGAGGGAAAATAAATATTTTCTTTAAATAACGTCAAACATCATTACTTATGTCTCGACTTCAATTTCCTTCGAAAAGATAATTCAAAGTTTACTCCAATCTTCTTTGCCAGGCATTACTAGGTTAAACTTCCTTATTCTCTTACGTTCCTAAGGGGCAATTAGAATATCATAAAATTCTTTTATCACAAAGGAAAATATATCGAAAAACTTATTTGACTTTGAAAAGAATTTTGCCGCAGGCTGTCGCATTTATAAAAGTTGATAATATTCAAAAGGTAAAGAAAAAATAAGAAAAAAAAATGTCAAATGCTGTATATTTCAGAAAAGGTTTTTTTTTTTGTTTTTCTAAAAAACAAGTGAGCATCCTATAATTTATTCATTTTTATCCAACTTCAAAAAGTAAAATCTAATGAGCTTCGACATGTAGTGTCGCTTTGTTATTTGTGTGCCTTTGAGCTTTATTTTGAATTTCTATACGCAAGAATGTCTTATTTTTTTCAAGATGATTAAAAAATGGTTTTTTTTCTTCTGTCTTAAAGGATTGTATCTATGTAAGGAAGCCCTTTTTAATTGTAATTCTTCACGTATAGCATTACTATTAATTAAAAAATTTAGTAATAACAAAGACTAAAAATAAAAAAAAATGAAAAATCTGCCAATTTTTGATGGTTTAACGTTTCAAAAGATTTTTCCTGGTAAATACCTGGATACTTATATTAGTGTTTTATTATGTTATGTAAATGTACTCTTAATTCAACTTAAAATGGACATTCTCATTAATAGTAATAAAAATAAGCGTCGAATTTCCTTATATATATATATATATATATATATATGTGTGTGTGTAAATATACATATATGTATATATATATGTATTATATATATATATATATATATATATATATATATACTAATATTAGTTAAAATTACTTATTATTTAATTCATATACGAGTATACTCTAGTGTCACTAAAGTTATGGTAATTTGTAACTCTCTTATTAATTTTTTGTTTCTATTCTTTTTATACTTTTGTTAAGTGCTACATTTCAGCCATTCACATGCTTTGAATTTGCATTAGGGTCCAGAATCTGGCAATAACTTTTTTATTGCACTCAGATTTAGCGCTGTCTCTGCATTTTCAAGTGCAATTTTTTAGGTAAGTTACCTCTATCTTGTAATGGATTTAGATATTCCTATTCATTACTTTCAATAGGTTTTTGCTCAGTATTATTTAAATATAGGAGGAAGGTTGGCTGATGAAAAACATTTTCAACCCCACTTTCAGATAAATTATTTTACATATTAGCTGTCCTAAGTCAGCAATGTTTATAATACTGCAGCATCCATTTTATAATTTTTAATCTCGGCTGCTCATGTATCCTTTATTGCATGATCTTTCTACTATTTATGTGTTTTTTCGAATGTGATTAATGAAAGTTTATTTCTTGTTTTTAGAGAATATATATATATATATATATACTTCTGGACAATTGCTAAGGACGGATAACACTATCATCCATAGCAACCACAAAAAATGAAAGGAAGCAAAATGTTTAAAATTAGAATAAGTGCGGGATATTAGTAAGAAGAAGTATGAGTATGCAAATTTTTTCCACGTCTGTTCATCACGTGATAGCGTTCATAAGAGCTTTAAAGGTTTTGATGCGTGTGGACAGTTGTTGTTTCAAGTAAAGTTTTACACGAAAGATTTAATAGACGAACTTAAAATTTTTGGCATGTCTTTCCGACATCACATAGATGATTTTATGCGTCGCCGAATTATTGGAAAGATCGAAGAAGGGCGAAAAATAACAGATGTTGCCAGGAGTTCTGCATCGCTCACAGCGTTGTTTCACGGCTGTGGAAGTCATTTAAAACTACTGGAATGTAGTAGACGGCACGGGGAAGGTCGTGTTAGAAGTATGACGCCTGCAGAAGACAGATATATCATCCTATCAGCAAATAGGAACAGGCGCACCACAGCTCAGCAGGTGGCAAATCAGTTTCTTGCTGCCTCAGGAAAGAAGATCTCCCGAAAAACTGTTGCAAGACGTTTGAGGGGAGGAGACTATACGCACGCAGACCTGTTGTGTGTGTCCCATTCACCAGACAGCACCGTACTGCCCGTTTGCAATGGTGTCGTGAGCATCACAATTGGACTGAACAGGACTGGACATGCGTACTATCCTCAGATGAGAGTAAGTTCAGTCTGTCATCGGATTGTAGACGCCAACTGATCTGGCGCGAGAGTGGTATTGCTTCTCGTCCAGAAAATATCCAGGAAAAGGACCTATATCCGACATGCAGTATCATGGTGTGGGCCGGCATTATGATCAATGGCCGCACGTGCCTACATGTGGTTGCGAATGGGACTATGACGGGCCAACGATACATTAATGAAGTTCTACTTCCTCATGTTCGTCATTTCCGTGGTACTGTCGGTGATAAATTTTTTTTATAAACGACAACGCAACATTTCATCGAACACTCGCTGTTCAAGATTGTCTAGACAGCGAGGGTATTCACCATCTCCTATGGCCATCGCGCTCTACAGATCTAAACCCCATGGAAAATGTATGGGATGCTTTGGGGAGGCAAGTTGCTGGTCGAAACTATTCTCCGACAAACAAGAACACCCTCATCCGTGCACTCACAGAGGTATGGGATAAATTGCCTCAACAGCTGCTGGATAATTTTGTGCAATGTATGGTACGACGTGTGGAATATTGCATCCCACTTCACGGTAGACATCTCCCGTACTGATACCTTTCTTTAAGGTGCCTGCTGACTTTTAGATACATTGTTCCATTTTTCCGTACGCAGATCAAATGAACATTTTTTTTTTCTTTCAGATGTTTCACAGCTTTTGTACTTTCCAGAACAATAAATATTCTTTATTTTAATATCTGAACAGTGTGGCAACTATATTTTATCCTACTAGGCCTCATGTCTCACTTAATGTTATGCTACATAGCAATTTGTGATCCGTCCTTAGCAATTGTCCAGCAGTGTATATTTATATATAGCAGTAAATAAATTAAAAAGAAGACTAATAAATCCTAAAAACATTTTTAAAACAAACCGAAAGAACCAAAAACATGGAGCCATTACAAACCAAAAAGAGAAATATAGCTATAGTGGAAAAAACTATTATGGTTTCCCGAGCTGTCACTGGCTTAGGACAGTGAAACAGGGTTAAACATTGTTTTGCGAGATCTCAACCTTCGTCTGCAGCGGAAACTTTCGACATAATAGCATAGGTGATAAACCAAGTCAAAGACCCCCAAACCCACGTGGGTGAATATAACATCAATAGAATAGAAATACTCAACACTTTATATCTAATATTTCTTTAATGTTATGGACAATCAATCAAGGTTACTCTGGTGTTCAAATATTAACTACTAAATGCACACTTATTATGAAACTAAGTTTAGAGTGGACGAATTAACTGATTCGTACACGTTAAGTTGTTATCCATATTACGTAAAACTTGAAAGAACGTGGGTAAATATTGACCAATTTATTCAAAATTAGTTGTAGAGAATCGCTGTTTAAAGGAGAAGCAGTGTGTGGTTGGTCTCTCCACAGAGCTAAAATGAAATCTGACATGGAGATACTCTCCATCTTACCACTGGTACGTAGCTTAGAATCTTGGCCTATCTCTACAGTGCAGGTGATCCAGGGCTCTTCAGACGGCCTTGGCGCGCATAAGAAGCGGGCATCTGCGTGGTATGACCTTTGTGAAGGGATTAAAGTCTTTTTTTTACCTGCCGCTGTTCTCTCCCTAATTCTCTTGCTCATCTTCTGGACTGCCTGGTCATTTCCCTGGAACTATTGTTTGGAGATCAAGACCAGGTTTGTGACATTCTTATGCGAAAAGGTCAAATGTATTTGATGTAGGCTGTCCTGATCCAACGGGATTCGAAACAACAACAACAGAAGCAGTGTGTATATTCTTATTTCGAATCTACATGACGGTAATTTTCAAACGATAGATTTAATATACATCAACTAGTCTATACAGAAAAACTTTCACTACACCACAATTCAAAAGAAACAAGTGGCTGCGGTAGCCCAGGGATTATGGCCCCTAATTCCCATCTGGTGTGTCACGAGTTCAATCCCTATTGAGACGCTAAATAATCGCCATGCCATGTAGAGGGATTGAGGCACGTTAAATCTGCCGAGACTCACAAGTCTTCAAGTTGGCATGGTGAGGTAATTCGAAGAGGGGAATGCCAACCCAGCTGAGATCCTCGTTACTTAACCAATGTTGAAAATTACGAAGTCCTTTGCGAATAACAATCGTGTTGCATTAGAGGTCGACTTTAACCCATTAACTGGCAAATAAAAGTTACGCGATTCACCTCCCAATGCGTGGCCGCAGTAGACGAGTGGACAATGTTTCGGATCGTGGCTGCCCGTTTCACGATATCGAGCCCAGTACCACTAAAGACCCACCATGTAGGGGAGCGATGCACTTTAAATGTGTTTAGAGCTCAAACGTCCTTCCGTTGGTGTGGTGCAGTAGTTAGGAGAGGGGGATGCCAGCTCAGGTGCCGTCCATGTCACTTGATCATGGTTCAAAATTACGTGGTCCGTCGCCAAAAACCCTTGTGTAGCGGCACAGTGCGACGTTAATATTCCCTAGCCTCCCAATGCCACATAGACCAACATATGCGGTGCATTGGAGGGAAAAGAAAAGGTATAAATACGCAAATTTTTCTCTAAAATAATTAAACCTGTCGCAAACATTATCAAGAACATTTTGTTCTATCCTAAGGTCTTTGGAATAATTTTACTGATGGCAGCACATAGAAAAGGATCGCATTTTGGAAAGAGGCAAGTGTACGTCCGGAAATTTAACGCACCTGTTAAGCGAAACGTATACATACGACTTCGGCAGTTAACGGAATAAAAAAAAACATCCTCATTACGAAGATGCCAACTATGGGCTGTTGAACATATCATATGACTTTATAAAGCTATAAGAAAAGTCATTCCGAAAATGAATGAATTATATTATATTAAAATAAAATGTGAATGATAAATTATGAATGATATTTTCTTAATCCAGACTAAAATTGAAGTTATTTGCCTGGTTCTGACTTTTATAACCATTTTCTGTTGAATTACTTTTTTTATCTCGTCCTCTTACCATTCCCCTATTTAAAATTTTATCGATACTTTTATCTCTTGATAAAATAAAATATTTCGAAAGTTAAATCAATTTTTAGCAGCATATTGACACAATCTGTCACCATGTCTGGTCTCGCTGCTCAAAATGTAACATGTGTTATCGAGCACCAATATTATTCGTTTTTTCTGTGTTATATTTTAAATTATTCTACAAGAAAAAAGATTTTTTTAAAGATTTTCAGCAATGAATACTTATCTAATAATATGAGAAAGAAAAATTTAAGAAAAATTCTTCTTCATTAATTGTTTATAATAAGTAATATGTTTCATACGGCTGAGTTTCTTAGGAATATTTATTAACGTGAAACGGATTTAATTAAACAGTAAAGAGTGCTTAAGAATACCAGTTTTTAAATTTGCAATTACATTTTCTTGATACAACTTCAAAATCCTACAAAGTAATTTTTTTAAATTATACTTTTTTATCATTTCTGTTGTATCTTGTCAAATTTTAATTGACATTTTTGTTGTTAAAATAAAAAGAAGAAGCCCTTTACATTTAAAAAATAATTTATCTTTTCTCAAAAATAGAATAAAATGTAAAATATAAAGAACAAGCTAACATGAGTCCTGTAAGATACATTATATCGTATTCAGTAAATAACCACAAGGCTCACTTGTCTATTATATAATTACTAAAGAAATTTTAAGATTGTAATCTTTTAGCTAAAACATGACAAAAAAGAGAAACACGTATATAAAAATACACAAAACTTTGCACGGTACCTTGCCTGATAATGCTTAAAAACTTAAAACTTTCCACCAATATGCCATCGTGCTTTTAACACTTATTTAATTAATTTTAAAGATACGAGACTTTGCAGGATAAACTGTGTGAAACTAGTTTCTTTTCAGTTTTTCTTTTTCTTTGTTCTTTCTTTTTTTTCTTATCACTAAACAATTTTTCATGAATAGAAAATCTTAATGTATGAAAAGGCATAATTAATGCGTTTCAAGGAGTGCAGTGTAGAAAAAAAATTCGTTTTTTGATTAATCATCTCGCATCAATTTATATATATGGAAAAAATTCCGACAGGTTTCTGTGACAGGTTTTGGCTTCTCTTATGTAAAGACAGAAAAAAAATTTAAAAAAATGAAATTTAAAGTGGTTGGTAGGTATATTAACAACTACATCGTTAATTCTTCTGTTGTGACACAACGCTTTAAGTTGACAGATTAGAAAGTTTTTGTTTGCCTTGTTGAGAGTTATGAGATAAGAACCGGTAAGTTTTATGTCGGTTATAAGACTTGGAAAAGTTCTGGTTTTAAAATATTACAGGAAAATAACAACGTTTTAATTATTGGGATATTCTGGACGTTTTGCTCTTTATAATTCTTATACTAGTAAGACTTTTTAATATTTTTCGGTACTTTATTTTAGTGTTGGTTTTAAAATAAATACCTTATGTGAGAAGAAGGAAAAAACCGAAGAGTTGATCTGTGTTTTTTGTGCAAATGTAAAAGTAAGACGTTAACCTGTCTTAGTATATTTAAAATAGTGCAGTTCTATTAATTTAAATCAGTGTTTCTCAAACTTTCAATATTTACAAAGCAATTTTTAATCATAATTTTCAAGGCATTCCCCCTCTCTTACAATAACAATGTATTGAATGCAAAAATAATATACTTTGAAATAAATCTACAATATGACCTTAATTATAATTAGTACTAATTATTAAGATAAGAATTAAATTTTTAATACGTTACTTTTTTAAGTAATAGATATTTTAAGAAAAGTACTTTATAGTCACAGGAAAAGTGGCATGCTTGTATAGTAGTTATTAGGATAAGTATTATGTTGTTAGTATTGATAATTTAATAAGAGTCGGAAACCTCTAAGTCGACAATGATAAATTGGCTGTTTTCGATGCACCTTTTCTCGAATTCTGTTATATGTGTGTGCTTGAAATTTTTTATGCAATTAAAGTACACATTTCTCATTACACTGAAATGAGCTTTTAGCTAATTTTGAATTTTTTCATAATTTATAAAATATTTTTCGAACGCAGTGAAAATTGACCCATTTTTCACACAAAAAAATTTGTAAAAATTAAGTTTTTAAATTTTTAAAAAAATAATCTTATTTCATTATGTATTAACCATTATTTTAAACCTGTCTTTAAAACTTTACATACCAGTGGACATTATTTTCCCATAAAATGTACATCGAGCATCAACAATTTACATTTTGAGTTAAATGAACTTTAATGTATAATTACCCCTTTATTAAAACATTCCTCCCATACTCCAAATGAATCTACATTTTTTTTAAAATCTAATCATCCTCTCCCTTCATTTTAAGTCTTTTTTTTCTTTCCTAACTTCCTTTGTTTTTGTGTAACCAGGAGTATTTAACCTTTAACATCCTCTATTTCCCGAGGTGCTCCATTGCCTGTACCGCGTAATCACCAGACTCCATATTAAAGTTTCAGAAAATTTCTAGTTTTGATGCATTTTCCACATTAAATGAGGAAACTGAATCATACATGATCAATGATAATACTTATTTTTGTACAAATATTTTCTTCGGTACGGGGCACCATATTACGTTGCTTACACCTTGATTGGGTTAGTGTATCTCCCTGTAAACATTTTTTAGCAATTCTGGATAAAATATTTTGATCTCCATCATTCATTTAACTTTTAAGCAAAACAATATACTTAGTTTACATTTTTCGCCATTTAAATGGACGTGGTCCAGCTTCAATAATTATTTAAAAATAGGTTTTAAGGACTTCTAAGAATCCTAGAAGTAAAAATAGTATTTTTAGGAAGGTTAAAATCTATAAAATTTGAAAATGTAAAAATCTAAGAGTTGTCACATTAAGAAGATTTTAGGTTTCCTACTCTCTCTTTATTTATGAAATGCATTTTGCAGTACTGATATACTTGTGAGTATTATATATTTTATCAATTCGATATGTAATTTATTTTTGATCATGTCCGATTTTATACTACGTTTTCCTTTCTTTAAAATCATAATTTTTAAGTAATCATTTATTTTCGGTTATTCAATAAGCTTACCCCCTTTGTAGCATAATTACGTCTCCCAAGAAGGACGAGTCCCACAGTTTGAGAAACACTGATTTAAAGTGTTTATGTTAAAATTATATTTTATTTTTATATATTAATCCGCGGTCACTCGCACCTGTTTTTGCTACTGTTGTTACTTGCGGGTGTAGAAAACACCCCAAACTTTTAACACGTGTATTTCATTATGAAATTAAAATTAAGTCATTATGGTACATATTTATAAAGTACAAAATGTTTTTGTATTACACAAATGAGACTAACATTAATTTAAACTAAACATACAAAATTTTCATTTTAAAACACATAATTTTATATTTTTTCATAAACCCGTAAAACGTATATTCCAGTAATTAATATACTTTATAATTAATGAGATAATGATTGTAGAAAGTAGAAAAAATACTTTAGTCATTTTCCAAACATTCAGAGCAGACTGTATACATATGCTCAACTTCTCGTGGGAGTCCTCAGCCCTCCAGATAAACTTTTGAAGATCATTACATTCCAATCGTTAGAGAAAGAAGGATTGCATCAGTCCTGAAGGTTCAATGAACTAAAATGTGCAGCTACAGAAAAAATCGTGGTTATGTGAATTCATTTTAAAATCCTGGGAGGATTGTCTTGTTGCTGGGGTGTACAGAACACCCCGCGCGAGTAATCTTGGCTTAAAAGTCTATTTAACATACTTCTTACAATATAATATGTTTATATACTATTTATAATTATATGCATTCCTAATGCCCCATATTTGATACTTGCTAAAAATACCACATGTTTAACTTGATTGTAATTTACATCACACTCTCTGAACTAACAGGAGAGCTATTGGCAACGATTCTCTTAATTTTGAGCCATGGTCACTTGACGACGACATCTTAGCTGACTCTCCTCTCATAATTCAGCACCACGTGGACTGGAGGAATTTGAGCCTTATCAGCCTTATCAGCTCTGCTTTACATTGGATCTTCATTGGGCATTATGTTTGGACTCGGCGTCTTAATAACGCCAACCACATGTTCGTGACCATGACTACTCGGCTACCGCGGGCAGAATATCATAATAGGAAGGATCGTTCCGATGAACCACATTTATTCCATAGTGATTACCAACGCTGATTGCGGGGTCGTAGGGCTTATGTTTGAATCCCGGAGAAGACATGGATGTTTGTAAATGTGTAGTGTTTTCGCGACGTGGGGGTATTTTAAACAGTCGTCGAGCCACAAGTCCTCTCGTGAGGTTGGTGGTAAGGAATGAGAGATGGGAGACCTCTGATCCTCCCCCAAGGTGTTCTCCTTCAAAATTTGGGTGGGACCTTTATGGTGCTCAAGGCTACGGCCAACGACAGACGTACATCTAGCCCCTTACAATGATGAATTTCGTTAGCATCGATCTGACTACGTCAGATAGGTGGCATTAGCAACAATAACATTTGTTCCCCTCTCTTATAAGGAGAGATATATCTAATACGCGCTTGCTGTAAAAAATAACGTTTTCATGCATTCTCGTCTCATCTGAAGTAATTTTCGCACAAACTAGTTTAGGTATTATTACTTTTTTTTTTTGCACAACAATGCAATATGGATTTCGATGTAAAGAATGATAAATCTATATATATGTTTTTTATTATTCTAAGGTGTTAAATTTAAATAATGGATTTGTGACTCTCTATAATTCTTGTTTTCCTTTATTCTAGAAATATAAAAATAAAAAGACCTAATTTTTTTAAAAAAATATGTATATATATTAGATAAGGTGCAATCATTTGAATATGCAAATTTGTATAACATAAGTTTTTGTTTAAATTTTCAAAACTATATTTTCTTTATTCAGAAAGCTTCACATTTTCTATGGAAAGATTTACACAAAAAAAAAGATACTCTTGAATTGTTTTTAAATATTTATGTTGTAGTTTCAAAATTTCCATCGTAGGCCAGATAGAATTTTTAAGTAGTACGTTGTGCTCCCTTACTTATCATCTAGACTATTTAAGATTACAAATTTTTGACATTAAAATAATATATATTCATGGACACATAATGATAATCTGGTTTAGTAAAGAGAACATTTTACTTTTTAGCTGTAGTTATTTGTCAAACAGTGTTTGTTTCCAAAATTTAGATGCTTACAGTATCCCTCACATTTTTTTAACAAGGTCCAGCTGTAATGCGCTACAAGACTTCGATTTTAATTTCTGACACAACAAGAGGCTGTGCATACGCATAATAAACCTCCTATGTCTTAAATAAGTATTTTTAATCAGATATTTTTTATTTGGGCTTAACTGGACTGATTTTCTTCGTAAAGTTTTTGGTCTGACAATTATTAGCAACTCAACTGTAGTGAAATCAGCACGTGAAAAATTATGTATCGGTATATTATATTATCACACACATTCTATATAGTAACATATACATATGCATGTGTAATTCACTACTTTAGTACACATATATGTATGTGTATGAATATGTGAATAGTTATACCTACGTGCATGTGTACATGTATACATATACTAGATAGCGATGATATAATTAGGAGATGATTTTAATTTTATAATTCCATATGTAACATTATAAGCAATAAGCATTCCCAAAACCATAATGGCCTTAAATCTGAAAGATGTGCAGAAAAATAACTTTCTATTGTACTTTGTTTCCTATAAACAAACTAGATAAACATCTATGAGAGTGAAAGTATCTGTATATAAAGAGTGTTTTTTTTCCAGGTATAGAAGTTTAAGTTGGCATTACTTTCCAAGAGGGCGACCGATTTAACAGCTGTCAAGTGATTTATTCTCAGTTTGGTTTGGCAATTCATCATGAATAGACTCACGCCTGAACAACGCTTTCAAATTGTGCAATTTTATTTCGAAAATAATGGTCGATTTTCATAAGCGAATTTTGTTTAGCGATGAAGCGCACTTCTGGTTGATTGGCTACGTTAACAAACAAAACTGCCACATTTGGAGTAAAACTAATCCACAAGTGTATGTCGAAACACCGTTACATCCAGAAAAACTGACTGTTTGGTTCGCTTTATGGGCAGGTGGAATCCTTCTTCAAAAACGATGAAGGCCACAACGTTACATTCAATGGTGATCGGTGTAGATCCATGATTACTAACTTTTTAATTTCTGAATTGAACAATCATGATATCCAGGAGCTGTGGTTCCAACAAGACGGCGAAACATGTCACATAGCTCGTGCCACAATCGATTTATTGAAAGACCCGTTTGGTGACCGCCTAATTTCACGTTTTGGACCTGTGAATTGGCCTCCAAGATCTTGTGATTTAACACCGCTAGAATATTTTCTGTGGGGCTATGTAAAGTCATTTGTCTATGCGGATAAGCCACAAACGCTTGACCATTTGGAAGACAACATTCGCCGTGTATTGCCGATATACGGCCACAAATGTTGGAAAAAGTCATCGAAAATTGGACGTCCAGATTGGACTACATCCGAGCCAGCAATGACAGTCCTATGCCAGAAATCATATTTAAAATGTAATGCCACAAGATTATTTTTCGAATAAAAAAAAATTCATGTCAAACTAATAATACGAATAATTGAATAATCGAAGTTATGTACCTCTAAATAAACACCCTTTATTTATACATATATTTTTACTGAGAGTTTTCATGTGAATCGCTTAAAATTTCGAAGTATTATTAATATTTGGAATCTTTGCATTACACTATTTTCATTCTTAAAAAAATGTGTTTATTGAGAATTAAGGTATGACTTAGATATGATGGCGGCTTTAAATTTAAATAATTACGGTATATATTAATATGATTAAATATACTTGGGCCTTAGACATGACAGAAAATAAGTATAGGGACATGATTATAAACATTGCAAAAGGTTTCTAGTGTAAAAAAAAATAACCCAGACAATCCTAAATAACGATTTACAGCAAAATATGCTATTTCGATGCATAAAATAAACTTCTCTATCTGTATTTTGAGGATGGCTTAAGCTTGACACATATCATCTTTTCAGTAACAGAGCGTGAAAAGTAAACGTAACACTATAAGAATGTAAACATTATTTCATAGATATTGGATTTTTAAGAAGCTTTAAAGGTAGCAGAAGAACATAAATTTAAAAATACATTTCACACTAACGCCAGGATCTAAATGAAGAAATAGGTATAGCAGTGGGACACAAGTCCATAAAACATTTATGTATAACAACATAAAGTTTTCTTTATGGTCCAATATTTCAAAAAAATAAAAAAAACAATATTGATCAATCTCGCTTTTCCTAATATTTATCGTATCTGGAATAAATTTGTCATTTTTTAAAGCTTTTTTAAAAGTTTCATTATATGATTACAATTTTAATGTATCCGACTACGTTTGGAGCCTTGATTTTGCAAACTCATATAAATGGATAACATTTATAATATTTAGTGTCATTTAGATAAGAAAATGTATGTAAAATTGTTTTAAGAATATTATTACAATAAAAATGATTTAAGTAAAATATTTTGACAAATAATAATAATAATAATTTCTTATAATAATATTTTGCCTGTATATAGCTCAGATCTTTCTACAGAGGCTCAACTAGAATTTTTGAAACATATAACTTAGAAGTGGTTTTATCCATATTTTACGACAACAAAGAGGAGCTATTTTAAGAAAAAAACGCTGATAACTATTTCATTTAATTGCAACTCTGAAAATAATGTGAATTTTTCAAAAATCCTAGTTCAGACTCTCTGGAGAATTGTTTACTTCATATAAGAGAAATATTGTTATTTTAAAAGCATTTTTTATGAAAGGGGAGCATTTTGAGAAAAGATAATTCTAAGTTAATTTTTTACCAAAATATTCTATTTAAATAATTTTTTAGTTAAGTTGTCTTTAAAACCATTTTATACATGTATTCTATTCTAAGTGACACTAAATATCATGAATATTATCCATTTATGCATTTTTTTTAAAATCACGATTCGATTCCGAACGTAGTCGGATACCTTAAGGTAACCTACTACGTTCGAAACCGTAAAATTGTGATAAATTGTTCTAACGAATACATTTTTTATTAAATATTTAGTGTCACTTTGATTAGGATACACGTATAAAAAATTGTTTAAAGAACAATATTATAGTAAAAAAATTAGTTATCTGCAATATTTTGGCAAAAATTGCTTTTGTAATAATCATATTTTTCTTATCTATAGCTAAGGTATCTCCAGAAAGCCTGAAGTATGATTTTTGAAAAGTTAAATTATTTTCAGAGTTACTACCATTTGAAATAATTATCGGTGTTTTATTGTTAAAATTTCTCCGCTTTCTTACATTAATCTATGAATAAATCCACTTCTAAGTTATATATTTTAAAAATCCTAGTTCAGGTTCTGTACAGAGATTTGAGTTATATATAGGCAATATATTATTATTTTTGAAGCATTTTTTTAAACGGAGAATGTTTTGAAAATAAGCAACTCTTTGTCCTATTTTCCCAAAATATCGCATTTAAGTAATTTTTATCGTAATAATATTCTTGAGATAATTTTATATGTGTATTCTAATCTATGCGACACAAAATATTAAAAAGAAAGATATTATTTTATGGGCTGCTGCAAAATAACGTGCCAATGAAGATCCTGGGTATAGAGGGGATGACTCATGTTAAATATGTTGAGGGAAAGAGTGAGTTTTTTTAAAGCAAAACAAGAGCTATTGACAATGGATCTCGTAAGTTTGAACCATGGTCAAGTGGCAAATGAAAACATAAGTTGACACTGCTCTTCAAATTCCAACACCTCTCCAATGGGATGACTCTGGCTTCGACAGATTTAATATGCATCATTGCATCGATCGTAGAACGAAGACTAACGTTGTCGAGATGTGGAAGTTTGGAGAGCATGGAGCCAACAAAAATACCACCTTAATCAATTGAACGTTGCTACAAATTACAAGGTATATGAATAATAGATCTTGGTCATCAATACAATGTCAATCAATCTTTTTTAGACATATTGATTTAAGTATAGAGTGTTTTTTTCCATGTATAGAAGTTTAAGTTGGCATTACTTTCCAAGATGGTGACCAATTTAACAGCTGTCAAGTGATTTATTCTCAGTTTGGTTTGTCAATTCATCATGAATAGACTCACGCCTGAACGACGCTTTCATATTGTGCAATTTTATTTCGAAATTAATGGTCAATTTTCATAAGCGAATTTTGTTTAGCGATGAAGCTCACTTCTGGTTGAATGGCTACGTCAACAAACTAAACTGCCGCATTTGGAGTGAAGCTAATCCACAAGTGTATGTCGAAACACCGTTACATCCAGAAAAACTGACTGTTTGGTGCGCTTTATGGGCTGGTGGAATCATTGGTCCGTACTTCTTCAAAAACGATGAAGGCCACAACGTTACAGTCCATGGTGATCGGTATAGAGCCATGATTACTATCTTTTTCATTCCTGAATTGAACAATCATGATGTCCAGGAGCTGTGGTTCCAACAAGATGGCGCAACATGTCACACAGCTCGTGCCACAATCGATTTATTGAAAGACACGTTTGGTGACCGCCTAATTTCACGTTTTGGACCTGTGAATTGACCTTCAAGATCTTATGATTTAACACCGCTAGACTATTTTTTGTGGGACTATGTTAAGTCATTTGTCTATGAGGATAAGCCAAAAACGCTTGACCATTTGGCAGACAACATTCGCTGTGTTATTGCCGATATACGGCCACAAATGTTGGAAAAAGTCATCGAAAATTGGACGTCCAGATTGGACTACATCCGAGCCAGCCGTGGCAGTCCTAAGCCAGAAATCATATTTAACATGTAATGCCACAAGATTATCTTTCGAATAAAAAAAAATCATGTCAATCGAATAATACATCGTTGTTTTATTGCAATTTAAAGTTCTATACCTCTCAAAAAACACCCTTTACAACCTGACATCAATGCTTTTCCTTAAAACTCATTTAAATATTTATTCGTATTTACTGCCGTGGATGTGAAACAGTATATTTCTCCTATGCAAAATACACATATTTATTCCGGGAATGTTGCAAAACATAAAAATATCTCGGGCCTTGGATGTTAATAAAATATCAATCTATTTTTGAAGATGTTGATTTTAGTACACGCACATTACACTACTTTACTTTAACACCAGAGTTTCTCAAACTGTGGGGCACGCCCCTCTTGGGGGCGTGATAACTCTACAAGGTGGGCGCGAGCATATTGAAAAGTCGAAAACAAACAATTATTTAAAAAAATATTGAATTACTGAAAGTAAACAAACGAAATACACTCTGACATAATAAAAAATAAAATACACCTTTACACTGATATATTATACTTATAAATGTTTCAATGCTACACAATGTATTTTATAATTAATGAATTAAGAAAAAATGTATTAATAACCAGTGATTGTCATATATATATATATATATATATATATATATATATATATATATATATATATATATATATATATATATATATAATTAAAAATAAAAATTAACACTTATATTGATAACTTATACGGTTTATAATTAATCCTTTATTTGCCGATTAAAAGTTAACACGATTCGCTACCCAGTGCCACCGTTTTCCACGTAAGCGCGCTTATATGATGTATAGCGAGGTGAAAGAATAAAGAAGCAAAAAAATCTGAAATAAGTAAATCCGTCGTACACATTGGCAAGGTCCTTTAATTGCATTCCAAAGCCTTCGGAATTATTTTATGAATATCAATGCACAGAAAATATTCTATTTCGAAAAGACGTATATATACGTCGGGGGAAATAAATGCTTTGGCTTAGCGCGACGTTTATATACGCCTAGGGTAATTAAGATGTTAAAGTAGTATCGTAGTTTTAGTGTCAAAGTTGTGACAAATCTATACGGAACTCTATCACTAACAATCTAAGTCGACCTTTTTAGGGAAATTTAATTCCCTACTTATTTCCAATCAACTCCAAAAAGCGGACAGGAATCCTTGTTATATGCAGATTAGATAAAGTATTTAAGTCAAACGAAATAGTAAAGTTAGAGCAGTAGGAGATAGATATTGAAGCATAAAGTTATAGTGAATTTGAATTGAAGATTTCTTGTTGGAGATAATTTAATCTCAAGAAGAGTTGAAAATTATAGATTTATAATTAAAGTCTCATTAAAGTTTTAGGAGTGAGATTAAAGTTAAATGTTCAATGAGAACATTATTAAATATAATTCTGGGATCTCTTATCGTGGTAATCTCTGCGTGATCGTTATTTAATAAATTAATTAATTGGATCATTAATTAATTAAGTCAATTTAAAGGATATTACCTTTAAAACCTCATAATACTAGTTAGATAAATTTGTCAATAAGTCTTTGATTCTATTTGGATAAGATAACCAAATAAAGAAAGTTGTTTATAAAAATGGCTACTGGTTCTTACATGACTCCTATTTATTCTCGTTCTCAAAGTGAGGTCCTAAGAGACCTTCACAAAGTATAGCATTATTGAGTTCAATGCATTGTTATTGTATGAGGGGGGCGCGATGAAAATTATGATTGAATATTGGGTCGCGAAAGCTCCAACTTTGAGAAGCACTGCTTTAACACTCCTTTAAATGTGTATTTGTATTCACATTGCAATGAATGTGATAGTATGTCTCTCCTATACATCCCTGGATTTGTAATCAAAATACATTTTTATTCCAGGAATGTTTTTAAAAACTTCGATATATTTCTAAAGAGTTTTCAAAGATTACAGATCAAATGATAAGCATTAGAACATTTGCTATATTTTTCTCTTTCATATGTATCTGTATACATTCTTATTCATGAATTGCTTATATTCTTAATTTAATTAAGTCCCCTTGAATTGGATCTGTAATTAGTTTACTTCTAGATTAAACACTTATAGAAAATAATTTTTACAAGATAAGTTACTTTATTGTTAAAAAGAAACATAATGGAAGAAGTTTGTTGGTATTTCCTTTTATCTTATTTTTCTTTGTAAAAATGTTCTAACACAATATATTATCTACTATCTGATAGAAATTCCGTAATATTGGTTTGAATGTGACAAAACATGAAAATACAAGATTTTTTTTTCATATTTATCTTATATATTCCACGCATGTTTAAGTAAAAGTCAAATCTCAAAATCTCCATTGTTAGAATATAAAGACTTTGAATCAACTGGTTAGATTTATGCATAATTTCAAAGGATTAGTTTAATGGAAATAATAAGTCTGCGTAGAACGTTAGAAATGAGCTTCACTGGGAATTGTTTGATCAAAAAGATTGTCCTCTGTGGAGCTCATTTATCTCTGAAAATGGAAGGACTTTGTTCATTATAGTATATTTTGTATGTCTTATATTGAATAAATTAAGCTCATGAGTTACTCTTGAACATATTTGGAAGAATATATATTCCTTTTAAAACTATAAACTAACAAGTGAATCTCTTGAGGTTTTATCTCATGTAATCAACTTTCATTCATAACGCTAAACTTTAATATCACTTGAATTCAGAGTACAACATAAGTTTAATACGTAATTCGACAACATATACCTAATCAAATTGCATTAAATTTTCCGTACCGTAAGAAATTCAATACTAACTAGATGTACGGGTCCCCTTGTCAGCCTAACAGGGAACCAATCCCCATTGCACAAATTATTCAACTGTTCATACTCATTGCTCAAATTATAAAACTAATTTACATGTGTATACTATGTAGTTATCCTTTTTTCAATACATTGTTACCAGGAAAAAAGTAATTCGAAGTTTTCGTCTACGCATTTAAAATTGTACTTCAGTTTAGTTTCCAATATTGTTTTACTAAATTCGTATTTAGTGCTCCTCTTCAGTTAAATTAATCTTTTTAGAACCCGTTTTCACCACCTAACAATGGCTCATGTGTAAAAAAAAGTTTACTGTATTACGAAAACCTTTTTTAATATATCTAGCATATTTTGTGCAATTAACGTGTTATCTTCTTGTATAATTATTATTTCATCTTAAAATAGTGTAAATAATTTATATCTGGATATTTAATACGTTAATATTTTTTTTCTATTATGTTTATTTTATGATAAAAATTGTAATATTTGCAAGCGATGTTTTTCCCTTATATTATGATGGCATATCAATGGAAACTTGATGAAATATTGATGGCACACACAAGTTGGCATCACTTTTTAATAAATGTATTGCAGCTTCAGGAAAAACTTTTTATTGATACATAGTGAGGTACAATTAAATGTATTTAAATCCAACACCTACGCTACAAAATATTTAATAAATCATATTTATCATTGCAGGAACTTTTACAATCAAATGAAATCATAAATATATTTAATTAAACATATCATCTTTCTCTTCAAGGTTTTATTTATAATAATAATTCGACAGCTGTGATATCTATTTGGTGACGGTGGCATTGATTCCTAATGTCTAAAAAAACATCTCATACAGAAGATCGAATGCACGGTAAAACTATCGAAACTTGCCAAATAGTATAGTTAGTGGGACACTTTGCAGAAGTTTTGAGAAAAGGACATCGAGATGTAGCCATTGTCATTTATCGATGTTTCAAAAATGCGATCCTCATCATAAAATATCCCTCAAGTAACTTCCGAGTAAGGAATAAATAAACAATTTATTCAGAGTTGCTTAATTTATTTTATTTGTTCAAAACCTGCACTCTTCATTACATACATTCTCATTCTAAAAACATGATTTTTCTAATGATGTCTTCAATTTCCAAAACAACCACAAGCTTCAAGTGTTCATGTCTTCAACATATTGAGGATGGGACCGATTACGACTTATGTTTCACTTATGACACGCAGAAAAGAAATCACAGTTGTTTCTTTGCTACCAATAGCTTGGGAATGGATTTCGTAGCCGCTCTACGAATATTCAAATCTTATTTCAAAATTGTATGTATTTAGTGTCTTACGTAATCCCAAATTCTTCAGAGATATTTCGTAAATGGTAGTCACTTTTTACCAGATTTCTCAGCCTCTCAACAATAGCTTCCTACCAAAAATCTTGCATTTCACAGAAAATGGACCACTTTTTCCCCTCATCCACTGGTTTCCAACCATTATTAATCGTTTGAACCCTTTCTTTATTTGTATTACATTATATCATCGTTCTCCAAGCAGCTGCTGAAATTAAAGAGTTGTTTTACTTCGAGAATCACCAAATATTTTAAGAAATTTGATGCATTTTCATTCGGAAGTCCTTCTCTCCAAGACCAAGCTAAAATTATATGAACTATTACAATAGAGAGGCCTGCTTGTTTTGATTCAGTAAGTTGCAACTGACATGTTCGAATGTGGAAAACAAATTCAAGCACGCACATTGGGCGTTCTTCCATTGCGTAAGATGTACCTACTGTATATGAGAAATTTGAAGGTAGAATAATTTTCAGATATCGTTTCTATGTAATAAACATATTTTAATGACTTTTATAAACATTTTAGTGAAGAAAGTAGTACAAATACCCTGAGAAAAAAAACGTCAATTAATATTGACGTTGTTATCCCGCGGTCACTCGTGCCTGTTTTTGCTACCGTCTGAATCGCGGGGTGTAGAGAACACCCCAAACCTTTAACACGAGTATTTAATTATAAAAATAAAATTAAGTCATTATATGACAAATATTTATAAAGTACAAGATGTTTTTTGTATTATACAAATAAAATTATTAAATTTATTGCATACAAATAATACTAACATTAATTTAAACTAAACATACATAATTTTCATTTTCAAACACATATAATTTCATATTTTTTCATTAACCAGTAAAACGTATATACCAGTAATAAATATACTTTATAATAATTGAGATAATTATTGTAGAAAGTAGAAAAATAATATTTTAATCATTTTCCTAACATTCAGAGCAGACTGTATACATATGCTCAACTTCTCGCGGGAGTTCTCAGCTCCCCCAGATAAAATTTTGAAGATCATTACATACCAATCGTCCGAGAAAGAAGGATTGCATCAGGCCTGAAGGTTCAATTACCTAAAATGTGCAGCTACAGCAAAAATTGTGGTTCTACGCATTCTTTTTAGAATCTGGGGAAGTTTTTTTTGCTGCTGGGTTGTACAGAACACCCCGTGCGAGTGATTGCGGGATAAATATCAATTAGAGTTTTTAAATGCATGTATTGGTTTGATCATTTTAGCAAGAATATCTACTTAATTATTTTTCTATAATGTAAACGATGGTACAATATCCTTTTCACTCTTGGTAGCCATGTCTTTTAACAACATCGAAAATTGTGGAGAAAATTAAATTAGCTGGAAACAAGTGTTTCAGATCATAATTGAGAGCTAGGATTGTCTTTATAAATAATCCATCTGGGTGATTTACATAACACTTGTTTAATGTAGCCATCAAACTTACATAAACAAACAGATTTGTTTCAGACTGGATGTGTGGTGAACCATGGATTTACTTGAGAAAACGTCATAAAGGAAGGGACACTTTGTAAGACAAGAAAGGTGCCTCGTCCATCTTAACTAATCGGACATAAGATAATGTTGTGTGTATAACTGTTTCTTAAACTGTGGGGCGCGCGAGCATACTGAAAAATCGAAATCAAAAATTATTTTAAAAAAAGTATTCATTTACTGAAAGTAAACAAACAAAATACATTCTGACATAATAAAAGATAAAATACACATATACACTGATATAGTGCATTTATAAATGTATCAGGTGCTACGGAATGATTGAACGGAATGAAAATCATGATTGAATATTGGGTCGCGAATATTGAAACTTTTGAGAAGCACTGGTATAGCTTGATATTAATAAGCCAAAACAGTCATACTTTGACAAAACAGTCAATAATCAGAGGAATGCGCGGTATTCAATAAAAAACTACATCATTTTGCTCCATTGCGATGCAACATCTTTTCTAGGAATCAACAAAAAAATTTAGGCTTAGGTGAAGAAATTCGGTAACCATAAACTCACCACACATAGAGCCTCTGATTTCCACTGGTTTCTCTCTTTGTGGGTATCTTTTAAAGGAAAAGAAAACTAAAAATTTGAAGCAAATATCAACCAAGTACTACTTGAACTGTTCATTTTTAGAGACAAGGCATCTTTTACAAATAATAACTGAAGGTACCGGATATGTATTGTTTCCCTCCTCAAACAGAAAAAATTATCTGGTAGACCTTATATACGAGTATACATATAGGAAGGGATTTCAATTGAATTAAACAGGTTTTACTGAATTAACTTTTTGCGTTGGCAGTTGATGAAAGGATGAGAAAACATTTTGGTATTTTAAATCGACATTTTAATTAGGTTATCACATAAAAGACAAAGGACACAGCAGCAACTTGGAAACACAAAGACGAAGGTCAAACGCGTTCTCCGTTCTGTAGATCTTAGCTTTTAAAGCTTACTCAATCGAAAGCTTTTATATATAATATTATAGTAATATTAATTATTAGATTATGACTGATTATTCGGAATATTTGGAAGGTAAAATATATCATCATGAGATTATTTTGAAAGACGTAAACGTTGCAGTTTTTTATGAGATGCAGTTGCGCTTAAAATGGCATTTCCCTTTTAGGGAAGTAAACTAAAAATTTAACTATCGGAAAGCACAAACCCCATCATGAACTAAATAAAGTCCCTCGATAAAAAATAAAAATGGTGCACACACACACACACACACACACACACACACATATATATATATATATATATACACTGCTGGACAATTGCTAAGGACGGATAACACTATCATCCATAGCAACCACAAAATGAAAGGAAGCAAAATGTGGAAAATTAGAATAACTGCGGGATATTAGTAAGAAGAAGTATGAGTATGCAAATTTTTTTCACGTCTGTTCATCACGTGATAGCGTTCATAAGAGCTTTAAAGGTTTTGACGCGTGTGGACAGTTGTTGTTTCAAGTCAAAGTTTTACATGAAAGATTTAATAGACGAACTTAAAAATTTTGGCATGTCTTCCTGACATCACATGGATGATTTTATGCGTGGCCGAATTATTGAAAGATCGAAGAAGAGCGAAAAATAACAGATGTTGCCAGGAGTTCGACATCGCTCACAGCGTTGTTTCACGGCTGTGGAAGTCATTTAAAACTACTAGAATGTGTAGTAGACGGCACGGGGGGAAGGTCGTGTTAGAAGTACGACGCCTGCAGAAGACAGATATATCGTCCTATCAGCAAAAAGGAACAGGCGCACCACAGCTCAGCAGGTGGAAAATCAGTTTCTTGCTGACTCAGGAAAGCAGATCTCCCGAAAAACTGTTGCCAGACGTTTAAGGGGAGGAGGACTATACACACGCAGACCTGTTGTGTGTGTCCCATTGACCAGACAACACCGTAGTGCCCGTTTGCAATGGTGTCGTGAGCATCACAATTGACTGAACAGGACTGGGTATGCGTACTATTCTCAGATGAGAGTAGGTTCAGTCTGTCATTGGATTGTAGACGCCAACTGATCTGGCGCGAGAGTGGTACTGCTTATCGTCCAAAAAATATCCAGGAAAAGGACCGATAACCGACATGCAGTATCATGGTGTGGGCCGGCATCATGATCAATGGCCGCACGCGCCTACATATGGTTGCGAATGGGACTATGACGGGCCAACAGTACATTGATGAAGCTCTACTTCCTCATGTTCGTCTTTTTCCGTGGTGCTGTCGGTGATAAATTTATTTTTATAAACGACAACGCAACATGTCATCGAACACTCGCTGTTCAGGATTGTCTAGACAGCGAGGGTATTCAACGTCTCGTATGGCCAGCGCGTGCTCCAGATCTAAATCCCATTGAAAATGTGTGGGATGCTTTGGGGAGGCAGGTTGCTGGTCGAAACTATCCTCCGACAAACAAGAACACCCTCATCCGTGCACTCACAGAGGAATGGGATAAATTGCCTCAACAGCTGCTGGATAATGTTGTGCAAAGTATGGTACGACGTGTGGAATGTTGCATCACACTCCACGGTGTACATATCTGATACCTTTCTTTAAGGTGCCTGCTGACTCTTAGATGCATTGTTCCATTTCTCCGTACGCAGATAAAATTAACATTTTTTTCCTTCAGATGTTTCACAGCTTTTGTACTTTCCAGAACAATAAATATTCTTTATTCTAATGTCTGAACAGTGTGGCAACTATATTTTATCCTACTAGGCCTCATGTATCGCTTAATGTTATGCTACATAGCAATTTGTGATCCGTCCTTAGCAATTGTCCAGCAGTATATATATATATATTCCTATAAATTTTAAAGTACGTAAAATCCTGCGTATACCACGCACCCATACTTTTTTTTAAATTTTTAGGTATACTCGCCGTATAATGCACCCCCCTTTTTTTACGAAGGAACAAGAAGTGTACGCGTACAATGTTGGTATATTTTTAAGCCATTTATATTCGAGCTATTGTTCTGGGATTTTGAAACAATATTATACTTTTATTATCAGAATTCTTTTATTCCATTAGGTACGTCATATCATTCAAATAAGGACTGCGGTAGCCCAGTGGTCAAGGTATGAGTTCATGGCAGGCATGTCATGAGTTCGAGCCCATTAACACTAAAGGCCGCCGTGTAGGGCAGCGATGCACGTTAAATCTGTCAAGAGCTGAATCGCCTCCGTAGGTGTGGTGTGGTAATTAGGAGAGAGGGGTGCCAGCTCAGGTGTTGTCTACGTAACTTTACCATTGTTCAAAATTACTTCGTCGGTCACCAAAAGCCCTCGTGTAGCTCAACAGTTTGACGATAATATATTCACTCTCTCACTCACTCATTCTTTCAAATAATTAGTATTCCGATCCACATATAGAAGTCTAATTTTTATCATGCTCTCATCTCTTTTTTCTTATTTTAGAAGCTATCACTTTTTATACCTGGCATATAAAGCGCACCCGTAAATTTCGATTTTATGTTTTGTTTTCAAATTGCGCGTTATACGCCGGATATTACGGTAACTGTTTCATACCTTTATTAATTTATAATGCATGTATGCGTTATTTCGATGCATAAGAGAAGATTTATTTAATTAAAACCTTTTTTTTTATTTAAGTAGTGTCAAATACTTTCATGCGTAAAATGTTGTTGAGAACTTCAGATCGTGAAGCACATGTTCAGCACATTTTTGAAAACGACATATTATCCAATAAATCTTATGCACAAAGTGTAAAATGTGAAACCACGACTAGTACTTTGATTTGGAATTTCAATTATTCCGAATAACGTCGACTAAAAGCTATGAATCTACCAAAAACACCGCAAAATCGAGGTGAAATAATTTAATTCAAATCCACAATAAATCTTTAAATGTGGAACCAACCATCCAAATCTTCATCCGACGAAGAATTAAATAGTGAGAGTCACAAATACCGTACAACGAATGCTACCACACAGGAAAGAATAGAAAGCAGAAATTCCAAATAACAACGCTGCTACCGAATCCACGAAACATTCTGTAACAGATGACGTCATAAATCACGCAGACGATTTCCCCCGCCTATGTCTGAAGTGTGGGTTTGGTCGTAAATAAAACGACAAGACTTCAATGGGAAAGACGACATTGTGCATGGCATTTATTCAAATTTTCTGCAAGTGAAAGTTTACATGCAGTGATTCATTTTGAAATCCATCACATAGAACGAATTTTGTTCGAAAGTTTTGGGATCCCACTTAAAAAGTAAACAGGAAAACTTATCGCATTTTAAGTTCGTTAGTCAATAAATTTATATTACTTTCTAATTAGTTTATAGTTACTAGTTTCGCTTTATTTTTTATTTTTATATGCATATCTCAATGTATACATGATTATTTGCCACTGTAATATTTTACTAACTATATGGAGATTTTGTTGAATACAATTCGGTACCTAGAAGGTTCTTCGAAATTCGTCAACTAATGCAGATCAAATGATAACTTCTATTTAAACTAACAAACAAAACTTTTATAAGCTATAAATATTATTACCAATTGTTAATTGATTTGGAGTTGATATAGCTCCAGCCACTCGCTTCAAAGAGCACATCACATCTAGAGAATATAAGCAATTAAATAAATACAAGAGGAGTAGGGTTACAACAATTTACTGGAGAGAATGGGGGCCGTGGGTATACTAGTGGTTAGAGCACCGGACTTCGGTCCGGAAGGTCTGGGTTCGATGCCCGTACCGCCAAATACCCTCCGAGTACACACAGATTAAGTGTTCGTTAAATCAGTTGGTCCGAAAGTCTTGTGGGTTGAATCACGAGTGCAGGGAACTGGAGAAAACTTCCCTCCACTTCAGTTCCATGCCTGAAGTGTGGAGGTAGATATAGATAGTGGTGTCATCTATCGTCCCATCGGGAATTTAACCGAGCTAAATCGTAATGTCACATGTATGGTGCTCAAGGCTAAGGCCAACGACAGGCGTGCATCTAGCCCATTGCCTCGATGAATTTATTGGGCCTCGATCTCACTATGTCAGACTTGCGGCATGAGCAACAACAACTGGCAAGAATAATCATCGTCAAGAGACGATGAATTTGGGTTTTAACACATATATTTTCAATATAGAAGACATTGACAATTTTTTTCAATTTAAAATATCCACAAACTTTTCAAATAATAATCAACACACAAACAATAGCAATAGCCAATCAAAAATGTAAAATTAGTTACAATTGAAATCAAAACTAAAGATATTATTTTATTTGTAATTTTTAACGAACACAGAGTAATTTTTTATTTTTATATAGGGTGACACAAAATAACAGGAGATTTCGAAATGCGTGATAGCAACTTTGCGTAGGTGGCAGCACTGCAGAACAATGAAATAGAACAATAAATTCTTTGTCATATTATTAATTATGAATCAGTGTAACGAGCAACAACGGTCACTTGCCGTAAGAATGTTTTATGAAAATATATACAATTTGTGTGTGGATACTGCACAGAGGAAGTTTTGACGTTTTTGCATGATTCCATCCCATCAGTACCCGCAATATAAAGTTAGATTCATAAATTTGAAGAGACTGAGGATGCCTTAAAGAAGAAAGAAACAGTATAACCAAGAAGTGTTCGCACTTCGCAGAGATGATGCAGCTGTCAGTGTGGAATCTCAACAACAGATCCCAAGAATACATTAATGTTTATTAAATGGCGAATCTTAACGTTTCAATTACTACGAATAAAATATTTTTCTTGTATCATTCCTGATTTTACTAAATAATTAAAAAGTCCCTGGGTTTTTTTATGTCATCCTGTATACGTGTAATTATTCATGTACGATACAGATGGTAAGTTTTAAAATTATTTTCTTTAAGATTTTTTTTAATTAATTTTTTGTGTTAATGATAAAACGAAGCATATCGTTTGTTTTAGTATGATGTTTTCTTTGTTCTGTTCAGAAGAGTTGATATTGAACATAGTTGGTTTGATGAATGTATATTTCACATATTTCTAATGATTTGTTTTTATTAACATCGTTTTTTATATATTTATATCAATCGTTTTTTAAATTAAGCACAACTATAAGTAAGCTATTTTAGTTTTCTTACCAAATATAATATATTTTTTGTGTTATATACCAAATAAGATTTTCAGGGGAATTCCTATAACTAGTCTTTAGCAAATAATGTAGCGAAAAAAATAGTTCACTTCGGTTTCCTTGGACACAGACTCACGCTCAAGGTCACGGGCGACTTCTCAAAAATACTTTTGTTTTCATCGTAACTTTAATTTTTATGCCCCACGCTTATGTTTTTGTATTAATTGTAATTGTTTATTTCTCTCGTGCTTCTATTTTTATTTTATTTGTATTTATAAAACTTAAATGTAATTTGAATTATGCAAAGTTCAGGTAAGTTTCGATGGCAATATATAAGGAGAGGAAATATTCAGTTTGAAGAATGTAGTCTTGAGTTTTGTCTAGCAAGAATTCTTGCCATTTTATTTGAGTATCGAATTACCATATTAATTTAATTTACACGGCAATATGTGTGCAATTGATATAAATTTTATTTTTATCTCTGCGCGAGTATATCTATGATAAATCCATCAAAAATAGAACAATATATTACTTCCTCCTCATTGGAAATTTCAATTCTCATTCAAATTCAATTCTTTATACGAATAATATTTACAGAAAGCTATCCTTACACTGCACACTAATTTGGTTCAAACTGTCAAACTTTTAATGTATTTTTTTTTATCTAAATCCCTTAAATATGATTTTGAAAGAACGATTTTCGCTTGTGAGTGCAGGTATTATTTTATTTCTTATTTCATACAATATATATATTTTTTATGAAAGTGTAGAGTATTCCATTTAATTTAATAATAAAAATGATCCAATTTGGTTGTTAAGAGGGTCTCACAAAAAGAAACCCTTAAATGAAATGACTCAATTTTTTCTTCACGGTCTTGAATTCCAGGAATTGGCACTCAAAAGTTCTAGAATGTTTAACGGAAATGAACATTTTTAAAATTTCTGGAAATTTTATAGCATATATATTTATTTATTTACTTTAAATAGTTCTCTATTCATTTTAATTTTCATAATTTTACTCTAAGTGTTAATAAATGTTAAGCAAATTTTGCTAACCCACAAATTACATAAAATGATACATTATCTATTTTGATTAACGTCTGTAACTATTCCTGGTGTCAGTATGAGATCTAATCAATGCTATTATATTAAATTGCAATGTTGTTATTAGATATTTTTACCGAGCGCTGGGATCCCATTTAAAATTTAAAAATAATTAAGCAGAATATTTCACCAAATGTAAAATTGAGACAATTTTAATGATTAAAATACGGTTTCACGGAAAAGCTTTCTTCTTATTTGAAAATATCTTGTAAGGAGTTAATGGAGGTAGCTTATTAAATTAATTATTACAAGATTTAGAACGAAAGTATAAATTTATTCATGAACAAAGGTTACATACTTTATCCAGTTATAACAATTGCAAAACTTTTAAGAATGTCCTATTTTTATTAGGACTGTACTCAGTGGCAAAACATACGATAAACTTCTAATAGAAATGTACAAGTATTTAATATTAGGAAAGCGTACATGTTATACACGTAATTAATTTTATTCATTTTTTTTGTTATGTTTTGGTTCATAGTGCAATATTTATTTTAAAAAAAGTTATTTAATAAATTATGCCAACATTTTTTGAGTCTTATAATTTACATTAAAACACACATTAATATAATTAATTATGATGTGTGGATATTCAAAATATATTCAATGGTTTCAAACAATACCTAATTTCATAATAGTGTTTACTGAGATTCTAATATGCAATTTCCACGATTAAATGTAGCATTTCCATCCAGAACGGTCTCCATGAAATGAATTAAAGGCAGATATACCGAAATATATAATCACGTGCCCAATTTAAATAAGTAATTACATTCCAAGCAATCAATCCATATTAAAGCAGTTTTGGTATTTGAAGAACTTTACTTGGCGAGTTTGATATAATTACTAGCCACTGAGAGAGAAATCTAATTCCTTGAGTTTAAGAGCTCCCCGTGTTTGCATATCTTGATGAAAATTCCGAATATCTATTACATTAAGTTGTTGATAAATATTGTATTAGAGAGGTGATCTTTTTTCAGATTGATGTTAAATTAAACCAGACAGCATTTCTAAACCTCTGTGTTTACTCACTTGGTTTGTTTAAAATACTTCAGTTATGTTAACATATTGGAATTGTTTCAAATACACTAACTTATGCAATGTTTATTTTATGCCCGATTTAACAATTAATATTTACTTCATTTTCTAAAGAAATATTCTAGGAAAAAAACAGTTGTGCTTTCAAATTTGTAAATAAGAGTAAATTGTTCTTGGTTTTTTATATCTCTCTATGTAAAAAAAAAAGTTTTACTTTACGCTACATACTAACTTATTACGTTCTAACGCAACAATGCCAATGTTCAAGATAACTCGCCAAATTGTCAACACCAATTTCGTATGTGCCCGTACGCTCTGACTTGGCAACCATGTGCTTCGTATCATACAAAGTCCCCAACACGATTACGATAATACATTATTGCAAGCTACCGTAGAAAAATATCGCAACGATTGTCTAGACTGGAATCGTTGTTTGAGAAGTTTCATACGAAGGCAAATAAACAATCAACGGTGTAGTGGTTAGCGACGCTGACTGCTGGGTCGTAGAGCTTGGATTCGAATCAAGGTGAAGACATGGATACTTGTAAAAGTATAGTACCTTCGCGGCATGGGGGTTCTCTGAACAGCCGTCAAGCCGCAAGTCCTCTCGTGAGGTTAGTGGCAGGAGATGAGTGGTGGGGGACTCCTGACCCTCCCTCAGGGTGTTTTCCCTAATAATTTGGGTGGACCCTAGAGCTTAATCGTACTGTCACCTTTATGGTGCTCAAGGCTACGGACAACGACAGGCGTACATCTAGCTTCTTGACATGATGAATTTCGTAACCATTGATCTGACAACGTCCGACAGGTGACATTAGCAACAACAACAACACATACTCAACTTTTCAGGTAGCTTTTTTTGCTGCAGGTTTATCAAATTCTGGGACCTTTATCAAAGAAGTTTTGGACGATGCAACTTCAGTGATGAATTTAATTAAAAATGAGCGCCAAGAACAAATTTTACAAAAAGAAATAAATAAAGGGAACTATACATAATAAAGGGTGTTTATTTAGAGGTATAGAAATTTAAATTGCAATAAAACAACGATGTATTATTCAATTGACATGAATTTTTTTTATTCAAAAGATAATCTTGTGGCATTACATTTTAAATATGATTTCTGGCATATGACTGCTACGGCTGGCTCGGATGTAGTCCAATTTTCGATGACATTTTCCAACATTTGTGGCCGTATATCGGCAATAACACGGCGAATGTTGTCTTCCAAATGGCCAAGCGTTTCTGGCTTATCCACATAGACCAATGACTTTACATAGCCCCACAGAAAATAGTCTAGCGGTGTTAAATCACTACATCTTGGAGGCCAATTCACAGGTCCAAAACGTGAAATTAGGCTGTCACCAAACGTGTCTTTCAATAAATCGATTGTGGCACGAGCTGTGTGACATGTCGCGCCGTTTTGCTGGAACCACAGCTCCTGGACATCATGATTGTTCAATTCAGGAATGAAAAGGTTAGTAATCATGGCTCTATACCGATCACCATTGACTGTAACGTTGTGGCCTTCATCGTTTTTGAAGAAGGATTCCACCAGCCCATAAAGCGCACCAAACATTCAGTTTTTCTGGATGTAACGGTGTTTCGACATACACTTGTGGATTAGCTTCACTCCAAATGCGGCAGTTTGTTTGTTGACGTAGCCATTCAACCAGAAGTGGGCTTCATCGCTAAACAAAATTCGCTTATGAAAATCGGGAACAACGGCAATCTCGTTTTGGGCCCATTCGACGAATCTACGCCTTGCTTGATGATCGTTTTGATGAATTTCCAAACCAAACTGAGAATAAATCACTTGACAGCTGTTAAATCGGTCGCCATCTTGGAAAGTAATGCCAACTTAAACTTCTATACCTGGAAAAAAACACTCTTTACATGTAAACTTCTGTTTAACAATTTGAGTGACGGGAATGAACAGTTTTATAATTTGCCCAATGGAGGTTGGTCCGCATTTAGGTGGACATGAGGTATCCCTTCCACTAGTTTCTCATAAAATAAATTATAGACTTAAGAGAGGGACTTTAATATTATTTTAAAGTACCTTGTGATCATTGCCTTGAATCTGCCACAATTCTTGATTGACGTTGAAAACTTTTTTTCTGTCATCCTAGTATAAGTCAAATTCGGATTAGTTTAATTTTTAAAAAAAAATATTTTTTCTTACATCTGAGTAGTTTTAATTGTTATGGTAAAGTATTCCAAACGCTTTACGGTGTAACGGGATTAATTACTTTTAATCTTGTTTCATTTAGAGCTCTCAAATTTTGTATTATTAGAGAAATATATAAATAATAAATTAACGTAGAATATATAATTATTTGATATTAAAGACTGATTTTTTCAATTACATCGTACTATGCCCAGGAAAATTTACACTCTCCCAATTGAGTGAGAGTGTGTTACATTAACTTTGCACTATAAGTTATTAGCATTATAAGCTATTGACTACAGACGTCGTAATTTTGAACCTTAGGTAAGGTATCAGAACACGTTGAAAATGACGAAATTCGGTCTAGACAGATATATTTTTTTTATTATTTTATTGCATAAAGTTAGAAAAACTGGAATTGGGTCTTTAAGGTATCGGACAACGTTCGGAACCGTGATTTTACAAAAGCGTATAAATGGATAACATTTATGATATTTAGTATCACTTAGATTAAAAAATGTATATAAAATTGTTTTAAGAATAGTATTACAATAAAAAATTATTTAAGAACAATATTTTGACAAAAAATGAACATAGAATTACCATTTTTTAAGATATTCTCCTTTTGTGAAAAATGCGTCTATTATAATAATATTTTGCTTATATATAGCTCAGACCTCTGTACTAAATTTTTGAAACGTATAAAATAGAAGTGGATTTATCCATATTTTACTACTGCAGAGGGAAGGAATTTTAAGAAAAAAACGCCGATAGTTATTTCAATGGGTGATAACTCTAAAAATAATGTAAATTTTTCAAAACTCCTAGTTGAGACTCTCCGGAGAAGTCTTTACATTATCTATGCAAGATATTATAATTATAGAAGCATTTTTTATAAAAGGGGAATGTTTTGAATAAAGATTATTCTAAGTTAATTCTTTGCCAAACTATTGTATGTAAAAAAAAAATGTCATAATGTCTTTTAAACAATTTATACATGTATTCTAATCTAGGTGACACTAAATATCAGGAAAGTTATCCATTTACTTGCTTTTTTAAAATCACTGTTCTGAACGTAGTCGGATGCCTTCATCTACTAGAGTGGGCATTTAAAATGTTCAAACTCAATTATGGCGAGTCTGGTAACTCAAAATATTAAGAATGTATTTCTATAAAACATTTTGAACCTGATATTTGCTATTTTCTAGAATATGTACAAAAATATTTCTTACTGTATGAATACTTTTTGAGTTATGGCTTGTTATTTAAATAATGGCCTCATAAAGAATGTGACTTTCCTTATAATGTTTATTCAAACAGCTCTAAAATTTTTTCATTTTAATAAAACATTAAAATTTTAGTACATTTTCTGGATAAATGCATCTAATTTGTTTTTGTAATACTTATACTAATACAAGTTTATTAGTTTTTCTCTAATTGGTTTGAAGCGTTTTGCTAAAAATCGCATTTAATTGTGATTTTTGTGAAACCTAGGCAATTATTTTAAATATTGTTAATTAAGTATTGCTATTTATTGGTATAGAGTCTTTAAAAAGCATTTATAATGTTCAAATATGCTATTTTATCAAAATGTACTCCGAACGTGTTCAGATTCTTAACCCACGATCACTCGCGCCGGGTGTTCTGTACACCCCAGCAACAAGAAAAGCCTCCTAAGATTCCAAAATGAATGCGCAGAACCACGATTTTTTCTGTAGCTGCACGTTTTAGGTCATTGAACCTTCAGGTATGATGCAATCACTGTTATTTGGACGATTGGAACGTAACGATCTTCAAAATTTCATCTGGGGTGCTGAGAACTCCCTGCGAGCAGTTGAGTATAAGGATACAGTCTGATCTGATAGTTTGGAAATTTTGTTTATTTTTTATATATTTAAATACAAGTGTTAAAGGTTTGGGGTGTTCTCTACACCCCACGAGTAACCACGGCAGTCACCACGGGTTAACTGCCATGCCAACGGGATAACATTGAATATCTACAGATCTAGTGTTTATGAGCTTCACCTACATGGGTCTTTAGTTGCACAAGGACTCTAACACGTGACACTCCGACCACAATTTCTTCACCATAATCGTAGCTATGCTCTCCTACGTATAAATGTACAACTTTGAAAATATAATTAAACCTTTCCAGTCTTTCTGTTTAGAAAATATATCAAAAGTCTACATCATTCAGACCATCTCCCCGAAAATTCCCTATATATCATTCCAGTCCACACTTTGGCTATAATATTCTTGTTTTTAAAAGTATGATTTGACCATAAAGATAAAAAAAACTGTTAAAAAACAAACCGATATATATAATCCACATCTTTCCCCACGACAGTTTTTGCTGGTCATCGTGACAACGACTCAATAAACCTAATTCCGGCCAACTGGTCACGGATTGGTGTGTCACGTTTTTGTCCAAGCCCCTAACTCGAGTTCGGGTATTTCGAAAAATAAAGAATAAACCATCTAACGGTGGAAAAAATGGCTTATTCCTTCTTTTTTTATTTTTAGGTGATTCGTGTTGCTGTCGGTATGCATCACCAAAAAGACCAATCTTGAGAATTTTTTGGCAGTTTATTTGCGAATGTAGGAGATGGTAAACGAGATCTGCATGCAATTCAGAAAAAAGTAGAGCTTTGTAAAAACTTTGAAGGGGTTTTCCGGTGTAGACTATTACCAAAGAAACTATTTAAGGTATCCGACTACGTTCGGAACCGTGATTTAAAAAAAGCGCATAAATGGATAATGTTCATGATATTTAGTTTCACTCAGATTAGAATGCACGCATAAAAGTGTTTTAAGAAGATTTTGACAAAAAAAATTATTTAAATATAATATTTTGGTAAAAAAAAATTAACTTAGAATAATCTTTTTTCCAAATGTTCTCATTTTGTGAAAAATGGTTCTATTATTATAATATTTTGCCGGTTTATAGCTCAGACCTTTTTACAGAGGCACAACTAGAATTTTTGAAAAATTCACATTATTTTGAGAGTTACCACCAATTGCTGGCAATTTTTCTTAAAATTGCTTCCCTCAGTTGTCATAAAATATGAATAAACCCACTTCTAAGTTACATATTTCAAAAATTCTAGTTGAGCCTCTGTAGAGAGGTCTGAGCTATATACGGGCAAAATATTATTATAATCGAAGCATTTTTCACAAAAGGAGAACATTTGGAAAAAAGATTATTCTAAGTTAATTTTTTGCCAAAATATTATATTTAAATAAAATTGTTTGTCAAAATGTCCTTAAAACAATTTTATGAATTTATTCTAATCTAAGTAACACTAAATATCATGAAAATTATCCATTTATGCGCTTTGCAAAATCACGGTTCCAAACGTAATCGGATACCTTAAATAAGTGGAAAATAAAGATAAATCAAAATATCAATATAGTTAGGTTAATATGCACCTTAAATATTTAGGTATTTGTATATCGTGGAGAAATTAAAGCCTAGGAAATGCCATTAAATATTACATATCAAGTATTGTTTACAGGAATATGTGCTTGTGTAATAAAAACATAAAAAAGTGTTATTGATTTTAAAACAAATAACTTTAATTTCCATTTTCTTCTTGCAAAGGTTTAACTAGCTTATCAATGAACTAGCTGGTATACACGTTTTACGCAAAGGTGAATTAAAAAAATAATCATGATAGATACAAATAGATAATAATGATGTTCTTCGATACTCCCAAATTAAAACTAGTGTTGAGGTGGTATAAAACTTATAGATAACTAAATTCATAAGCACCTTAATCTTAAGTATTTATTTTTGACAATTTTAGCTGTTACTCAGATTTATTTTGAGCTACGAAGACTTAATTTATGGTTTAATAGAATAGAGAAAAAAAGAAATTATTGTACAAAATAAAATGTATCTGTGTTATTAAATAAGAATAATTTTGAACAAAAAACACCTCTCTTTGGACTTTTGTCGCCTACATATTTTATGTACAGACTATATGTCTTGCAACATTTATTTTAATTTTAGTTATTGAATAATTTTAAATTTTTGAATGCTACAGAAATACATAAGATATTTTTTAGCTCTTTTATAAGTAAAATACGTAACATTTCTCCTTTTAACACAACAAATTGTAATGTGTAAGAAAAAAGAAATGTTTTACGTTATCAAAATGCGGATGTGAATTAATATTTGAGTTCATGAAGCAATGATTTATATTAGGAAAACTTCATAGTTCGTTTGAAAAAAATACAATGAAATAAAAAACTGTCAAAAAGGAATACCAAACCTAAATTAAATATGAAATAAACAATTTTTTAAAGAAATAAATATAAAAATATATAAAGAAAATACCCACTGGAAAAAAAATATTACTAATTAACTGTGGTACAGGTTGTACAGAAATACAATAAACACAAAAAATTACTGCAATATTGTAATATTTGAAAAAAATATTAAAGTATTAAGATAAAATATTTTTGTAGTTAATAAATTATTTCAACATTCGTATACACTTTGAAATAGCATTATCATCTTGTTCGTTATTAAAATATCTTTGGAGCCGTTCTCAGACAGTTTTATCATACCTACAATAACTTAATAACATTTGCCGATGAAAATAATCCAATTTTAAAAACTACCCTTATGTTTTCTTCCAAAACTATTTTTTGATAAACTAGATGCAATGGGGGAAGTGGGGGACATAAAAAGTGATATTTTGCTTCAGATTATATTTGAAAATACATTTCAAGCATAAACTTGATGTGATGGTATATATAGTAATTTAAAAATTTATTTTCGGTTTAAACTTCAAAAATAGTTTACATTTTGTGTAAAAAAAAATGTAATTTCTATTAATCCTATCAATAAATGTGACTGTAATATAATAATAAATTAATTGCTTGACTGTTAGTACTTATTTTTGTTACTATTAATTAGTAAAGTTTTAAGCAATACGTATTAAAAAATCAAAACATTTCTTTGAATTATTTTTTTTTCTTTTGCTGAAGAGGATTTTGTGTATTTTAATGTGTTTAGTCATATTTTTAACAGTAAAATAGTATAATTTTTCATTTTAAAATTAATTATATATTTCATACATTTTTTAAACCAGTCATTTTTAAAATATATACTTTATTTATATCGTAAGGCCTTATTTTATTTTTATTGAATAACTAAAATTTATTGATCAGGTAATTTATAAAGTTACATAAAATATTACTTAAACACTTTTTTTTTCAATTCATTGTTTTCGTTATTTATTCTTGGTGTCGCGAATCCTCGTTCCGAGCCTTCGCAATTTGTCTGAAATTATTATTTTGTAGTGATTAGTTGCAGTTGTGTGGCAACGCAGTTTGTCTCGCGAGAAGCCACGAGAAATGCCATTTTGAGTTAGTTAGTAAATAAAGCTTCTATCTATCAACTACGGTCGGCTCGCTCGTTACTTTAAATGTGGTTTTACTTCTTGGAATTTTTACCTGAACTTGTTACTATTTTGAATTCTAGGAACATCTCATGACTGCTCTCTGCCCGATGTGAATTGAGGTAAGCTTGACTATTTTCTTAATCGAAGTTAAGCCTAAGAATTAATATTTGACATAATTAAATGGCATCCCTGCCGGGATCAGAGAGCGTGAGAGTTTAAGAATATTTGAAATTTAGAAATTTTTGTGAATCAATAATATAAATTAATAATGACCGAAGACGCAGGAATTGTTACAAAAAAGAAACGAGCCGTACTAAGAACCGCTGTAACAAAATGCATTTCGCAGTTGGAAAAAGAATTACAAAAAACTGAACCGGATGATATAGCAGTCGAAGAATTGTTAGAACATTTAGAACAAAAATTTGAATGTTTAAAGATTGTAGATAAAGAATGTGAACCCCTGTACTCTCCTACAGAGATCGATAAAGAAATAGAAGCCGTAGAACAATATTTTGATAAAATCGTAACTTGGCGATTTCGAGCCAAGAAACAACTAGGAAAGAATAATAAATTTAAGTCAGATTCTGACTCATGCAAAACAACTGAAGAATCAAAATTAATAGAACCAATGAAGGTAAAACTACCAAAATTAATTATTCCCAAATTTTATGGTGAAATTAATCAATGGCTCTCATTTTGGAACTCTTTTAAAACCGCAATTCATGACAATAATTCTCTAAATTCGATTGACAAATTTACCTATTTAAAGGGTTTGTTAGGTTCTTCTGCTTTAGCGACAGTGGAAGGTTTTGCCATCACGGCAGAAAATTATGCGAAAGCTGTAGAAATATTAAAAGATCGATTTGGAAGAAAAGATGCTATAATCAACTCTCATATGCAAAAATTATTGAGTGTAACTCCGTTAAAACGTTCGGATGATACTAAAGTATTGCGCCAATTTTTTGATATGTGTCAAACGCAAATAAGAAGTTTAGAGTCTTTAGATGTTTCATTTGAAAGTTTTAGTAATGTACTCTGTCCATTAATTTTAAATTGCTTACCCTCTGATTTAGTTCTCGAATTCAATAAAGAAACAGACGGCTCAGAGTATAAACTTGACGAATTATTGAAATTTTGAATAAACAAATTAGCGCTAGAGAAAGAACTGAATCTTCAATTTCAACCCAATACATTCCGCACAGTGAAAGAATCCAACCTAGCTTCAACCGATTCAAATCTGAAAATTATAAACATAACTCACAAAAATTAATTCATCGTTTCGAAAGCAACCCTTCCCTGCTCCAACTGCGGCGAATTTTATGGCAAGTTCAAATGAGAAAATGCGAATGAATCATGCCTTTTCTGTAAACACGAGTCACACCAAACCGCGATTTGTCTTGGGCGAAACAGAAAACTTTAAATGAACGAAAAGATATTTTGATGAAACTGGGTGCTTGTTTTAAATGTCTCCGAATTGCTCGTCATCTATCTCGAGATTGTAAAGTGAAATTAAACAATTTATGTTCTTTATGTGGAAAAAGACACCACGATATATTATGTTTTTCTAGCGATGACTCATCAAAAGAAAATAATGAAAAAACTTAACTGATGAAAATACTATACTTTCCAATAATTCTAAATCAACAGAAGTATTTTTGCAAACATTAATTGTGTGTATAAAAGGAAAAAAGTAAGAACAATTCTCGATACCGGAAGTCAGAAGAGTTACGTAACTAAATTTATTGCCAAACAACTAAATTTAAAATGCGTGGGACAGGAAACAACAGTTCATGGACTCTTTGGGGAATAGAACGTAATGAAAAACACAAAAATATGTTGTGACCTTGAGTGATGTTTTTAATTCCTATTTCTGTGAAGTAGAAGTAATGGATCAAAAAAGAATATGTACACCCATCCCAAAAATTAAAGGATTCGGAATTGATTAATGAATTGAAGGAATATGGAATTTTCGTCAGTGACGCTTCCGTGAATGAGAATTGTTGCTTGTTTGAAAGGGAACCAAATGAAATACATATGTTATTAGGGGCAGACATAATAGGAAATTTGCTAATAGGAGACGAGGTCAAACATTTAAAGGGAGGATTAGTGGCTGTAAACACACATTTGGGCTGGACAGTTATGGGAAAAATGAAAATGGAAAAGGAAAGGCATTCCAATGTGCTTTTGTCTTTACATGTTAGTGACAACTGTATCAAAGATCTTTGGAGTTTAGATGTTCTCGGAATTAAAGATCCTTTTGAGAAAAAGACTAGAATTGAATTAGAAGAGGCTGCTAAAGATCATTTTGCAAGACATGTCACAAGAGATGCAGATGGGAGATATGTTGTTAGTTTACCTTGATTCAAGGTCATCCATTTCTATCAAACTGTAGAAACTTGGCTGAAAGAAGATTGAAAAATTGTGTTAGATCCTTAGAACGTAGCAAGAATTTAGGAAAATATGAAGCAGTTTTTCACAGTTGGCAGAACGAAGATATTATTGAAGAAGTTCAGAACGTTGCAGATAAGAAGAATGAACACTATCTACCGAACCATCCTGTATATAAAGATAATTCCACTACCAAAATTAGACCGGTGTTTGATGGATCGGCGAAAGAAAAGAATTCTTCTTCGATAAATGAATGTCTCGAAAAAGGACCAAATATGGTAGAACTAATTCCAACAATCGTCAATAAATTTCGGCTCCGCAAGTTTGGCATAACAGCAGATATTGAGAAAGCCTTTTTGCAGATAGGTCTTCAAGAAAAGGATAGACCTTTTCTGAGATTTTTGTGGTGGGAGAATGGCGATAAGGAGAAAACCAAGATTTATCAACATAAGAGAGTTGTGTTCGGGATCACTAGCAGTCCTTTTCTTCTTGGAGCGACTCTGGAATATCATTTGAAACAGGTCTCAGGGCATCTGCAACTTACAGCGCAGAAGTTATTAGAATCGTTTTATGTGGATAACTGTTTGACGAGTGTAGATAATGCAGAAGACATAGAAAGATTTATGCTTGAATCTAAAGAAATTTTGAGCCTCGCCAAATTCAACCTACGTGGTTGGGTACATACAGGTGTTTCTGAAGCAGAAAAAGGTACTCTATTGGAAGAAGAGAAGAAAGTTCCTGTTTTGGGTTTAATTTGGAAGCCTGACAAAGACACATTATCTGTTAATTGGGAAGAAAACTCGAAAATCAATGAAATTCCAGTAACGAAACGCAAAATACTCTCAGCTGTGCACCGTATCTTTGACCCAATCGGGTTCACTTGTCCTGTTACTTTAGAACCAAAAATATTATTGCAAGAATGTTGGAAATTGGGAGTTTCTTGGGACACAGAATTACCTTTATCAATATCAAGAAAATTCGAAAGATGGAAGGAACATTTAAAATGCTTAAATAATTTAGAAATTCCTAGATGCATATCTAAGGAACTTTCCCTAACAGTGATTTATCACTGCATGTATTTTGCGATGCAAGTAAGGCCGCCTACGCGAGTTGTATATTTTTAAGAACTGAAGTTGGTGGAGCAATAACATGTCAACTTGTACAAGCCCGTGCTAGAGTTGCCTCAATAAAACCAATCACTATACCAAGATTAGAGCTTCTTGCATGTACTATTGGATCTAGACTCATAAATACTACGAAGATTGATTTAAGACTGGAGAATGTACCTATTTATTGCTGGTCGGACTCTGTAAATGCTCTTTATTGGATAAAGCGCAAAGAAAATTGGGGCACCTTTGTGAACAACAGGGTACAAGAAATACGTCGATTGACCAACCCCGAAGATTGGAAACATATTCCAGGGATTCTGAATCCAGCTGACCTCCCTTCTAGAGGATGTGGTGTAGTAGAACTTATTGCATCGTTATGGTGGGAGGGTCCAAGTTGGCTGAACAAACCTCGTGAAGAATGGCCATTATCTGAAGCATGCCCGGATCGTGCAACAATTGATTCGGAAAGAAAGAGAACTGTTGCTTCTACAATCAATCATGAACCAAAAGAAATGGATTATCTTTCTGAAATTTCATCGTTTAAGAAGATAATAAGAGTCACAGCATGGATTTATCGATTTTACCATAATCTTAGAAAACAAAGGAATGGCAGAGACTTTGGAGAATTAATCACTCAAGAAACGGATGCAGCTGAAAGAAAAGTATTGAAAATAGTACAAAAACAAAGCTTTTCAAACGATACTAAATCATTAGTATCACAAATGCAAACTCTAGTAGATTCGGATGGAATAATCAGAATAAAATCGAAGATAATAATGAGAAAAGACGTTGAATCCATACGCTATCCTATAGTTCTTCCTTCCCGACATCCTATTGTGACGAAGTTGATTATACAAAAGCATATAGAACTTTTACATGCTGGAGTACAAACAGTGATGTCTGCGTTGCGTGAAAATTATTGGATTTTAAAAAGCAGAAAAACTGTCAGGAGAGTGTTGAGTGAATGCATCATCTGCAAAAGATTCACTGTTAGACCTCTCACAACACTTAGTCCACCACTACCTGAGGATAGAGTTAGAGAAGCACAGATTTTTGAAATAACTGGCGTGGACCTATGCGGACCACTTTTCTAAGAGATCGGACAAAATCCTGGATTGTGCTGTTCACTTGTGCAGTTTTTCGCGCAGTACATATGGAACTCGTTACCTCTTTTGTCAACCGAGAGCTTCATACTCGCTCTCAGAAGATTTATTTCACGTAGAGGTCGTCTTTTCACTATTTATTCAGATAATGGAAAGAATTTGGTTGGAACATCTAATGAACTTAAGAACATTGATTGGAAGAAAGTGAAAGATTATGGGAGTTTAAAGAAGATTAATTGGAAATTGAACCCACCTTCCTCACCTTGGTGGGGGTTTCTGGGAACGGCTTATAGGAATGCTAAAAATTATTCTCAGAAGAGTCCTAGGAAAAGCTTGCCTAACTTACGAAGAACTTTATACTGTAGTATGCGACTCTGAAAGTGTGATCAATTCTAGACCATTGACTTATTTGTCAGAAGATCAGGAGGACCTTGTTGCTCTCACACCAGCAATGTTCTTACAAGAAATAAAAGAGAATGGAGTCCCGGATTTAGATCTTATCGATTCGCAGAGAATGAATCGTAGATTTCTTTATCGTCAGAGGATAAGACAAGAATTGAGGAAACGCTTTCGTCTGGAATATCTAGGCCAGTTGAAGAGTTTTTCTAAATCTCGGAAGGAGGACGTTATCAAGGAAGGAGATATTGTACTAATAGGAGATACTAACTCGAAAAGAATTTACTGGCCTCTTGCTAAAGTGATTAAACTTATCCCAGGGAGAGACGGAAGAGTTAGAGTAGTAGAAGTGTCAACAAGTAGTGGATCCTTCTTACGACCAATTCAGAGACTATATCCTCTGGAAGTCAGTGGAACTGATATATCTGATTTGCCAGAGCAAATAAAAGAGACACTGAAGGACCGAGTTTGAGTTCTAATACCAGTTAAAGGAACTCAAAGGTGGGAGTGTGTCGCGAATCCTCGTTCCGAGCCTTCGCAATTTGTCTGAAATTATTATTTTGTAGTGATTAGTTGCAGTTGTGTGGCAACGCAGTTTGTCTCGCGAGAAGCCACGAGAAATGCCATTTTGAGTTAGTTAGTAAATAAAGCTTCTATCTATCAACTACGGTCGGCTCGCTCGTTACTTTAAATGTGGTTTTACTTCTTGGAATTTTTACCTGAACTTGTTACTATTTTGAATTCTAGGAACATCTCATGACTGCTCTCTGCCCGATGTGAATTGAGGTAAGCTTGACTATTTTCTTAATCGAAGTTAAGCCTAAGAATTAATATTTGACACTTGGCTTAGATAAATATATTTGAAATTGAATACAATAGTTTAATAACAAACATAAAATGTAAGAACTTGGCCAGAAATAGAATTTTTTATTTTCATTATCATAAGTATTTTACTTTTTATTAATTTAAAAATAATTTTAAAATCCCCATATTTATGTGTGACATATGGAATGACCATATTTAATCAATGGTATAGATCATTCCTTTTAAAAATGAACCTCAGATAATAGTATCCAGAATTACTGTGTAGTATATGTTTATTAATATTATATAAATATATATGTAAAACATTTAAAAATATTAAAATAAAATTAATTACTACTAGAATTATTATTATAAAACTATTCAGTAAAAATAAATTAAAAATATTGTGATTGGTATATATGATTAAGGATATTACTAAAAATAAAAGATATACCTTTCTCAATCATATTATACTTGTAAGAACAAAAATAATTTACACTATTTATATACTCTGCTATAAAATGTGCTTCATAACTCAAGAATTAGCTGTCCCCCCAAAGTATGCTACCATGGATTGATCGAACATTTTTCATTACAGTTAATTAATAGCTAACCAGAGTTGGAAAAAAATGATTTTCGAGAGAAAGAAGCTGTCAGGTCTGTGGGTTTAATAATTAAACTTGAAAGAGAAGTATAATGAGAAAACCAAGGAATTAATTTTTATGCACTGTTTTGAATTAGCGTAGCATCTGAACTTAGCAGCGCAAGCTTTTTTATTAAATGAGTAAAGTTAATTTCAGCAACGATTTTTTTCTTCTTTTAGATTTTTTAACACTAAGATATTTCTATAATATAGAATAACAATTAATTATCTTATTTACAGAATGAATGATCTAAAATGCATATACTCTCTCTCTCATATACCAAACCACAATAGATACTATAGACAGTCATAAAGAAGCATTTAATATTTTAGTATACCTGCATGAAAAAGAAGTAATACTTGAAAAAAAAGTCAATTCCTACTTAGGTTAACAAAAGAAAATTTCTCTTAAATTAATTAAATTTAACTAATGAATTAATATTTGACAAAAAAAAAACTTTTTCGACGTCAAGTGTCATCCCCTACAAGTTAAAAAAATATTTATTTGAAGCCAAGAAAATATTCGTTAGAAAAACTTACTGGCGCCATTATTTGGTTTCAGATCTAACTTCGTCAGACATAATATAGAATAAATTTAAAAATAAAAAATCAATTTTAATAGATGCGTTAAAATTTGAAGAAAACTATATAAATCTCACCATTACAAGTTTTAAAATGTATTCGATATACCGTATATATATATATATACCGTATATATATATACCGAATATATATACCGTAAAATACGGCGTATAACGCGCACCGCCATAAAACGCGACCTATACTTTCAAGCTGTATTTTTCAATTTTAAGGTATTTTTTGCCTATAACGCACCCCCCCCCTTTTTATCACCTTTTTTGAAATATACGTTTGCAACGCTCTTATGTTTTGAGGTCATTTATTCGAAGTATTATCTCAGGCTTTTGAAAAAATAGTATAGTAGTTGAACCGGTTTCTGTGCGGTAATCAGCGACCGCATAAAAAAACGCACAAAAAATATTCAAAAATTTCATAAATTCTTACGTATAACAAAGTAATTCGTCGAAAAACTATAAAAAACTTTTTTCATGCGGTGGATAGGAACCGCACAAAAAAAGTCGCGTTTATAAAATATGCCAATTATTTACGAAATTTATGTAAGAATACTCCCATAACCAAATAAAAATAATTAAATATTACACATGGAAACATTTTAAAAACATATACTTTCTCATTGTATACACGGATAAGTTTTCACAAAATGCACATGCAAAATTCATTGCTACTCATCGTAATCCAAAGCCCTGTAATGAATAAGTTCAAAATTGCTCTCGTCACTTAAAGGTACAATTTGAATTGATTTATTTTTTTGGCAACATAAAGTAAGATATAAGTTCGGGTGGTCAGTTGCTTGTAAATGTCACGATAACCAGGTATACATGATTGAAGCCCTTTTTGAAATTTTATACTCCTTTCTTAACTGGTATCTATTTTAAGAAAATGCTTTTCCATTTTCTTGGAAAGCTTAATCACTGCATATTTTTATCCACTCTCAAAGAATCCGGTTCTCCTTGTCCGTCTTCATAATTTATCAAATTATTCATGTCACTGTCATTGAAAGTTTCGTCTTCAATCAAGTACGGGGAGCTGGAGCGTTGAGAGAAAGCAACTGAGTGCGCATTGTGGGGAGACCGACTGTTTATAACAAATGAACAGAGCGTCTTGAAGTGTCTACATTTCAGTGGTGTAACTCTCTCTAGGACTCTAGGGGCTCAAGGCCTGACTAACGCTAAATACATATTTACCCAATTTATATAACATTAAATGCAAAACATGGCTTCCAGAGGAGGTCCTAATATTCTCCGTTACACCACTGGTAAATAGATAGAAAACATTACAGTGGAACCAAAGCCATTGAGTCCTGCCACGGGGGAGGGACAGGACTCTAGGGGCCCAATACATGACTAACGCTAAATACGTATTTACCCAATTTATAAAATATTAAAGGCGAAACCTGACTTTCAGATGGGATGGGGTTCTTAGATTCTCCTTTACGCCCCTATTAAATAGATATGAATCATTACAGTGGTGCCAAAGCCATTGAAATTCATACATCGCATTAAAAAAAGATCGCATATAAAAAATGGCACAAAAAGAAAATCGGAAAAAAATATCGCATAAAAAAAGACCGTACAAAAACAGGTTCTACTGTATATATCTAAATTTACAACTCTTTGAGTTCATAAGGTGTGTTTCATTTCTTTTAAATAAGCATTATTTCTACAGATGTAGAAGTCTAACTTTTTTAATGCTCATCTCTTTTTCTTGAAACTATCATTTTTATATCCGATGTATAACACGCACCCGCGAATTTTGATCTTATTTTTTGTGTTAAAAGTGCGCGTTATACGCCGGATTTTACGGTATATATATATATATATATATATATATATATATATATATATATATATATATATATATATATATATAGTGAGAGAGTGAACTAATAGTAGGACTTGAATAATGTTATTCAATTAAAGCTAATTTCTATAAACTCATGAAGTTTATATATATTTGCATTTATTCAATGGTTTGGGTTGGAAAAATACCAAATTTTGAAAATTTGTTCTGGCATTGTATTAATAGTGTTAATAGTTCTGAAATAACATTATTTACTAATCTGGAGTTAAATGTGTTGTGATAAAGCAATCTAGATACTTGAAATTTTTATTTAACCCGCGTGAAGGCACGGAAACTGTACTAAACTTATTGGTCGCGCGGGGTGACAGAGTCACCCCAATCTTTTTTTCATAATTTGTTTTATTAAACAAAATAAAAATAATAATTCTAGTGAATAATTTAATTCATAGAAAATATACTTATCTACTTTTAAGCACTTTTAAATTTTTCTTTGATAATTTGCGAAAAAATCCAATTAAACTGAACTAAAATGTTTCAAATGTCCATGGTTTTAATAAAAGACGCAAACACACTATACTCTAACATTACAAGGATGATATTTGTGAGCAAATCTGTCATAATATTCAAGTTGTTGCAGTTTTACTGTCCCTAGATGATCGAGAAACAGCATGTTAATCTTTTCTTGCTTGTCGCTTTTTGACAGGGCGCAGTGTGTCTTGTTGAGCACTTATGGCTTTATATCGTTTTTGATGGAGTTTTTTTAGGTAGCATTTGAAAATCTTCCTTTCAACACAAACGTTTCATATCCATAGATTTTCTGAAATTTAATTTTACTATTATGACTAATATCAATTATTTCATTGGGTTCTTCCATTTCTGGATCAACTTATTTTTCCGACGTTTCAACTTCCTTCAAAAGAGATCGCAGATGCCCAGTTCTTTTTTTCTTATGATCCGATCATTTATATTTACAAACACCATGATTCATACAGACCAACAATCAAAACGACCAAGTGGTTCACACGGCAAAAATTAGCATGTTCAATGGAAGAAAAGTGGTTACGAGGGGAATTCAGTCATCCCACGTACACTAAAATTTAAAATAAACAGTTTTCCACCCCAAAACGAGGATGATGTATAACAAATACATTTAAATTTCCATGAAGGTTGTCATGAAAAATGATACTAACTCAATGGCATTGGTTACGAAGAATTTTCCAAAAATTAAAGATTTCGTTATCCTAGGGATGACTCTTTGCCCGAGCGTCCTCTCCTGTGGTAAAATAGTTCAACATGTTGTTTTACTAGTTCATTTGATAAATTGCAGATCTATCTGATTGAGAATATGATATTTTAATTATGACATAGAATATTCGCTTAAATGACAATACTTTAATTTAATTTTTTTCAGATATTAATTAAATTCTTCTGTGCTTTCGTTTTGCATTTCTAGAATACCTCAATTTTCTCAATTGTGTTGCATGTAGGGGAAAAAAGTCAGAATAGTGTTTATTTTTCTGCCTATTTTTTTAATTGTAAAATGAGTTGCCACTAAATAATAAAGCCACTTATCTGGTATAGTGGTTAGTGAGTCTAACTGTTGTGCGGTATGGTCTGGGTTGGAATTCCGAAGAAGGTGTAAATAATTGCTTGTAAATGTAAAGTACCAGTGTGACACGTGGACACTCTAAATACTCGTAGATATGCAAGTCTTCTCGAGAGGTTGGTGAAAGAGAAAGAGAGGTTGTAGGCCCCTCAACATCCCCGAGAGAGCTGACCCTAAAAAATGGGAAGCGAACCAAAGTTTACTGTAAACTGTATGGTGCTTATAGCTGCGGCGTAAAAAAAATTATTCTTTTCCATGAGAAATTTTAGTTGTCATCAATCTGACACCATCGATCAGGTAGCATCAGAAACAACAACTAAACAAAAAAATATATGTCTGCTACACAGAAATGTTTCCATTTCCATAGTACAACATTAATCGCATGTGTTTAGGTTGGCATTTGGGAAAAAAAATTGAAAATATAATTTTATTATTTGTTTGCAAATGCTAGAGTAGAATTTCAATACATGAATTTGTTTGTTTGGCTTAAATCTGAATGAAATACATGTTTATTTCACTTTTACAAGTACGGAAGGTATTTTTATTGTTTATACTGAGGCAGGAATTTCATAATTTTTACTTTATATACACATTGAAAATGGAGTTTGTTGTTTTCGTATTCCAGTGTGTATAAGCATAATAAATTGTAAAATACAAAGTATTTGTGAATATAATAAAATGATTTTAGCTGCATAGTCGTATAATCTAAGCCTCTCCAAAACATTGTACTAAAACTTTAAAAAAATTAAATTAAAGAAGGACATGTTTAAAAATTCATGATCAAAAGAAAAATGTGTCAAATCTAAGTACAAAGTCTAGAACTTGTTTATTAAAAATTTTTCTGTTTGTTTTTCGTTGTGTATTGAAACATTTAAAATACGATTGGCTTATATTTTTATTGATTTTACTCACTATTATGATTAATAGTTACGAATAGTTAAGGGGTGTCGGAAAGCTAAAATCTTATTTTTTTGACAATTTGATATTTTTACATTTTCAAATTGTATAGATTTTAACCTCTCTAAAAATACTTTACTTTAACCTCTAGTGTATTTAGAAGCCCTTAAAATGTATTTTTATATAATCGTTGAATTTGGGTCACGCCCCTTTTAATGGCGAAAATTGTAAACAAATTACTTTGTTTTTGCTTAAAAGTGTAACGACTGATATAAACAAAAACATGTATCTTTTATTTTAAATTGAGCCTTTTATTTTTTAATTTCCTAGCCGATTAGAAGTCTCACTGTTTATATTAAAATCAATTTATCTCAAAATGTAAATTTTAATGTGCGATGTACCTTTTCTGAGAAACAACTGTTCCCAGGTATGTAAATTGTTTATGGATTATTTATAATGATGTCTAATATATACTAAAATAAGTTTTTTGTAAAAAACTCAAAAATTTAATTTTTACAAATTTTTTAAGTAAAAAATGGGTCAAATTTCGCAATGTTTGATAAAATATTTCATAATTTATTAAAAAACTCAAAATTAGCTAAGAGCTCATTTCAGTATAATGAGTGAGGCGTACTTTAATAGTATGAAAAATTTCAAGCATGTACATAAAATAGATTTTGAGAAAGGGTACATCGAAAACAGCCAATTTAACATTGTCAGTATAGAGAGAGAGAGAGGTTTCTCCAACTCCCCTTAAAAGGTATACAAAAATAGAATGGTGTTTTAAAATGCATTGTAACTATAAACAAAATAATATAAATAAAGAGTGTGCGGGTATAGAAGTATATTATGTATAGTGTAAGTGGTATTTTTTAAAACTTTTTGAAAATACTAGTGATAACGAGAGAGAGAGAGACTTTGTGTTCGTTGCATAGTTCTTCTAAACCAAAAATTTTATATTCAGAATTGTATAACTCTACTACATTTTCCAAAACCAAAAAAAAATTCTTTTTGAAAGAAAATTTGAAATCTGAATTTTTTCAATGCATTTTGGGTTGTGCCTGATAAATTATGTATAATTTTAGATTAAACTGATTGAATGCAAATAGTGTCTATAAAGTCCTAAGTTCTGAAGTGAATTAGTGGACATTAATCTTATATACTGATAAAACTGAAAAATGGGCTTACTGTCGCTGCATTTGCATGGGATTGGGATTTATAGCCGAGAGTCATTTAACTGATTAAAATAGATTAATAGCATTCCATTACGATACGGGATTAATATATTGTAGCGAAACCGATTATCCACTTGAAAATTAATTGCACCTTAACAATTATATATATATATATATATATATATATATATATATATATATATATATAATTAGTATATATTCACCTGCTAGGTGCAATAAGTACATAATCTATTTAATATAACGGCATACGCAGATACAATTTAAAGTGTTTAAATGTTTATTTAACTGTGTTACGGAAATTTAATAAGTCGTTTTATAAACTAATGTTTAATGCTATTCTACGTTTCTCTTATGATTCTCATTGTAACTTTATTGCTTAACTTTTGTGGTGATAGGAATATACAGGGTGTCCAAGGATCATTGGGACAAATTTTAAGAAATGGGGGACATCACAAAGATTCTGATTTCCATGGCAAACCATGGTCGGAAATGTCATGAAAAAGTAGTACGACAGGTACACAAACGAAAAAGCACAAGACTTAAATCATCTGAAACATTTATTGGTCAAAGATATTACAGGTGCTGTGGTAAGTGAGATGCGAAAAAGTTACAAAGGAGGTCCGAAGCTTTTACCATTGATAGTGATGTAGGCGTTGTATTGTTGGACCATGGGTTGGGAGACTAGTTCAAGTACACCCGAAGTTTTCTGGATATAGACAGCTGTATGGACGATTCTAGCAGCCACATTCTTTTCACGCTCTCGCTATGCCTATTACTTCGTAATAATCCGTATTAATACAAATTATCATGCAAATTAGCAAACATTCGGTAGTACGGCGCATCTTTCAATGGGTACCTTTCGAGATACAATATTTCTGCTGATCATGCATTTCCTTCTTATGCGTACGTCAGGTACATATCTGTCAGTTCGGTATTCATAAAACGTTCCCTACTCTTCTACGATGGATGACAGCTCAAATGGCTACATTAATGCAGGTGTGTCTCCCCCAGCAATCTGGTGAAAAACGCCACTTAGCTCCGAACGAAAACGTTTCCGACTAAGGGTTGTTATGCAATTCTGAATCTTTGTGATATCCCATATCTCGCCTTAACGTGTGTCCTAATGATTCTAGGAGATCCTGTACAGTGGCATTTATTTTTGCTTCGGTCAACATGGCACCGATCCACATATCAGACTCTTCATAGAATGCACGGATATATCAAATTCTAATTCCTCTTTAATTCCACCTGCCTAACGTAAAAAAAAGTACTGTACAAAGATATGGAATTTTAACTAAAACAGCATGCAGTAACATTTATTCTTTCCGATAATACCGTATATTTCTATACAAAAGCTGATACGTGTATAAGCCAAAAGTACATTTTATTTGTCTATCAGAAATTTTTACAGAATTTTAAACTTGTATATAAGCTGAAATAAGGAAAAAGTCCTGTAGTTTTGCCATACACCTTCATGAAGGTGAAACATTATTGCCAACTGGACAAAATGTGTGATGGTTTTCCAACAAAATTTATGCAAAGTAAAACGGCAACCACAGGAATTTTCTTTTTGACGATCCCTTTCTGATGCTAGTAAATATTTTTCATGCATTTCTCCTCCGGTGCACATGTATGTGTGTGAGAGATGCATTTAATAATGCATTGTATTATATATATATATATATATATATATATATATATATATATATATATATATATATATATATATATATATATATATATATATATATCCATATGATATTCATAAATTGAAGAAGAAATTATATATACTGCACGAAATCGTAGATTAATGCTACAAGCCCTTTAGGAATAACTAGGCTCATGATGACCCTACACAATAAGACATCCCATTGAATAAATGTTAATTCTAAGAACTGCTTGGATAACTTGGCTTCTGACACTGACTGTGAAAGATTTATGTGACTTTTTTTCTTCTTTTAAAAAGAATACCTAAGAAATGTGTTTAGAATAATAGGAGCAACTTTAAGGAGAACATCATTTAAAACACCGAAAGTATTAAGAGATTAAAATTGCTTGCGCGTGATAAGAAAAATGTTTAAAGGATCATTTTTCCTCAGTAAGGGGTTTTTCCATACATTGGCGGAACCGAAAATATATAAGCCAACCACCTTACTTTCATTTTAAAAATAGTTTCAAAAATTATCGGTTTATACATGGAAATACAAGGTAAATCAAAATTATGAAAATTGTCTCAGAATAAATTATATTGTTTTTAAGCTATTAAGTAATAAGAGAATAACAACATTATACTGCTTCTTCCGTACGTTAATATCCATAATTGAAATAATAATTCATATTTTAGGTCCGGCACATGAATTTTCGAAAGATTATAGATTTTCATATTCTTTAAAACTTTTTAAAAGGTGAAAAATTTCTGTTTTATTTTTTAAACAAAGCTACTTTGTGATGTGCATCAAATGAGCTCTTCTAAGAGCACGTGTGTATTATATTACAAAAGATTCTAATGAGCGCAAATCCATATGATATTCAAGTTGAAAAATTAGAGTGTTTTGGGAATATCCAAAAGTGTATGGGTACACGTCTTTTGTTCAAATAAATCAGTTAATAACGCCATATGGTCAGTGATTCCAAACTCTACAATTATGGAATAAAAAATTCTAAAATTGGGCTAAATAAGGCTACTGCGCAGTTCAATATGAGTTATGTAGCAAATTTAATGATGTTTAAACATTGTGGTATTGAACTAAGTTATAAAAGTGCATCATGCTTAAAAATATTAGATACACGTAGGATTCGTCTAGCCCAACGATTGGAATAATTATCGGCGTTTTCTTCTTAAAATTTCTCCCCTCTGTTGTAAAATATTGTTACGTAGATCCGGATTCGAGGATTTTATGCAAAACAATCACAAAGAAAATAAACAGTTTTTTAAGAGCAGTGGGAAATTATTATCGAAAATCCAATCTTTTAAATACAGGATTCAGCAGCAATATTCACAGAGTAAAATTCCGAAGGTCTTCACACCTTCAACAGCAATCAAACACAATCACCAGTGTTTAAAAATACACGAACGTAAAGATTATTCACAAGCAATGCCAAGCTATTCGCTAGTCAAAACAATTCTCACTACTCGCTGTCTTAATCAAGACTGATCGCCATATCGGCGAGCATCTTTTTATAAGCGTGACAGGAACTTCAAGAAATATAACCGCTCGTGACATTAGTGGAGAGATCTACTACTTTCTAGAAGATTCCAGAGGGTTCCGAACTTACCAAAATGGTCGCCAATGACGCCAAATTGGCCGTCAACTTGATCGCCAAAAATGATGCCAACTTGACTTTACCGCCAAGATTTCGCCAAGTTCTCATTGAATCACCATTATAACGTAAGGGGAAGCATTGCTTGTGTGAATAGTACAACTTAAACATGAAATAAATATAACATAGAGTAATATAAATGCATTAAGATTACACGGTACCCTTTTTCAAAATATTTTTTTGGAGACAGTTACAGTAAAATTAATTGATGTTTTATATTTAGATTATATTATTAAGCTGATTCTGTAAGCAAAAAGTCATTTGACCAGCCATTATTTTACAATTCTAAAAATTTAGGATTTTTTGAAGTTTTTTCAAACTTTTATAAAAGACTCAATTTTTAATATTTTTTAGTAATTTTAAGTTATTTATGATTCTTAGGTTATTACAAACAATATCTAGTATGGATTTGAAAATCTATTCTCTTGTTGATTTTTAATAATTATTTTTCTAGAAAAACCTGGAAAAAACACGAAAATTTTTAAAATATCAACTTTAGCATTTTTTTTAGAAAAATAACTATAGTTCTCAGCACTAAATCCATACTAACTTTTAAAGAACATACATTTGAGAGTATATACAATAAAATTCAAGCCTCTATCTTGAACAGGAAAAAAGCCTTAGGGATTAGAAATACTTATACCTTCAAATTAAAAGTCTGAGAAAAAAGCATTTAAAGTTTGTAAAGTCATAAAACAAAATTTTATCATGCTCGTAAAACTCTAAATTTTTAATATGTTATTTTCCAATGTATGTTCTATATTAAAACACTATTTTTTTATTAAATATGACTGAAAATTATATTTTTAATTCAAAATATATTTTTGCATAATATTGATTGCATTTGTTAAGACGTCAGTTTATTCAGCTTTATCTTAACCTAATATTTCACAAAATTTTTGAAAGACGAAGCATTTATGAACAAAATAATAATGATACTAACTTAAGCTAAAAATAGTCAGGTTTGCTCATAAAATTTAATTTTTTTCAGTTTTAAATTGGGGCAGTTCAGGAAGTTTTAGCTCTTGTCGTACGACTTTAAAATACTAAAATGTAGTACTACAATATGTTTAGTATAATGTAGTTTGGTACATGAAGGAAATATTCAGTTATATCTGCAGCATTTGAATTCAGAATACTTGTATTCGGAAGTTTAATTGCGGAATCAGCTGAGGACTGATTTTTAGATATCTCATTTTCAGTAGTATTCCATCTCTTCGAAATATTGTTTCTCATAGAAACCCAGAACGCATTTGTGCCATGGCATTTTCTCTACAGGAAAAATATAATGATAAAGCTTTTAAGTTATATAAACTATTTTTAAAGCAAAATTTGGCCATGAAATTAATCTTTATTAATTAATTATTTGAACTCAAGAAACTCAAAACATAATCCAGCAGAAATGGTTTTAGTAATGAAAATTGGAATTAATAACCATTTCAAACTAAAATCTCAAAAATATTTTTAATTAATTCAACTTAAGTGTGAAAAAATGCTTTAAAAGGAAACCGAAACCAAAATCATAGCTCATAAAACTTCAAGTATCTTAAAAACTAATTTGCTAACAGATCTGAAATTTCCTGGTAAGCATCTTAATGATATGGGCCACCAAAACATAAAAAAAAATTCGGTAAAATGAAATTTTTAGAGTATTGTGTAGTCTTCAACACACTCAAATACAAATTATTTACACAAAATTCGTAACAATATGAATAAACACATTTCTAAGTTATATATTTTAAAATTCTAGTTGATCCTCTGTAGAGAAGTTTGAGCTATATACAGGCAAAATATTATTATAATAGAAGCATTTTTCACAAAAGGAGAACATTTGGAAAAAAGATTTTTCTAAGTTAATATTTTTTCCAACAAATTTCTTTAAGGACATTTTGTCAAAATGTCCTTAAAATAATTTGATGCATATATTCTAATCTAAGTGACACTAAATATGAAAATTATCCATTTATGCGCTTTGCAAAATCACGGTTCAACGTAGTCGGATACCTTAATTGTCGTATTAATGTTCGAATAAATTTGTATAACAATTTTAAAACTAAATATGGAAGGCCTTCTGATTCAACGTTATTACTCCAGCTAGTTCTTTTAAAGTGCTTTATTATTAAATATTTATCTTGATAGTTTTCTATACTGAATCGGGGTTTCTTCTCCCACTATCAAATATTTTTCTAGATGAGTTAAATCTATATACATAAAGGAGAAAATTGAACCCCTCACTATTGTATTTCAAAACACACATACAGACTTGGAATTTAGTTGGCGTGTTCCTTTCAAGGGGTAGATATCCTATAGGAAAGGGTTTTCACAAAATATATATACGCCTAAAAAAATTGAAGGTTTTCATTACAGAAAAATATTCCCACATTTTTGGACAATTAGACCTTTAGACTATACACGTTAATTTTATAGAGTGGGAAACCTCTACAAACGAGGTTTCTCAAAAGTAGACGCCCAAGAGAGGTTGCAAAGGCTTGACTTAGCATTTCTCAAACTATGGGGCGCACCTCTTCCTAAGGGGGCGTGATAATTTTACGAGGGGGGCGCGAGCATATTAAAAAATCGAAAACAAAAGATTATCTAAAAAAATAATAATTATTTACTGAAAGTGTGAACAAACAAAATACATTTTGACATAATGAAAAATAAAATAAACATTTGTTCTCATAAAATACACTTACAAATGTATCGGTACTGTGCACGCTGTACCGATACTAATTAAACAATACTAATTTAAGAACAAGTTTATTAATAACCAAAGACCCGTATAGAAAATTGTCATACATAAAATCATATGCAAAAATTAACAATTATCTTGATAATCTGTACGGTTTATAATTAATTCGTTAAATGCCGATTAAAAGTCACTCGATTCACTCCACAATACCACTACTTTCCACGTAAACGAGCGTATGTGATTTATTAGGGAAGGTGAAGAAAAAGAAGAAATAAGGAAATCCTCTGAAATAGTAAATCCTTTGCAAACATTGTCAAGGTCCGTTTATTGCAATTCAAAGCCCTTGGAATAATTTAGTGGATAGCAGTGCACAGAAAAGATCGTACTTTGGAAAGACGTATATATATATATATATATATATATATATATTGGAAAGATATATATATATATATATATATCCTGACAATCAATGCTTTGGCTGAGCTAGACGTTTATATGCGCGCAGGTGGCACTTAAGAAAAAGCCGTTGTGTATTATTGCAGCTTTAGTATTAAAGTTATTGAATTCAATACATTGTTATTTGTGCGGAGAGAGGCGAGATGAAAATTGTGGTTGAATATTGAGTCGCAAATATTGAAAGTTTGAGAAACGTTGGTTTAACCTTTTCGTGACTTACTGATGAACGGAAAACATTGTAGAGACGGGTGTATCACATATGTATCCACCCCAAATGTTACAGGATTTAGGTGATTCACTGGCAAATCGCGTTTCGAATTGAACGGCCTGCCACCTGATAAGGGGTTTAAGACCTATGCATATATGACACTCTTGTCAATAAAGGGTTAAGTGCCATTTCGGAAAGTTATTCCCGTCCGTAAGCCTACAGACACAAAATTTGTTAGGAATGTTCCTTTCAAAGAGTACAGATCCGCTATAAAATAGGTTTTGCAAAAGTAAGCCCCCTCCAAAAGAGTGTTTAAAGGGACGTTGTAGATAAATATTTCGGTTTTTGTGCTATTGGACTTACATACGGGAAATTTAGCTGACGTATTCGTTTCATGACCTAGCACTCAGCTGAGTAGGGGCTCTGCAGAAATCGGCTTACAATGATGTCTTGGGCAAAAATTTCCATTTTATGAATTACTAAATCTACGGCCTTGAAATTTGGAACACGTGTTACTTCTGCTGAGCATAGATCAGCTAAGGGGGGCTCATAACTAGACCCACAAGGGAAGGTTAGAGATAAAAAAATCCCTTTTTTCAACTGTTAAACCTACAGACTTAAATTTTGGCAAATATAAATTTGTTGTGCAAAGATACACTCTAAGACTATCTTTTTTCTTCAATTCCTATTATTAGTTCACTCTCTCCTCATATATCTTGTTTAAATATTCAATCGGTATTTTCATCCACTGAAATTGAAACCTATTTTTTAAAGTTTGTATTGGATGACACTTGATGTTAATATAGCTTTTTCAAAAATTAATTCAATAATTAAATTTTATATTTTAATTTTAAATTTATTCTGCGTTATTTCAGAGGAAGTTAGATTTATCTGCAACAGATGGCACCAGTAAGTTTTTCTAACAAAGTAGGAATTGTATTTAATTGTTTTTTATATTACTGGTTAATTTGCAATTCACTTAAAATGAACTAGTTAAATATTTTTTTCCTTCAATTTATGTTCAATTTTTTTTTCAATTCACTCTTGCGAAAAACATGTATATAAAGCTGGTATATATTTATAAATACATATACAGAATTGAAGTTTCAAAATCAAATACGGTATAAAAATCTAAAATGTTTTTTCCTGGAAAGCGTCCAAGTTTTTTGTCCCCTAAAAAGAACTTTTCAATAGAGTTAACCTGACAGAAAACGGAAAAATGACGACAGAAAGGTTATTGACAGGTAGAACAGTCGGATACCAAGTTCTAGAACTTTCTTTTCCCTTCTATTCTTCTAGAATCTCTTTTTCTATATACCACCGAAGAATAACTTTTCTGTAGTTATAGAAACTTACTCGGGGACTGATGGGATAAAACGGTGTGAAACATCATTCAGAGCTGAAAAGAAATATAATGCTGTGGACCTATGTTACCATTCCAGCAGACAGTCGAAAGAATTCTTTGATTTTTCAAAATGTCCCAGAAAATTCTTTTTTTTCTTCTTCTTCTTTTCAGTGCGTCTTTGGGACACATTTTGTTATTTTGATATTTTGTTCGTGGATGAAAAAAAAAGAATATGTGTCTTAGTATAAGAGGTTAAGTACATTGGAACGACAAGGTAGGAAGATCGATTGAATCTGGGGGAATTTTTTACCACGAACTGCATTCGGTTTGGAATAGAACTTTTGCTATGTAAATGTGGTCGTGTTAAAAATAAAACTCAGAGAAGAGGAAATGTTGGAGATTGTGGTGAAGCGTAAAACTGGAGAAAACTTGTGTCAGCGGATAAAAAATAAATTCAGAACGATAATATCAGTATTTTATTCTCATTTTTTAAAAAATAATCTCGTTTAACTTCAAAAATGTTATAAATTGATTTACAAGTTTCAGAATTTGCTTTATTAGTTATTTAATTTTTATTCGGGATGGAATATTTATTCTCTTTTACTGGAAACCAGTTGATTTTTTATACAGATTTTAAAAATGTATGTTTTAAATTTAAAGATATTTTAAAATTAGATTAAAACAAACAATTATTTTTAATTGTTCTAAGAATAATTATTAGCAATTTTTTTTTTTCTGAAGCGTATCAGATATAGATTTTTGGAAATAGGAATACATAATTCAACTTAACTGTGGGATTTCTGAGTTACTACACAAACAAAACATGATAGATCAATCACAGTTAACCCGGGATCAGGCACGCACTTGATGCTAACGCTAATGGTCATGCGGGGTGACTGGGTAACCCCAATTCTCTTTTTATAAAGGGAGTTTTTTTCAGAGGTATAGAATTTTAAATTGCAATAAAACAACGATGTATTATTCGATTGACATGGATTTTTTTTATTCGAAAGATAATCTTGTGGCATTACATTGCAATATGATTTCTGGCATAGGACTGCCACGGCTGGCTCGGATGTAGTCCAATCTGGACGTCCAATTTTCGATGACTTTTTCCAACATTTGTGGCCGTATATCGGCAATAACACGGAGAATGTTGGCTTCCAAATGGTCAAGCAATTGTGGCTTATCAACATAGATCAATGACTTTACATAGCCCCACAGAAAATAGTCTAGCGGTGTTAAATCACAAGATCTTGGAGGCCAATTCACAGGTCCAAAACGTGAAATTAGGCGGTCACCAAACGTGTCTTTCAATAAATCGATTGTGGCACGAGCTGTGTGACATGTTGCGCCGTCTTGTTGGAACCACAGCTCCTGGACATTCTGATTGTTCAATTCAGGAATGAAAAAGTTAGTAATCATGACTCTATACCAATCACCTTTGACTGTAACGTTGTGGCCTTCATCGTTTTTGAAGAAGGATTCCACCAGTCCATAAAGCGCACCAAACAGTCAGTTTTTCTGGATGTAATGGTGTTTCGACATACAATTGTGGATTAGCTTCACTCCAAATGAGGCAGTTTTGTTTGTTGACGTAGCCATTCAACCAGAAGTGCGCTTCATCGCTAAACAAAATTCGCTTATGAAAATCGGGAACAACGGCAATCTCGTTTTGGGCCCATTCAACGAATCTACGCCTTGCTTGATCATATTTAAAATGTAATGCCACAAGAATATTTTTCGAATAAAAAAAATTCATGTCAATCAAATAATACATAGTTGTTTTATTGCAATTTAAAGTTCTCTACCTCTAAAAAATGCCCTTTATTTATTTTTATTGTACACAAACAACAATCGTAATTCCAGTGAACAATTTAATTAAGAGAACATATACTTACCTATTTTTAAATATATTTTTTTGATTATTTGAGAAAAAATATCAATCAAACTGAAACAAGTAGCTTTAACCCTCCAAGCGGACAGCACGGATTTTTCTGCCCTACTAGAGAGGCTTCGAAAACGGACCTCACGGAATTTTTTGTAAGGCCGGGGACTCACCAAAAATGAACCAAACGGATTTTTTCTTTCTCAAGTAATGTGTTCAAAAACGGTAAAGCCGTGTTTTTCCGAATCCTTTTCCCCCATTTTAAAGGTTTAGTATCTTGAAAGATAATTAGAGACGGATGGGGAGACACAATGGGCATTGAGGGGAAGTTTTATGGCTCACGGGGAGACCGGTTCTCCCCCTGCAGCAATCGCAAAAAACTGGGAAGAATTGCTTTAAACCCTAAAGTGTACGGAAATAATTGCAAGTCAACGAGTTGAGAATTCTCATTTTTTTTCATTACCTTAAAATTCTCAAATGGAATTAAGTTTTTATAATGTATGTCTAAGTTTTAAAAAAATATCTGTAGTATTTAAATTCAAATTATATATTAAAACATTGAGGATAATTTACTGTTTCATTTTTCTTATTTTAATCAATACTTTCAGGGATTTTTTTTAAAAAAAATGATTATTTTGTTATGTGTCAAAAAATAAAAAAAAAGGTTCAAAATTTAAAATCTTTTAAAATTTCAGACACTTCTAAACAGGAATAATTTTTAAGCTTCTGTATTACATTATTTGCAAAAAAATTTTATGCATTGTTAAAAAAAAACTATTTAAATTTTTAGTTTTTCATAATTTTAAAGCCAGGTATTCAGGGCCTCTTACATAGAATCCCTTGTTTTGTATTGTTCAGATAACAAATTATACTTGAATTTTGAATGTCTGAACATTAATTTCATTCAAAGAGAACTTTAACTACAAGCTTATATTTTTGAACTTGAATCTTCAAATAAAGAGTATTTAAAAGCATCTGGACAAATTTACAGTTAACATTTGCGCACATAAATAAATATAAAGATCCTTTTTAAAAAAATAAGTTAAGTTAAAAAAATATATCTTTATGCATAATCCCTCATCATTCATGTTCCATTAGTGGTTGACTGAAGAAAAGATTATTAAAATTTGGACATTTTTATAATCTTAACCATGCAAAACTAGGAATTTTGCATTAGCTCCACTGAAATTCTGCATTGGAATTTCGAAAAAGATATTTATACGTGTCTCACATACTCAGTTGAAAAACATATATATTTACTATAAATACTGATAATTCTTTGGATATTTAAAATTATTATTAGATTAATTTTTAATATATATATATATATATTCGACTTCTAATATTTTTTTAAGTATTCCTTAAATTTCATATAATTTAATTAAGTGAGGGGATATTAAAGTCGCACTCTCTCTCTCTTCTCTACTCAACTTACTTGAGGGCTTTTGGCGACGGACCTGTGGCCGGGGTACCAGGTGGTCAAGGTATCGAATCATGGTTGGCATGTCTCGAGTTCGAGCCCAGTGCCACAAAAGACCCGCCGTGTAGGGCAGCGATGCACGTTAAATCTATCGAGAGCTGAAATGTCCTCTCGTTGGTGTGGTGTGGTAGTTACGAGAAGGGGGTGCCAGCTCAGGTGTCGCCCTCGTCATTTGACCAGGCTTCAAAATTACGAGGTCCATCACTAAAAGCCCTCGTGTAGCTGAACAGTGCGACGTTAATATTCACTCACTTGGCGACGGACCTCGTAATTTTAAACCGTGGTCAAGTGACGAGGATGACGCTTGAGCATCGCTCCCTAACACGGCGGATCTTCAGTGGTGCTGGGGTCGAACGCATGACACGGCAACTACGAGTCCGTTACTTTGACCATTAGGCTACCACGGCCTCACAATGTGGTTGAAAATCGCATGGTGTTGATAGATCAGATCACTGTCTATCTTACTATCCTGTTGCCCGAAATCAACAGCGAAAATACTACAAGAATATTTTTCAACATTTGTTAAATCAAATTGTGTGGAATTCCTTCGTTATTTTTAAAAAAAATGGCGGGATTTTAAATCATATTGGTTTTCGAATGAAACTGATAGAACGATTGATAGAAGGAGGTAGTGATTCTTGTTCACGAAACTTTGTTTCCCCTAAAATTTCTGAAAATGTAGTCCGCTTAATTCGAAGGCACTTCCCTTCATATGTAGAAAGTGATTGTTTAAAAAAACAAAAAAACATCGCGAAAATATGTGGTATGCAACCTTAAGATAAATGATATTGGAAAACGCATTCGAAAAGAAACTCGTTTTCAATGTAAAGACTGTAATGTTGGACTGTGTGTGCAGTGCCGTGTTTCGAAAAATATCACACTGTGACATTTCTGTAAACGACATTTATGTGTCTTTCTCATACTTCTTTGATATTTTTTGCTATTTATACCTGTAAAAATTATTTTTTATAAAAAGGTTTTTTGTAATTAATTGTAAATTGAATAAAACCTTTTCTTACAATTATATGTATTTGAGGATGAAATCTGATTTACTTTATTCAGGATTTTTTTAGTAAATTTTATTTTCTTAGCCAACTTATTTGTTTTAAAACATGCATATTTGTGTGTTATATAATGAAATTTCTATCTGTCTAAAATTATGTCTGGCTCTTTTCTCCATTAAAATCTTTTAGGATTTTACAAATTATCTTGCCATTATTCATTATGTTCTGAATAAGGAAAATATTTCTAAATATAAATAATTTCTGATCTAATAAACATATAATTGTTTTTAGCTACAGTTTGGAAAATGCATTGAAATTAGTAGCGGGACAGGATTTTTACATATTATGAATGTGTTTTTGACTGCCACTATGTTATATATTTATCTTTCATTCTTTTTACAGAATGAATAGAAGTCGTAAACAGTTTTGTCACAGTAAAATTAATTTTTGTTTTATATTCAGATTATACCATTATATTGATTCTGAAAATAACAGGTTAGTTTGACAAGCCATTATTTCACAATTTTGAAGCATTGAACATTTTTGAAGTTTTTAAAACTTTTATAAAATGCTAAATTATTAAAAATATTTAACTATTGTAAGTAATGTATATTTCTTAGATTATTGGAAACAAAAAGTATAAAATTTAAAATATATCTCTTTGTTGAATTTTAATAATTACTTTTATGGCTAAACCTGAAAAAAAACACATTTTTTTTTAAAATATTAACATTAAGATATTTTAAAAAAATAACTAGAGCTTTCAGACCTACATCCATATGAACTTTTATAGAACATATGTAAGGGAACATTTACAAGATATTTCAAGACTCTATCTTGAACAGGAAAAACGCCTAAGGGATTAGAATACACTCTCATCTTCAAAATTAAAAATCTGAGAAAAACACATTTAAAATTTGTAAAGGCATAAAAAAAATTCCAATGCCTGTAATGCTTTAATTTTTTAATATGTTACTATCCAACTTATGTTCTACATGAAAATTCTACTTGAACTAAATATGACTAAAAATATCGTTTCTAATTCAAAATTTTCTTCGACATAATATTGATAACAATTGTTAAATTGATCAATTATTCCGTTTTATCAGAACCTTATATATTCTCAAGAGTTTTAAATGCAAAATATTTATACAGAAAATAGTAGTGATACAAACGTAATCCAGAAATCTCACCAAGATTGTAAATGATATTTTTTTTTCTCAGTTCCCATCGTGGCAGGTAAGCAAGTTTAAGTTTTTGTTGCATGACTTTAAAATACTGTAATGTAGTACTACAATATATTTATTATAATGTAGTTTGTGGTACGTCAGGGAAATATTTAGTTAATTCTGCAACATTTGCATTCTGTAGTCTAATTGTAATATCACCTGAAGACTGGATTTTAGATTTACCATTTTCAGTCATATTCCCTCCCTTTCAAGTATTATTTATCACAGTAGCCTGCGTACATTTTGGTCATGGCATTTTTCAAAAGGAAAAAAAAATTAATGATCACAAAGTAAAGAGCTTTTAAATTACATAAAGTATTTGTCAAAAAATAAATTGGTCTTTAAATCAATCTTAGTTAAGTAAATGTGAGAAAACTCAAAAACTTAAGAACATAAGCAAACAGAAAGGATTATAGAAATTAAAATAGCAGTTATTAGACATTTCACACGAAATAATGGATTGTGTTAAAAAATATTTTTAATTAATTCAATCTAGGAATTCAAAAATGCTTTAAAATGAAACCGAATTTAAAATCAAAACTCAGAAAATTAAAATTTCTTAAAACCTAATTGGTTTTTAGATCAGAAATTGAGCAAGTTTTCCAAATATATGAAATATATATATATATATATATAATACTTATTAAATATATATATGGGAATATAATCAATCGAAAAAAAAGCCAGTTCTTTGGGGGGTCTGGACCCAAGAATCCCTTCCCTTATGAGCGCCACTGATTGAATGTGTATTATGTGTGCAAATGCTGATGTAGAGAAGGGGATTTTCTCTCAGTGCGTGTTGTTATGTTCATTTATTATGAAAAAAATCATTCAATAGAAAAATATAAGGATAAAGATATAAATTTGCATAAATTAAAAGTATTGAAATGACTTTTTATGTGTTATTGTTAATTAAAAATATAAAAAATTGCAGAAATCCAATTTTTATTTTACAAATTTAATCAGCATATATAATGCTACTTCATTTATTATAATTTTGTTAAATAAAAAAATAATCACTTTTACTTTTTACCTCATAATTAAAAAAATAATAAAAATAACAGGAAAATATTCTTGAGTTTTCTTTGTCTGATATTCAACAATGATTACAGAGTGCTTCTGTATGGTTAAAATTGTAACACCGAAATAAAAATGTTCCTTTTAAAAAAATTTTAAAACTCTTAAAAATAACAGGAGAAAAAAATAAATTTTCTTTTGCTTATACATATATTAAAAATATTTTTCAACTTTGAATGAGTCATTTCTTTAAAACTTTATTTTTTACCTTTTATTTGCTTGTTTACAATAAATTGGGAGAAGTTTCTGTTGGCCTTGAAATGGAGAAAATATCCATTTCACAATCCTCGCCCTAGGCCACAGCTGTGAATGAGAAACCTCCCCTTTCGAACAACACAGAAACCGAAAAGCAATAAAATCATCCCCTGCAAAACCATTTGAGGACCTCCCGCAGTTTTAAGGGGGAATGTATAAAACTGTGGTGCGCTTTCGAAGAAGTTCGCGAAATTCAACAGAAACATTTTCGCTACCACTAGCTTTGAAAAAGTAGACCGCTTTCAAAGTGAAATTCAATTAGCGGGTCATCCACTCAGAGGGTTAAATATGTGTGACTTTAATAAAGAACACAAATCACTGAAACCTTTCGTTAACATTACAGGAATGTTATTTGTAGACAAAACTGTCATATTTTGTTCAAGTTATTGTAGTTTTACTGTCCTTTGATGTTCGACAAATAACATGTTGAACTTTTCTTACATGCGTCTTTTTGAGAGGGCAACGTGTGTCTTGTGGCACACTTATGACGTATTTTTTTCTTGATGGAGATCTTTAGGTAGTATTTGAAAATTTTCATTTTAACTCAAACATTTCATATTCATCGCTTTTCTCAAATGTATTTCTCTATCATGATAAATACACATTATTTCAGCAGGTTCTTACCTTGCTTGATTAATTCCAACTTCTTTCCATAGAGTTCACATATGTTCATTTGCTCTTCTATATTCTGCTTATTTACATTGATAAAGTACAATAAGTCGTACAACACGGCAATCAAAACCCTTAAGTTGTTCACGGGGGGGAGGGGCAATGTAGCATGTCCATTAAAAATATTTTGGAACGAAAGTGGTCATATGGGGAACTCAGTCAAAACAAGTACCTTAAGATTGTAAAAAAAATGTTTGCTACTCACAAAAGAGAGGAAGATATGTGACATATACATTTTAGTTTCCATGAAGACTGTCATATAGGAGGGTACTGTCAAGGTCATTGGTAAAAAATAAACAGTTTTCGACAGAATTTATGATTTTGTGAACCTGGGGTGACTCTGTGCGCCACGTGCCTTATCACGAGTAAAGGGAATAAAGGATTGAAGGCTTGATTTACAAATCTGGAGACAAGTTTTACATCCTTGTTTAACCTACGCCAAAAATCGTAAAATATAGTGTACAAACAGGGTTTAGAAAACACACCACATGCATTGTGTCTTACATGTTATTTTTCTGTGTTTCTCGTACATTTGCATTATCAAGATTTTATCAGCCTGATTAAAATATTGTCCATATATTGTATATAATATATTGTACCTTATATATATATTTTTTTTTTTGCAATTTAATTGTTATTCAAGATTATTACTAAAAATGAGGCTCAGATAGGTACTAAAGAGAAAAAGAGTATAGATATGGAATGCATTTATTAATATCAATTCTAGATAATTATTTCTTTATGAAAATTTTCGTGAATATGCACAAAAATCACCAAATTATTTGAAGTTACATAAGAAAAACACTACATGTGTGTTTTTAAGGTGGTCTGATAGTTTTAAGAAACTTGAAGCGTTAGCACTCTGTGTTTGAAGAAAATTAGGTGGTCTTAGGGGAATTACCTTTCTCTAGAGACCTGAAAATATAAACAATATTCAAAAATATAAAACACTTAGAAATTAAAATTAAATAATTTGAATCTTTTACACCTTATTTATAAATGAATGGGGCTTCAGAAAAGTAGAAAATGTTTAAAATATAATCATAAGTTTAAAAATTATAAATATATGAAAATAAAAAACATTTCTGTAAAAAAATTAAGATATACGTTACGCATGTATTTTCAAAAATAGTAGCTTTAATTACTAGCTATAAATTTATTTATAAAGTTAAATGTAATCTTATTACCCTGTAGTAATTTTATATTAATGGAATAATAAATTATATTTTTAAAAAAATTTAAAAACTAATTTTTCAAAATTATTTCTAAAACATTTACATTATTTTCACATATTTTGAAATACAAAAGATATATTATTCTTAAATGATGTAGGGTTTAAAGAGTATGATACATTTTATAATTCTATAAAGTTTTATACATCAGAAGGAACTGTCTTAGAAAATAGCGTGCGCAACGCAAAAATTATTTAATATTTCTTACATTTTTCATATGGTTATAATTTTTAAAATTATGATTATATTTCAAATATTTTGTACATTTTTGAAGCCATATTCTTTTGTAAGTAATGCGTAATAGATTCTATTTTTTTTTAAATTTAAAAGAAGTATACCTGTTTTAAAATTGTTTATATTTTCTCCTGTCGAGACAAAGTTAACACCCCTGGAAACTCTTAATATAAGTTAATTTATACAAAAAAAGATAACGCTTAAATATTGAAATGTTCTGTTTTTTTCTTCTTCTTTTCTTTTTTTATTTACTTATGCTCAAAAATTTCGTTCAACTGTCAATATTGCCCAGTATGTATTGTAAAACCCCCGCCCTTGGCAACACACGTTCTACAGTATCTACTCGACATTTTTCTGTGAGGAAGAGCGAAGAACCACTCAAATCATTCATTCTAAAATCTTTTTATTAAGATCTTAGTTTAAACAGAATGCGCAACAATAATAATCTAAGTAAGATGATCTAGAAGGAAAAGACGCAACACGTATTACCAAAAAGTCACGCGATTTGACCACTGAATCTAACTTTTTAATCTAACTTTTTCTAATATTAATTATTATCTCACTAATATACGCACTTTCCTTATAGCTTATATAAATTCGTTTACCGCTATATCCTAGGTAAACAGCTACGTCTTTAGAATTTCTGTAGTGGCTCTTATCCGACAATGTTCCTTTCGGTCTCGAGCCCCCTTTTGGTTCGTAGTATCGGCACAGCTAGGTTAATTCTTGGAATTTTTTTTTTAGGATTCTTCTAAACATTATCTCAAATCACTTTACAGCTATCTCTCTACTTAGCGACTTCACTTCCCACTTAGCAATCACTTCTGCACATAGACATAGACCTCGCTTTACTACTAACTTCCAATATATATATGATTCCTAATTTACACTGCTGGCCACCGTAAATGCAACACTGAAGGAAGTATGCAAACAACATGAAATTTACAACATGCATTAGCGGAGGTAAGATATGCAAATGATTAGAATTTCAGTGCAGACACACATCAAGAGCGCCTGTGGCGCCATCTCAAAGCGCTATTTAAGGCTGGGAGATTTCGACGATTTCAAGTTTAGCAATTGTGTTTTTCTTGTGTTTTTTTTTAAAAAAACGATCAGTTATGTCTCGTAGAAAACAACGATCACCTTTTGATCAAGTATTCGAGTTCGACAGAGGAAGGATAGTGGCTACGGAGATTGTGGATTATCTTTCAGGAAAATCGGTTGTCGTGTTGGACGAAAACAAACAACTGTAATGCGGATATGAGACCGTTGGATGCAGGAGGGTCATAGCACATACACCATAGCCCAGCACATTGAGTTTGTAACGCATCATTCAGTGTCTACGCGTACTCTGTCCGTAAGATGTTCATTGCTTGGTCTACCCTCTTGTCTTGGTCTACCTTCTACCTATCTCTCGTCTTTCTTTGTGTTGCCTTTACGATGACCAGCAGTGTATATAACCACGTTCTTCTTCCTGAGTTGGTTGGAAAGAATCCAAAGACCCAATAGGACTTTTAGCTGAAATCGGGATAAAATCCCCTTCACAATATGAACGACTGAATTAATATTTATGTATAAAGTTTATTAAAATATCAAAGCTTTAATGTCGAATTAGATATTATTGAAATTTACTTATTGACTTTTGAAGTTATTTTATAAAAGCATTCCTTTTTCTATGTTAGATTACATTTTTTTTAAATGGGTATGAACTGAACTAAAAAGAGTAGGGCACGACTAAGGTAATTCATTTGGGGTCAAGATTTTGTATAATAGTAGTACTTACTTAGGGTGTTCAATCCTCAATTTATTAGCACCGAATGACCAGTCAAATCAGTGAAAATAGTCTTCTAAATTCACACTTAGCTTTTATACAATTAAGTTTTGATCAGCGACAGATATGCAGTGGCAAAGGTCATAAGAACTGGCGTTGTTGAGCGCGCTGCATACATCAGATTTAATTGTCCATGTAGTCCGAAATATGAAGAAATTTCATTCGGCCTTGACTAAGAATCCTGGAGCGAGTGGCAAAAGGCAGATAGAAAAAGGAAGGGCACATTCCAGTCCACTGTGAGGACGCAGCACAAAAACTATTTTTATTATGCATCTGAGAGACTCGAGCGCATAAAAGAGGGTTAAAAACTGTATCGTATCTATGGTATCATTATTATTACTAACTTACGTTTATTTTTATAGAGGTATATTTTAATTGTTCTAATCATTGCAAACATTGGTGTTGTACTTAAAGAATATAATTTCTTGTTGCTTTTTTCAACTCACCCCGTGTTCCTATACTTTCTTAAGTAAAAAGTATTGCAATAAGTTTGTGGCAGGGCTTTACGAAGTCTTTCAACTAATCCTCTTGGGGAACTTTAGGGCCATCAATTGAGTTATTTTACAATTACCGTCTCAAGAAGTAACCTTGATATGCAGATTAGTTAGCAGGTATATAGGGGAGGTTTAATAATCGAGAAGGAGAAGGAGGAAAGATAGCTGAGTTGTGCTGAATGCCGCGAGCTTATAGCAATGATCTACACTTAGAAGCGTAGTTATAGATTGGGTTTAAGCGAGTCAAAGGAATTAAGGAAGTTGGGTTTCATAGGATAACTTTACTTAAAGTTAAGCGATTAGGGCTTCAGGCAGTTATTCACATAGGATTTAGGGTTACGATATATCACTCCTGAATTCCTTCCTACAGTAAGATTGTGTGTGATTATTATAATTGATAATAATAAATTGGTTTTATTATGGCTAGCTTGGGTCATCAATCCTTACCTCCTATAAATCTAGGTCGTGTAGATGAACAGATGGTTTCCCCAGGTAGGGGGTTATAACACAAGTTTATTATTCTTTAAATTAAAACTGATTAGCTTGCAGAGAGTAGCTCTTTTTAATCAATTTTTTATTATGCCTACATACATTCTATACTATATCATTCTTCCAATGGAATTTTAAACTAAAATGTTTATCAAAAAATGCATTTTCAGTGAATGTTTTTAAAATTTACAGGAAATATACATATTTGGATAGATATACATCTGCTATATATATAACCGACTTAAAAAAAATTAAAATTCTGCTTCATATGAAATAAAGCTTCAATTTGGGGGGAAAAAAAGCTATGTTAACTAAAAACGAAACAAGACTTTATTTCTTCTCGATTTTGAAAATCAAGATTGACATGTCTCAAGTTTAAACTCAAAAAACTTAAGTTCACTTAAGTTAAAGTTTGAAAGAGAAAAAGGGAAAATGTGAAGTTTTGAGAGTGTGAGATTATTTAAATTTTTAATGGTACTCTTCAAAATGTTTTTTTGGGTGAACCGATACTTTTACAGCGATGGAGAATAAAAATAATTTAAAATGACAAAATAGGAAAATATATGTGCAATTTATGCAGCAATTTATAGTTTTTTGAGAAATGTAACTGTATTCAAGCCTATATATAAAACCTGTTGCTTTTAAGATAGTACATTGTTTCTCTCTACTATTTAAAAAATAAATAAATAAAATATTATTACTGGCCCAAATTTAATTTTCTTTTACTTACAATAATTATACTTGTTTTTAATTCTAATGCCACACAATTTATGGTTTCATCAAATCTTAGGCCCCCGATCTTGTGAAGGGCTCGACAAGGGGCTAGGTTTTTCGTCTGTCGTTAGTCCAGCGCTTCTCAAACTGTAGGGAGCGCCCCCTAGGGGGCGTGATAACTCTGCTAGGGAGGCGCGAGCATATTGAAAAGATGTAAGCAAAAAAAAAAAAGAAAAAAGACAATTATTAACTTACTGAAAGTAAAAAAAAATACATTCTGGCATAGTAAAAAATACACATTTTCACTGAAACAATAAACTTGCAAAATGTATTTTATAATTAATTGAACAATACTATAAAAACAAGTTTAATGATTACCAGTGACCTCTTGGGCTTGTTAAATATAAAAAATTATATACAAAAATCAATATTTATCTTCATAATTTATATGGTTTATAAAAATCCATTAATTGCGGATAAAAGGTTATTCGATTTGCTCCCGAATGCCACCGTTTTCCACGTAGGTTCGCGTATGTTATGTATTAAGGAGGGAGGGAGAAAAAATTAATAAATAAGCAAAAATCCTCTGAAATAATTAAATCCTGCACAAATATTGTCAAGGTTCTTTTATTGCAAGTCAAAGCCTTCGGAATAATTGTATGGATAGCAATGCCCAGACGTATGATAGACGTATATATACGTCCAATCAATGATAGACGTATATATACGTCCAAGGCAATCAATTTTTAGTTGAGCGAAATGCTTATACACGCTGCTGGTACTTAATAGGTTAAAGTCGTATGCACCTTTAGAGTCAAAATCTAGTATTATTGATTTCAATACATTGTTATTGTATGGAAGAGGGTGCGGTAGAAATTACGATTGAATATTGGGTCGCAGATATGCGCAGTTTGAGAAGTACTGCGTTAGCCCCACCTTTGCACCATGCTGTTGATAGAGCGTTTGATTTAATTCCACCACCGAATTTAGGTAGAGAGCACTATGGGGAGTGATGAGGAAGCATCATACCTTCCTTCCCCTTCTACCAACCACTCGAGAGGACGTTCGGTTGAATGATTATTTAGAGTGCCCTCATGTTACACTGGCACTATACAGTTACAAATTCGGATATCGAACTCAGACCCAACGACACAGCAGTCGGCGTCACTAACCACCACACCACTTGAGAGGATATACTTAAACTTAGGTGTATACAATATTTTGATTATTATTATGAAATAACTGAGATATCTCTGAATAAAATTTATCCTACATATTAATTGACCCTTTTGTAATTAATGTTGTAAATTGTAGCTTTTAATGTAGTTTTATTGGTTACAAAATGATGTAGATTGAATTAAGATATGTGACTACCCCAAAATCCTCGGTTTGGAGAAAATTTTCGAAATTTTTTTTATGTTTTTATATTATAGCCTATACTCTTAAGATTCCAAAAATACTTTATTTTAGTTTCTTACGATATTTAGAAGCTAAGTTATAGCTTATTTAGTAAACCGGAAATGGAATTTTCAAAACCGGAAATGGGTGTTTAAAGAGACATAAATATGTAAACAAAAAGTTTGAACGTCTTTTTCGTGACTTTTAAGCAATATAAATATCTAATATTTATGGTAAATATATATCAACGTTTCCTTTACTTATTTATTAAGTATCCGTTACTTATTTTTTAATCTGGCAACTGTTTTTTTAATTCAAGCTTGTTTTACTGAATGGCAATAATAATATCGTTTATAGTTTGTTTACATTGTTCATTCTAAAGCGTTCTTCTTAATTATCACTTACTTTTGATAATTTTTCAGTTAATTCATTAATTTTCATTTAATTTTAACGTTTTATTTGATTGTGAGTAATTTCAAAAATGCCGAAAGCTAGATCGAAAGTATCTAGAAAGAGAAAATTTTATGGTAATAGGTTTACCAAGTTAGCACTTAACAGTAATAATAGTACGTCTGCAAGTGAAGCGAAATTGAGCACTTTTGTCAGTTTTCATGTGCCTAAACCTGAATTTCATGGTTCTACAGGAAATAGAATTATTAATTTCCAAGCTTTGATGGGAATTATTTCAATCTTGTGTTGTCCCGAATGTTATGCAACTGGATTGAAACTGGCAGAAGATTCTAAGGAAGGACTTTGTTCTAATTTGTGTGTGGCTTGCAGTTGTGGGTTCATGACTGGCTTTACTTCTACCCTAAAGAAAATAAGAAATTCTCTCTCAATACTTTATTGGTATTTGGATTGAGATTGATTGGCAGAGGATTCACAGCTGGTAAGAAGTTGTTATGCACTTTAAATTTGCCATGCATTTCTAAAAATACCTTCAGAGCTCATGAACTCAAAACTGCTGGAAGCAGTACAGTTATGTTCTGAAGAAAATATGAAAGCTGCATCTAAAGAAGTGCAAAATTTTAAAAAAGTACAACTTGTGGTGTTTCGGTAGATGGCACATGGCAGCGGAGAGGCCATATGTCACTTAATGGCTGCGTTTGATACGGGAAAAATTTTAGATCTGGAAGTAATGACTCAGTATTGTAAAAATGAGTGAATTGAATGTGAAACGTGAGCATGTATGTTCAAATTATAGGGATCCTCTGGAAACATGGAAGCTGTTGGAGCTTTTAGAATTTTTGAAAGGTCACTAATCAAACGAGACCTGTAATACACCGAGTACTATGGTGATGGGGATTCCAAGGGCTTTTTACAAGGGAAGGATATATATGGTGAAAAACAGTGTCACAAAACTTGAATGTATAGACATATACAAAAAAAAAGAGTAGGCTCACGTTTAAGGAAACTAAAAGAACACCAAAGGACTTGGTGGGAAGGGGAAATTAACTGATAAATTTATCGATAAACTGCAGAACTATTATGGGATTGCCATCCGCAGAAATGTTGGATGCCTCGAAAAAATGCAATTTACTGTAATAGCTGCCTTCTTTCACTGCTGCTCTAGCAATCAAAATCCCATGCATGGGCAATGTCCAACAGGGAAAGACAGCTGGTGCAAATATAAACAAGCATTAAGTGATGGCAAAGTATATGTGGACAAAACAGCAGGCCTTTCAAATTACGTGATTAAAGTGATAAAGCCTACTTATTTAGCACTCTGTGATAAGGAGTTACTTGGGTTCATACATGGCTGTCCTCTTATATAATTCGGGTTATTTAGGGCTATTGCCTGTATTTAATTATTTAGGTATAGGAATTGATCCAACGACACTTAAAAACTATATGGGAATTGACAAGGAGAGAATTCAAAAATCGTCATTACCCTCAACAAAACTCTCCAGAAAAAAACAAAAAGCCAAGAAAAAGTCCAAATTTGCTAAAAATGAAGCTAAAGAGGGCGTAAGCTATAAATATGGGGAGTTTTGAAAATGTTTAGTGAGTAGAAAAAGTAATTTTTTTGAGTTAAAATTATTAAATGTGTTTTACGAGAAACTGTTATTAAATATTTTTATTCACGATAAAGCTCACTACACAAAATATTGTTAAGATACTAAATCTAAATTTTCAGAACATGTTTTATATAGTTATATCTGTGTTATGAATCAAAATCTAATCTCTGTGTATATATTTATGTACTTTATTGCTTTTTATGAAAGAAAAGCATTAATTTTTTAAAAATTTGTGTTTTTGCATAAAATTTGGCATATTTAAAAACTTTCAAAAAACATTACAATTTTTTTTTATTCTTATCACAGAAAAGATGTTGTTTATGTACTCTATAAATATTATTTAAATACTTTTATTAGAATTTTGTGTACAATATTTGTCGTGCAATTTTTCACCAAAATTTCGCTAAACAAAAAATTGTTATAGTCTACAAAACTCTCCAGAAAAACAACAAAAAGGGTAAAAATAAAGGTCAAATCAGCTTTACATGAATAAAAGAGCTTGAGCTATAAATATAGTGAGTTTAAAAGTGTAAAATTAGTAGAAAATTTTTCATGTAGTATTAAAATCTTTAAATGCATTTCCTGAAAAACTATGTTTTTTAATTTTTTTTCTTCACGGTACAGTTCACTACAGAATTTCTTTTAAGATATTGACTTGAAATTTTTAGAAAATGTTTTTTTTAGTGTTATCTGTATTCTAGACAATAATCTAATCTCTATATTTATTTATTTTATTGCACTTTTTGTGAGAAAATAACATTAGTGTTTTGTAAAAATTGAGTTTTTGCATAAAAATTGACATATCTCAAAACCTTCAGAAGTATTTACAAATTTTTTTCAACACAGATATGGATATCATTTATGTACTGTATAAATATTATAAGAATATATTAATTAGAATTTTCAATACAATCCTTACCGCAATTGCAATTTTTCACTAAAAATTTCACTCAAAATTCCCAATATTTCCAAAATTACTTTTAACTTTGTAAGAACTGGTATTGGAATTCTTACTTTTTATGTCCCATTTGAAATAAAAAAGGTTTATTTAATTGAAATTTTATATATTTCAAAAAAGTGTCCGAAGGTAGTCACATACCCTCTAACCCAGTGCTTCTCAAACTGTAGGCTTCGCCACTCTAGCGGAGAGCTAATAAAACTGAGTGAGAGGCGCGAGCATATTGAAAAGTTGAAAATAAAATATTTTAAGGGGTGTTGGAAAGCTAAAATCTTATTTTTTTGACAATTTGAGATTTTTACATTTTCAAACTGTATAGATTTTAACCTTTCTAAAAATACCTTACTTTAACCTCTAGGGCATTTAGAAGCCCTTAAAACGTATTTTTAAATAATCATTGAATTTGGGCCACGCCCATTTTAATGGCGAAAATTGTAAACAAATTAATTTGTTTTTGCTTAAAAGTGTAATAACTGATATAAACCAAAACATCTCTCTTTTATTTTAAATTGAGCCTTTTATTTTTTTATTTCCAGTCAATTAGAAGTCTCACTGTATACATTAAAATCAATTTATCTCAAAATGTAAATTTTAATGTGCGATGTACCTTTTCTGAGAAACTACTGTTCACAGGTATGTAAATTTTTTAAGCATTATTTATAATGATGTCTAATGTATACTAAAATGAGCTTTTTGTAAAAAACTCAAAAATTTAATTTTTACAAATTTTTTAAGTAAAAAATGGGTCAAAATTTGCAATGTTTGATAAAATATTTCATAATTTCTTAAAAAATTCAAAATTAGCTAAAAGCTCATTTTAGTATAATGAGAGAGGTGTACTTTAATAGTATGCAAAATTTCAATCATGTACATAAAACAGATTTTGAGAAAAGGTGCATCGAAAACAGCCAATTTAACATTGTCAGTATAGAGAAAGAGAGAGCTTTCCAACTCCCCTTAAATAGTTACTGATATACTGAAAGGAAGCAAAGTAAAGTACATTCTGATATAATAAAGAAATAAAATATGCATTTGCATACTAATACAATTATAAATGTATTTGATAATTAATTTACCAATACTAAATTAAAAACAGGTTTAATAATTACGAGCGACTCTCGGGGACTTGTCATACACAAAATTTAATACTTAGTTTGATAATTTGTACGGTTTATAATTATATTGTAGCCTTGTGTCAGAGTAGGTTATTATTGCATTCAATACGTTATTCTTGTATGAGAAGGAGATGCGATGAAAATTATTACTGAAAAAAAATAGGATCGTAATTTTTGAAGGTATGAGAAGTACTGATTCAACACTGAAATACAAATGAAAGTTGTGTGTGAGTAAATTAGTACCTTAAAAGATTGCAGTGACTATCGAATTCTTAATGGAATAATAGTTGCTTCTGGAAATGATATCTCGTTATAAAGGGTGTTTTTTAGAGGTATAGAACTTTAAATTGCAAAAAACAACGATGTATTATTCGATTGACATGAATTTCTTTTATTCGAAAGATAACTTTGTGGCATTACATTTTAAATATGATTTCTGGCATAGGACTGCCACGGCTGGATCGGATGTAGTCCAATCTGGACGTCCAATTTTCGATGACTTTTTCCAACATTTGTGGCCGTATATCGGCAATAACACGGCGAATGTTGTCTTCCAAATGGTCAAGCGTTTGTGGCTTATCCGCATAGACCAATGACTTTACATAGCCCCACAGAAAATAGTCTAGCGGTGTTAAATCACAAGATCTTGGAGGCCAATTCACAGGTCCAAAACGTGAAATTAGGCGGTCACCAAACGTGTCTTTCAATAAATCGATTGTGGCACGAGCTGTGTGACATGTTGCGCCGTCTTGTTGGAACCACAGCTCCTGAACATTTTGATTGTTGAATTCAGGAATGAAAAAGGTAGTAATCATGGCTCTATACCGATCACCATTGACTGTAACGTTGTGGCCTTCATCGTTTTTGAAGAAGGATTCCACCAGCCCATAAAGCGCACCAAACAGTCAGTTTTTCTGGATGTAACGGTGTTTGGACATACACTTGTGGATTAGCTTCACTCCAAATGCGTCCGTTTTGTTTGCCGACGTAGCCATTCAACCAGAAGTGTGCGCTTCATCGCTAAACAAAATTCACTTACGAAAATCGACCATTATTTTCGAAATAAAATTGCACAATTTGAAGGTTTTGTTCAGGCGTGAGTCTATTCATGATGAATTGCCAAACCAAACTGAGAATAAATTACTTGACAGCTGTTAAATCGGTCTCCATCTTGGAAAGTAATGCCAACTTAAACTTCTATACCTGGAAAAAAAAACACTCTGTACAGCGTTGTTTCGTAGTGAAAAAAAATCTTCAAATTGACACAGACGACCCAAAAAGTGGAAGACAATCTATCACGGGTCATGCTGCTGCAGTTAAGAAAGTGGAAAACTTAATCCTTTTAAAGCGGAAAGCAACCAACCAAATGATCATTAATAAGCCTGATCTTAGATTCAGCAATGTGGTAAAATTTATTCACGAAGTCTGCACATGTTGAAGTTGTCAGAATGATAGAGGGCTCCTTTTCAGAAGCAAACACGGCGTGACTATTCAACGAACTCATTTTTTTACTATAAGACGAAGAGGCGTTTTTTGATCAAATGATGACACTCAGTGAACCTTGAATTTTTATCAGTGTGAAGAAGACCAGTGTTTTTCAAACGTTCTATAATTGCGGCTTCTTTTTCAATCACAATTTTCAACGCTTCCCCCTCCGTACACAATAAAAATTTTTAATTCCAAATAATATACTTTTACGTAAAGCTGCAACACGATTTTAATTATAAACGTTCACAAATTATCAAGATAAGTACTAAACTTTGATATATTTTATTACATGCCCATACGGTCTAAGGTAATTATTAAACTTTTTCTTAGGGTATCTGATCGGGTTCGGAGATAAAGTTTTCAAAAATTAATTTTCTAAATAATTTTATTGTTTTAAAGAGCATAAATAGGCTTAAAAAGTCATAATTATTAAATAACTAACATGTACCGCCCTATTTTTTGAGAAAAAATTATTTTTAGAAAAATTAGCATCATTTTTAAGTTAAGAAAAACATAAATAAAAATAACTTACACATCACGCAATTTAACGTCCGTAATATACTTCTTGATCCCTCTGAAGTGTCATGAACCGCAGGATAAAAATATTTTTAAAAAAAAAATATTTTATTAACGTTTAAATTTGATTGTCTTGATTTTTCGTCAAAATTAAAGCATGTACTAAGCTAAAAATAGCTGTAAAATGTGATTAAATGTAACTGTCTTAAATTCTGAAGTTTGTTACACTCTGAAGGGTCCATAAAATACATGTTATAGTAATGTCATTGCATTTGATTGGATTATTTAGAAGATATCTCGTTTCATGCAAAAATTATCATAAAAAGTTCATTCATATATATAAATATTGCTTATATATATTCATGTATATATGTATATATATTATATATATATATATATATATACATATATATATACATATATATATATATACATATATATATTGTTTATATATATATATACATATTGTTATATACATATATATATTGTTTATATATATATATATATATATATATATATATATATATATATATATATATATACATCGGACACAATTGATTGATTTTTGTGAGCAACTGAGATTAAAAATTAAAAAATGGATGCTGCAGTATTATAAACATTGCTGACTTAGAACATCTAATATATAAAATAATTTATATAAAAGTGTGGTTGAACATGTTTTTTGGCCAGCCAACCTTCCCCCTTTATGTAAATGATACTGAGCAAAAACAACCAATTGAAAGTAATGGATAGAAATATCTAAATCCATTACAAGATAGAGGTAACTTACCTAAAAATTGCACTTTTTAAAATACCGAGCCTGCGCGAAATCTGAGCGCAATGAAAAAGTTATGGCCAGATTCTGGACCCTAATGCAGATTTAAATCATGTGAATGGCTGAAATGTAGCACTTAACAAAAGTGTAAAAAGAATGGAAATAAAAACTAAGAAGAGAATTACAAATCGCCATAACTTTAGTAACACTATATTATATATGAGAGAATACGCACGCACGGAACCTGGTGAATCTCCCGATGTTCACTATTTAATTAGTTTTAATTTTGTGTTCGCAGAGCCCTAACTTTTTTTTCTAAAATAAAATTAGCCTAAGTTACTCCTTGTAGCTCTTTTATCTGTCATTGAAAGTTCCGTCAAAATCGGCCCAGCCGTTTCAGAGATTTGCTGGAACAAACACACAAACAGACAGTCAGACAGACAGACAAAAATCTTAAAAATTGATTTTTGTGATATAACTCCTAGATATACTTTCAAATGCATTTAGTGAAAACCGCTGTTAATTTCAAATATAAAAAGATACTTCAATTATATATATATATATATATATATATATATATATATATATATATATATATATACTATTTACTTATTTTCTGTTTATAGTTATTCATTTGCAAGCTAATACATTTTTAATATTTTCTCTAAAACACTAATAAAAATTCTGCTACATTTTATGCAAACACTAAAAGCTTACGACCAATAGTCTCTTAAGATGAAGAGTTTCTTCTCCCCTTAATAACTCACCCGAGACACTGAGTGATGAGTCTTTACCCAAAGAGTCTCAGCACTTAAGTCCGCCAACGGATACTTCTTGTATTGTTGCATGCATCATGTTCATACGTTTGCTTCATTTTTCAAACAGCTAGTATTCCACCAGATGGCGCGGCTGTCTTTAAAAGTATTGGAACATTACACTGATGAGTGAGGGCATTTTTGTGGTAGGGTTAATAGTCACAAGACAATCATGACATGGCTGCGTTGTGTGTGGAAAGTGTGGATCCTCTAAAAAATGAGTTTTAAAAGTATAAGAAGAGAAATGCGTGAAGCTTAGAGCCTGCAATATGACATTCAATTTTAATGCTGGTATTTTAAGTTTCATAATATTTTGTTGTTTTACAAAGATGAAAGTTTGAATGATATGGCAAGGAATATATAAAAAGTGTTACTCCATATCCAAATTATCGGTGAAATTTTTATTCAAAACTGTATGTTGTAACGAAAAGTTATTTTTTGAGTGGGATATGATATTATTTTTAAAAAATATAATTTATATAAATATAAATATTTTAAATATATATATATAAGAGATTTTCACACCTATCATGAAGATGTCGTTTTTATTTTATATAGCGCACTACTTCTTATTCCAAAATCTTATAGTTTGAACATTTTTCTTTCCAAAACAGTTTTTCTTTTTCCTTTACGTGAAATAGAAATAAAGTTATAGTGATTTTAAGAAAACATCATTCTATGCAAAAGGGCAGTAAGATAAAACTTTATAAATGAGTTTTTCTCAAAATTATGTTTTCGAAAGAAACGCTTTACCAGATACATGATATCTTAAGAACAAAAACAAGAAATTGTTTTGAAATTTTCTGTGAATATTTATTGTACCTTTTTTCATAAAGTGGATCAAAAATTTTATTGTAGGTTATATATTGTTTCATTTAGGTAGTTTTTATGAAGAAAAAACTTTAAAAATATTCATATTATTATGTCTAATTGTATGTAACTTTTTTTGTATTTCAATATTTCTCTTAGATTTTGGTTCATTTTGAAGAGAACAATAATATGTATGTTGAGTTTAAAGAAAACTATGTTAATTATATTAAAAAATTTTATATAGTGTTGCCCGTTTTAGTAAAAAATTGGTAAAATTTCTTTGAAAACAACCAATTTTTCAAAAAGTACAACATTTAATTAAAAATTTTTTATGTTTTTACATTTTTTTTAATTTTTCTTCCTAAAATCACTCAATTTGTATGAAAAATTTGTTTTTATAACAAAATTGTGTCCGAAAGTATGCAGTCCCCTTAAGTAATTTTGAATTTATCAACCTATTTTGTGAAAATGTATCAAATTTACTATCGCATAATTTGTTATATTTTGTTTTATGTATAATTATATTTTCAAAATGTGAAGGCCTTTGCTTTTCAATTTAGAAAAAACTTGTTTTATGGCTGTTTGTTTTTTATTTTGCTATAGAGAAGTTGCATTATTGTTAAAATCCAATTTTGAAAAATGTTTTATTTTAATTAGAAAATTGTGATTTCGTGCTTCTATTTATTTTCAGTAACCATACTATTCTTATATTGTCAAAAATTTAAAATCTGCATATTAGGTTTGTTTAGTGACAATCACAATCAAAACATTAAATAATGTTAAAAATCAGTTGGTCGGCATGTTTCATTATAGATTTAAATTGCAAAAACATCTATCAGTTTTTACAGAGCTAAGATATTTTAAATAAATTGTATGGTATTTTAAGTGTTGCACATGGAAGAAAGAAAAATGTACTTTAATCTCTGTATTTCTGAAAATTTATGCATATAAGACTATTTTCTTAATTTAAAAACAATATATAATTAGTTAAAATAACAAAATGCTTAGTATATTAATATAATACACAGAAGTGTGTAAAATCACGTTCTATACTCAATAAATGTTACTTTTCAATTGTTTAATTTATTATTTAAATTTTTATTTTACAGATCATCATAAAGAATTGTAATTTACATAAATAATACTAAATTTTAAACTTTTCTAAAGTAACTGTTTATATCGCTGTATTTATAATCAACAAACTTATGATTTTGTAACTGTTGTTGGCGTGTTTTTTATCCTGGGGTACATATGAAATAGGAGTGAATGAACAGAAACATACAATACAAACAGATGAATATAGACATTTATTACAAATGTTGATCCTAGTATATAACAGAAAAGGTGCGCTACTTTCCATTCGAGATGGGATTCTAATACAGGTGATACTTTGTAACTGTTTATTTAACAAAATAAATAACATCTTCCAAACTTAACCAAACATAAAACCCAGCCATAAATAAACTGAGAAAATAAAATAAGTTGGAAATACGTTAAATGCTGCGTATGTTTACCTACAAAACGAAATGTAGTACAAATTAAAATTCAAGCGTATTTTTACTTTTGAAAATTTACCATTTTGAGTTAGTTTTGAAGGAAGTACATACATTATTTGTGTTATGTATGATGAATTAAGGTATCCGACTACTTGCGACAACTTTTTTTTTTTTGAAAAAAAGGAAATATGGAGATCTTTTTGTGATTTTTATATTTATATGGTATGTTTTAAGGAAAAATCCTAAAATTGGTAAAAGAAAAAAAAATTATTATTATTAAAATGGGGAAAAAACTAGTAAAAATTACGAAAAATTACATAAACAGGGGCCCGCTCTCTACAAAATTTTATGAACAAATTCTCAATTTTTCCATTTTGATGTGTTACTTTGTTATTCCTGTTTGAAGTGATCTTCACGATAAAAATATTTTAATTTTTACAAAAACTAGAGCACTTTATCTAAGTCAAGAAATTGCTTAAAAACATTGAATATATTCACATAAAAGTGCAAATTTTGAAATAAAACAGTATTGATAAATCTGAAGATCTCTACTGTTATTAAGCAAAAAATTTAAACTTTTTCAACTCCCCGTTTGAGTTTTTAACATTATAAAAATCTTGAAGTTATATTTGCTTTTACTAAAAAATACTAGTTTTTGTTCTAGTGGAAAATAAAAAGTACTTATATTGTTTAGTTAATTAAAATCATAAAAAATTTTGCCAATTTTTGAAAAAAAAAGTTTAGGGTAGTTGGATACCTTAAATAATCAATTTTCAACTTATTAACAAGAAAAATTAATAACAACAATAATTAGATTAATTCTAAAAAGAATATAATTCATAGTGTTTTTCAGTAATTCTCTCAATTTAATTCCACAAGCTTTAACTTTTTAACATTATAAATGATTCTCTAACACAGGTATAAAAAAATGTTTACGTTAATGCACTTTCCGAGTTGAAAATATTATAGCATTGATTACAAGCACTAAAAGACATTACATGTTCTTCAATAACAACTCACGTAAAAATGCTTTAAAAATACATCAAATAT